>CM065139.1:18536645-18876645 GCA_033026305.1 Cirrhinus molitorella
ATCGTGTTTCCTTCTGAAGCATCACTGAGTGTTTGAACTTTCTGTAATAGTTGCATAGGAGTCCCTCAGTTGTCCTCAGTGTAAAAAGATGGATCTCAAAATCATAGTCATTGTTGGAAAGGGTTCAAATACACGAAGTGCTGAAAAAACAAGGGACTCATGACAAATACAAAAAAAAAAAAAAAAAAAAACAGCTGTGGATCATCCAGGCAACAACACAGTGTTAAGAAAATGTATGTAAACTTTTAAACAAGGTAATTTTTATAAATTCAGCTATTATTTTCTCTTGTGGATTTATATGTAGGCCTAAATGTCTTTTATGTGAAATATCCTCATGTCAGTACCTAATAAAAATAACATGTATTTTGTATGATTCCTCTTATTTTGGCAAATAAAAATAAAAAAAAATACATTTTGCAGATTCTGCAAGGGGTATGTAAACTTTTTCTTCAACTATAGTCCATAACAGGTATATCAGCTTCCTGGAACTTTCTGTTTTATAATGGTCTTTTATAAGGATCCAACATCTTATAAAAAAAAATAAAAAGACACAGCGAGAGCCTGAAAGATAATGCAATTATTACTTTGGATGAGAGAAATAATCCGCTGCATACTGAAATGTCTTTCTCACCAGAATCTATTGGATAATGGACAATTGTGCTCATCCACCAAACAAGTTAGCCTATAATTAGTTCCTCCTAGGGACGAAGAAAAATCGCTGAACATTAACTTCTGCTTGCACAGTAAAAATAACAGAGTTAACCTTTTAAGAGATGCTTTCTGCAATGTGCTTACTCGAGGTCAAAGGAAACAAGGCAGGCCGGTCTCGCAGTTCCTCTACCAAGCGGTTTCAAATCCACAGCTTCGTTTCCATCAAGGTCTGCACTTTCACTTCAGCTTTTCATCACCGGCTCAGACGGCATCTTGAGATAAAGCTACACCAGTGACCTTTTCCATCAAATCTGCTGCTGCCTTTAGCAATTATGTTCAGTCCAAGCATCATTCCTGTTGCCCCCTGCATGGTAACATGTTGATCCTATTCTGCTTACTCACAACAGATGGTAATGGGCTGCACAAAGTCAGTTTCAACAACCAGAGCATTGTGTTTATCCATGGAACATCTGCGTGGAGAACATAGTAGCTTGTGGTCAAACACAAATTAAGGATGGTTGTTCAGTGAAGGCGTTAAACATCCTGTGCTTTAAGGAAATAAAAACATTCCTAAGATCACATCGCGGTGCGAACACCTACACTGGTTTACAGGTGCGAGAGGCGCAGAGGTGTAACCAGGGAAGAAAAGTTCACTTTTTGCACATTTGCGGAAAACAAAAACTTCCCCAAATGTTCCATCGCTGTTAAGCGGCTTGAAACAGAGCAAGCTGAGTAAGGAGATTTAAACAGACGGCTGCCACTTGTGAGCAAGTACAGTATAATACCTTTCTCAGAAGGAAATTAGCTCCTTGAAGAGCTCTGAAGAGCTTTAAAATGTGTTCGTTTTTGCACATAACGAGGCTGGAAGTGGTAGAGTAAGGAATGGGGTTAAAACACTGCGATTTCACAGTCAGTGTAAATGCAAAACAGCTCCTTGGACCGTCCCCACTGTCTGTGGCCTGTTTAAAGGCCAAACCTCAGAGATATTTTCTTCTGCGAGTTTGAGAACAGTACATCTGAATTCTCTATCTCTGTCAACAGCAGTCTCTCTGTCATCTGCTCACACCTCAAAGCCACAGGAACATTAAAACATCTGCCGATCTTCTCGTGAAGCATGATGCCTGAGAAGCAAGCACGTCAATGAGGCCAAGTCTGAGGCTTCAGAGAAGTTCAGCGTGTACTGCATTGCTCCATCTCTGTCACCAATAAAGACACTGAGGAGATAAAAGCACGAGAGATCCAACACTGCAAGGCTTAAGATTGCCACCTCAGCCGCAGATACAGCAAAGCTTGGCAAACTCCACTAGATTCAATATATCCGGCCTATTCATCCTTGTTCCAGACCACCGTTTTGTCCTCCTCTTAACGTCAATACTAATAGATAGTAATGCATTTAGATCATTCCAGTAAAAGGGGAAACTCAGCCTCAGCAATCCTCTCATAATTATCAAACACTGCTAGAATACAGCACACAATCTGAAATTGTGCATTTAATGAAACAAAGACCGCTTTCGTTTTTCCACTGCTTCATCAGTGGCTTTATGGTTAAATTTTTTCTTTTTGTTGTTGTAATTTGCCACAGCTGCGCGACAATGTAAACGCAAAAAAATAGTAACACAGACTTGATGAACAACGAAAAAGTGTAGTTTTCTGTTCACATTCGTGGACTTTTAAACTGTAAAAACAAAAATAAATAAATAAATAAACCACAAGGACACACCAAAACTAGGTATTAGAAGTTATTTAGGAACTATTTTGTCCTCCACAGACTGTCTAACGTTGCATGGCAGAGATGATATTTATGGCAGGAGGGTGCTAGGGGAGAGAGACAGAAAAAGAGAGTCCCATTGTTGGTCTCAGGAGCTGCAGTATAATTACTATAGCACATGCGGGGCCTCTATGAAGATGCCTGGCTGCAGGCCGGGGACCAGCTTTCTGTACTGATGTCTCCCCGCAGCCCCACTGCACTATGAATGAACTCTCCTTGCTTTTCCACATGGCTCTTTCTCCTTTTTCCTCCTCACTTACTGTCTCTTCTGTCCTTTCTCCACATCTCATTCAGTAGGCTCAATAATAAGGAACGTTTCTGCTATCCTAAGCGGGACTTTCACTTGCCCTGCCAACATTTTCATACACATTTATTCCAATGTATTATTTACAAATGTATATTGATACAGTTATGTACTGTTCTATTATATATATCAAAGGTAATGCACTCCGCCGTTCAAAAGTGTGGGATCAGCGAGATTTTTAATGTTTTTTTTAAAGAAGCCTCTTATGCTCGTGTTTTATTTGATTAAAAATACAGAAAAAAACAGCAATTATTTTATTAATAAATTGTATTACCATTTAAAATAACAGTGTTTTAATATACTTTAAAATATAGTTTATTCCTGTCACCAAAGCTGAATTTTCATCAGACATTAATCCAGTCTTCAGTGTCACATGATCCTTCAGAAATCATTCTAATAATAATAATAATAATAATAATAATAATAATAATCATCTTTATTTTCTATAACGCCTTTAAATGTTTCTTCTGAAAGCGCTTTACTTAACAAATAAAACATCAAAATACAGCATATACAAATAATAAGCATGCATTTAAATTAAATAAAATGAATACAATGAATTTAAAATTCAAATATAGAATTCATATAAAAATTCAAATAAAAGCTACCATAAAGAAATGCGTTTTAAGGCTAGATTTAAATGATTTAATATGCTGATTTATTATCAATGTTGAAAACAGATTTTGCTGCTTAATATTTTTTTGGAAACTGTGATACTTTTTTCAGGATACTTTTGTAAATAAAAAGTCAAAAAGAATAGCATTTGTTCAAAATAGAAATCCATTTTACACAACCATTCAAAAGTTTGAGGTCAGTTTATTTTTAAAAAATAAAAAATGATACTTTAATTCAGCAAAGATGTGTTACATTGATAGAAAGTGATGATGAAAACGTATAATATTCTAAAAGATTGCCATTTTGAATTAATGTTATCCTTTTTAACTTTTTATTCACAAAGAATCATAAAAGCATGACAGGTTTCCAAAAAA
This sequence comes from Cirrhinus molitorella, assembly GCA_033026305.1. Classification (NCBI taxonomy): domain Eukaryota; kingdom Metazoa; phylum Chordata; class Actinopteri; order Cypriniformes; family Cyprinidae; genus Cirrhinus; species Cirrhinus molitorella. The sequence goes on from CM065139.1 coordinate 18,540,358, forward strand.
AAATATTAAACAGCACAACTGTTTCCAACATTGATAATAAATCATCAGGTTAGAATGATTTACAAAAAAACACTGTGACACTGAAAATGGAGTAATGGTTGATAAAAATGTAGCTTTGCATAATTATATTATATAAGAGTATTAAAACAGAAAACTGTAATTTTGTAGTTATATTTCACAATAATAACTGTAATAATAATTGTACAAATATTTCAATATTATTTTTATCATTTTAAAAATGTTCCATTATAACTAAGGCATTCAATATCAAAAACCTCATCTATGCAAATCAGCCAGATGTTACCGTGGCAACATATTTAAATTAGCAGATTTTTCAACGTTTAGAGAAAGCCAAACGTTTCCGTTTGCAAGCCACAAATGTATACATGTTCATCAATCATGAGAAACCATGACAGCAAGGCATCAACCAGCATTGGGCCATCAAACCATCCTTTTTGTTAAGCCCTGCACTCATCTCGATTTCTTGACCTTTTGTCTTCCCTCCCTTCCTGTCTGTAATCTGCAAAAGGACACATTTCTATCCCCCCTCTTTGTGTGGGACAGGGAGCCAAAGGCTAGAAGGCAAAGTAGAGAATCTCTCCCTGGAGATTTAAGACAGAGTGACACAGCAGACGTGGAGGAGCTGTCAGCTGATATCCTTGCTCCTGTCCGGAGCGAGTGTCACAGCTTCTGAATACGACAATGTGCCAGGACGGCTTGTCAGTTGGTGTCCGCAGGCTAACAAATGCTGTTTTACCTCTCCATCACCCCCTAAAACTTTCATTTCAATCATCTTCTCACCCCTGCAGAATCTGGTGAGGCTGGGATCGAAAGCATTACTAAAATTAAACTCTTCTGCCAAAACCCGAGCCCCAGTTGCCAATCAAAAGCGCTGGGATATGAACCAACAGCTGAAGCACTATTATTTGCTGGCAGTATCAAACGCCCTTATGATACGTTTTCAAACTGTGCAGTATTTTCCCAAATAGTCAGTGGCCTAAATGCAGTTTAATTGATGTGAGGCTACGCTCTAAACCAGATGCTGGGAATGTTACGCTTGGCTGTCAGTAAAACAGAATGCTAAGATTTTCCTCTTTAGTCAAGGGCTGTGTTTCATGTCTGAAAAGCACAGGCTGACCCAGAGCTCTAATGGCCCTCGGGGAGAGTATTCTGCATGTGTCAGCTTATGCCCGAGACACACTTGCTCTGTTAATAATCTCTCTCACTTTGTTCTCGCCCTGCGCAGAGTCTGCCCGGGCCACCGAGGGTTTAGATCCAGAGGGGGTCAGTCTCTTTCATTAGGGCTGCTGTTCTTGATCAGAGCTGGATTTCCATGATAATTAGCCATGACTCAAGCTGACACGAAACACCAGAGGAAACCAACGAACAGACCAGTCATGTGACCTAACCACTTCATCTAACAGGTCAAAAGATCAGCGTCAAAAAAGACTGACAACTGTGATAGCGCTCGAAGATGATCTTCAAAACCATCTGCTGGTGTGAAAACAGACATCTCAAGCACGATGCGCATAGAACAAAAGTGAAATCTCTCCTCTATTCCTTTCGTTTTGCTTTGCAATGGACAAAACCAGTCCTTATGTACAAAACAATGACCAGACCATGTGTGAAAGCAAAATAAAAAGCATCCTACCTGTCTTGTGACTGCTCTTCATACATTCTCTCCTTGGCTTCCTTAAAGAGGCGGATTGCTCTTTTGGATTTCTTCATCAGGCTGTCGATGTACACTTTGAAATAGTCATTCTCGCTTAGCTGCGTAAGTCTCTGGTTCTCTTCGTATTTGCACAGAATTAGCCTCAGGTGCTGGTAAGTGTCAGGTAAAATATCCAGGATGTACGGAGGACTGTTCTTCAGCTGTAGTCTGGGGTTCTGACATAACCTCACCTATAATAAAAAATAAAAAAACACACACACACACACACACATCGTCGAGTTACAAAAACCCACTCCTTTTTTTACTGAGAACAAAGTAATCCATTTTAACTTAATTCATTTCATTAAAATAAACCTAATTTAATTGCATTTCTGACTAATTTTTATATAATATTTGTGGAGTAGATATATGTCGATTATAAATGTATAAAAGATATTTATGGTAAGATGTTGTATATACACTGCCACTCAGAAGTTCGGGATCAAAAAAAAAAAAAAATTCTCTCTTATGCTCTTCAAAGTTCTATTTATTTGATAAAAAATACAGAAAAAAAAAAATAAAAAAAAATATATATATATATATATATATATATATATATATATATATTTTGCAATTCAAACTAAACAGTTTTTTTATTTTAATATACTTAAAAATATAATTTATTTCTGTGATGCAAAGCAGAATTTTCATCAGCGATTACTCCAGTCTTCAGTGTCACATGATCCTTCAGAAATCATTTTAATATACTGATTTATTACTTTTATTATCAATGTTAGAAACACTTGTGGCTGCTTATTATTTTTCTGGAACCTGTCATACATTTTTTAAGGATTCCTTGATGAATAAAAAGTTAAAAAAAAACAGCAATTATTCATAATAGAAATCTTTTTTTAACAATAATATTTAAAAGTATATTAAAATAAAAATAAAAAACTAACCATTTTAAATCACATTTCACAATATTACAGTTTTTTTTCTGTATTTAATCGAATAAAGCATTAAAAATGTTACTGATCCCAAACTTTTGAGTGGCAGAGTGTGTGTGTGTGTGTGTGTGTATTTATATATAAAAATAGATAAACAAATAAATTATTTGATTTGCATACACTACCAGTCAAATGTCTTTTCTGCTTAACAAGCCTGCATTTATCTGATCCAAAATACAGTAAAAGCAGTAATACTGTGAAATATCTTTACTATTTAAAATAACTGCTTTCTATTTAAATATATTTTATAATGTACTTTATTCCCGTGATCAAAGCTAAATTGATGATTTGCTGTTCAAGAAACATTTTTATTATAATTATTATCATTATTTAAAACAATTAGTTAGAAATATATTATTTTAGAAGAATGCTTTAAATTTAATTTAAATTTATGCTTTAAAGTGATGATAAAGACATTCATAATGGTACAAAAGATGTCTACTTCAAACTAATGCTGACCTTCTGAACTTTCTATTCATCAAAGAAACCAGAAAAAAATCTGCTCAGCTGTTTTCAACATTATAATAATAATAATAATAATAATAATAATAATGTTTTTTAAGCAGCAAATCTGAATATTAGAATGATTTCTGAAGAATCGTGTGACTGGAGTAATGACGCTAAAAATTCAGGTTTGAAATCACATGAATAAATTATATTTTAAAATATATTAAAATAAAAAACAGTTATTTTAAATAGTAAAATATTTCAAAATGTTACTGTTTTTGCTGTATTTTGGATCAAATAAAAGCAGGCTTGGTGAGCAGAAGCTATTTCTTCAAAAAAAAAAAACTTTTGACTGGTAGTGTACATATATAAAATGAAAGTAGAAAACATCTGTGATATAAATAATCCTTCAGATAGATACAATATATATCTTATTTTTATATACATTCACTATGCGGTGGCAATCTCGAAAAGTTTGTTTGTAGATAGATAGACAGATAGATAGATAGATAGATGGATAGATCTAACTGGGTGCATTTTCAGCTACGAACAAACTTCTCCAGCTTGCAGCCACACAGTAAACAGTTTGCTACAATGTATCAAACAAACGCTTCCAAACAACCGACTTCATGGAAAAGTCTCTCAGCGCGGGAGAGCAGAGGAAGCACTGTTGCGTCATCAGCAGCAAGACTGTAAACATACTCAGGACACTTACTACTTTGTCCATGAGTTTCCATGTCTTCTCTACGGTCCGGCGGTCGGCGGCCGCCTGCTTGGGGGGTCCGACGGCGTCCTGGATGGCGTCAATAATGCCTAAAATACGGCCTTTCCGATTGTTAGGTGGGCGTCCACTGAGAGCAGTTGCCATTTTCTGCACACTGTAACACAAAAATGTTGCTCCTGAAGGCAACAAAACACATGTGGGCAGATATGTGACTGTATAAATGAGCGGTAGCAGCACCGAAAACCTTAGGTCTTTTATAACAACGTTTAGTACAAAGTCAAGATTTGTCAAGATAAATGTAAATGCTTGAACTTTGTTCTATAAGCTATAGCAACGCTATTAACCCATTTAATCCCACTGTTACGTTTGCGAACAGTAGTTGGAAAACATTTAAAACATACAATAGTATATAAAATACATCTATAGACGGTACATGTAATGTGTATAGGATCTAATGACAAACATGTCAGCGGTTATACTATTGTCAAACCCAGAGTTTTGAATAACTAAATAAATCACATTGTAAAAGTGTATTTAAAAAAACTTTTTAATAAAAAAGCACGCAGTTAGTTTAATTAGGATGTCAATACGCGTAAAATACGCATGTCTAATTAATATATTTTGGATTTAACTGTTTAAAAAACAAACCCTGGAATAAGGGTTACAGTGTTGACTATTTAAAAGGAGCATGTAACAAAATGCGTTGTAGTAAGAAACGCAACTTGATGTTTAAAGACTATGCCAAAGCAAGGATCTTAAATTCAATGTAAATCGTAGCAAAATACTCTTTTGTATCATCTGTAAACTCCAGACTTACTGCGGCAAAAGGAAAACAGTGTAGCTGCCAAGACAGGGAATGTCAGAGTTCCTGAGTTGAAGCTTTAGGGAGGTCCCCACAACAAAATACAACAAAAGCAACAAAAACACAACGCCAGTGCCAGAAAACTGTTACATCTCTGCCCAGATGTTGAGAAACTAGAAGCGGTTCTTTCGTATCCTCACACAGAAACCGCTTAAACGCAGTACAATCCTGCTTTTCTCGCTGTCTGATATGGTCGTGTCACTGCTCGCTTAAAAATCAGTACTGGAACAAGAGGCAGCGAAAGCAACAGGGAGGAGCCGAGTGGGCGGAGTTGATGAAGCAATCGCTCTCGAGTGGCCAATCAGAAGGCGGGAACGCTCTCGGAGGTGATGGAGTCCTCCAATCGCCAATTAGAGTGGAGACTTTAAGTGCATACTTAATATTTCCGTAAATGAAGAGGCAATGAAATCGTGCAAAGCGTTTAGTAGGTTGTTCCTATTATGCAAATTGTACATTCAGCCGTCTTCACTTTCTCCGATGGAAACAAGTATTATGGCAAGCCGTTTTAGCATTTTTTCCTTTAAAATACCTAAAATATTGTGCTACGTATAATTATTTTTTTTATTTATTAGTGCCTAATCCAATAGTGACTAGTGTATTTTTTATTTTGACTAACACTATTCAACAGATAACTGCACTTATTCAAACAGCAACCAACTTTTATTCAATTATCAATCACTATCAACTTATTAGATACTAGTAGGCCTACTTATGACATACTAGTACTTAATTTTCTTTTGTCAATGTTCGGTAACTATTCCATTGTTACTCATAATGATACTAACAAATGAAATAGATACTAGTATGTCATAAATAGCTACTGCTAATACTAAAATAGACACTAGTAACTGTAAAGTAAGTACTAGTACCATAGATACTAGTCCCGCTAGAATAAGAAATAGCTGGAATACTACTAAATTGAAATTTCAGACCCTCATATTCAATTGACCCTTTGTAAAAACCTGCCCTCATTAGTTATTGTTGCTATGTCCAACAAACAATGCTGCTCTCACACTACACCTGTTCTCACACAGAAAAAATACATTGTGGAACAAAGAGTAAACTGACAACGCATCGACACAAGACAGAGCAGGTTACATTTGGTATGAAACAAGGTATCGGCTTTAAAATTGTGTCATTTTTAAGAAATTCAAACAATAAATAACATTAATGTGTCGCAAAGACGCTTTAATATGTTATGCATTTCATTAAACAGGTGACAAACACACAAAGTAGCATTATAACAAAACTTTCAACACACTCAAATGTATCTACAATGATAAAACAGCAATGCTTTTTCCTACATACACATGACCGGAAGAAGCGGAAGCGGACGACTGTGGCATAATAAAAGCTCCGCTGCTTTCGAGCCGTGTATCGTCTGTGTATCATCCTTCATTAGCAATCCTCATTTTGCTTCCATGACTTTCAGCCCCATCCTGCTTCATACTACAGTGACCTTAATAAGTATTTAATACATTAGCTCATCCATGGACATGATTTCTGCCCAAGTCCGACAGATTGCATCAGCTGTGAGGATAAAGACTTCAACTCCCATTCCTTCTATAAACTACTGCGTTTATTTTTAATATGCGCCCTCTACCGAAAACGTACATATTGTGCCTTTAAGTCCACCAAAATTGATCTACTCTCCTGTTTGATTTGTTCGTCGAACAAAATGACGAATCCGGCATTATAATTGGTCAGATCGCCTGTCAATCAAAGTGTTTGTGAAGGGTCAATTGCAAAAGTTTGCAATTTGTTACTAGCAACAGGAATTGTTGAATTGGGAAAGTGACAAGTAGCAATAGAATAAGTATTAGCATCTAATTAATAAATTCATAAAATAACTTGGCTACTACTAATGTAAAAAGAGATATTACTATATTAGTAAGTTTAAAAGAATAGATGTTAAATTGGCTTTCCACAGTCCAGTTGTTTAGCTGCCCTATAACCACGTGGGCCATTGGCGGAACATTTTGTCTTGATCCTTTAATGGGAATGTCTTGCTCTTCCTCTTCTGCGTATTTTGTCTTCATCTCCTTCAGTCCACCTTCCTCATGTTTGTATTCTTAGCTGGACATTCACAGTCATGGAAAACCTAGATATCTGGAATTTCAACATTTTTTTTTATTTCTAGGCCTGGAAAGGTCAATTCATACAAAGTTTTGTCTGTTAATACTTTTGTTTGTGAACGGTTTATATTTTTAAAAGGATTCTTTGATTGACTGTATTTTGTCATAATGTCAGAGTCTGGGTTTCAATTTAAGATTAATGTGGCCTATGATTACTTTCAGGCTTATTTCCAGATCCTGTTATGATAATCCCACTCAGACCAGCTACATATGGAATTCATATTCTACTATTTAATTGACTATGGAGAACTACCCTACAAGAATAGTTGATTCTCTTCAGAACCTCTGTGAAAATGTGTAACTGTGAGGTCAAACCACTACAAAAACATAGTATAAGCACTCAACAGAGAAACAGGAAGTAGCAAAAACAATGAAACATCTTTGCACCTGAAGGCACAGCTGAATATGCAGACACTACAGAGTAGACTGGTTTATTCAAAAGTGATATAGTCTCACAATGGTGCAATTTGTCAATCAGTAAAGGAAATCAGAAATTTAAGACATGACTCATTTAACTGAGAATCAGTTTGGGACTTTAATATATCCAGAAAATGTTCAGACATGTTTAAATGAAGCTATTTATGTGGTTACTACATATCCCTTCTACTTCACAGAGAATAATCAGTTGCTTTCAAAGAATGAAAGAAGATTTCATATCGCCCTGGCTTGTGTATACTGTCTGATGGCAAATTTGAAATGTTAAACTTGCCCCCATCTGCGGCAGAGCACCATGGATGATGTTTGTAATGAGAATGGAGGTCCCTGGGGCCATGACCAGGAGGTCACACGATACAGCACAGCGCTTATTAAAGCACAACGCTCTCAGTTCCACTTCCATGACACTAAACACACACACACACACACACACACACACACACACACACACACACAGGATATGTGATCCAATGTCTCCAGGGCATATCTTTTAGCAAAGAAAGAAGAGCAGATAGAGAAAATTGTGCAGTTGCACAAGATGAACACTCATATCATTACAGGGGCTGATGTTGACACACACATGAAAATGAATAAATTCATATACATATTTAACACTCACCATTTCAGTACGGCTTGACAGGATGTAAAGCAATTGCTTGAAAAGTCAGCATAACTGATTTCCTCTCAAAAGTATCAGACGGTCAGCATAATATCTTGCTTCTCTGTTAGAATGTGACCCTGCTTTCGATTTCCCTTTTCCTGACCTGTGGAGGTCAAGTATGTGATAATAGTTTTGGAGGGGAGGAGGCAAAAGAGCCCAGAGTGAGTGGCCAGTCAATAACCCCAACATTAACTTAAACCATTAATAAAAAACAAACAATCAATAACCTACATTTCGATGTATAGCAGAGTGGCTTTGGTACAATACGCTGACTGAAGTGATGAAAAATCTCATCGGCATGTTTCTGAGTCATTATTTCTCTGTTATGACTAAGCGCTCTTCAGTATTTCAGAGCGAGCTGTCTTTCAGGATATCTGTGGCCTGTTAACAGTGTGCGAAACGTGACAGTCACAGATTGCATTGTGCACAATGAAGGTGTGGCGGTTCACAGCGAATTGTCAAGATTATCAGGATTGGTTTGTGTCGTTGTTTCGACAATTTTGGTTTTGGCAACAGGGAGCGGTGATGTCATTAAATGTTGCAAAATGATTCCCTGGATATTTGCTGAGATGCAAAATTATGAAACTCTTTTGCCACAAGACATACAAATTTAAATTCATCGGGTTTCCATACAGGAAGTCGTATAGCAGTGAGCTAATTCAATCAGGGTGTTATCATGTGTGCCAGTGCATGTTCAGGAAATGTAAAAGGCCTTATTGTGCCCACGGGATTGACTGGGGGGCAATTCGCTTCAGAGCGGCCTGATAGTAAGAAGAGTATTATGCTTGCACTAAACTTATCAGTGGCCACTTCACTTCCATAGGACTGGATGGCATCCAGCGCCTTCATCTGTGAGCTACACAGAATAAATGCAGGCCTACCTCACTCACTATCTTTGCCGCTCAGAAGCAAGTGGGTTACTAAAGTTCACATAAAATCTGTGCCACAAAAAAAAAACAAAAATGTATCACTTGTACATTTTAGGTTAATCTTAAGTTAAAGGGATAGTTCACCCAAAAATGAAAATTCTGTTACTCACCCTGATGTCGTTACAAACCCGTAAGACCTTCGTTCATCTTCGGAAAAACATAAATTGAGATAATTGTGATGAAATCTGAGAGCTTTCTGATCCTACATAAACAGCTATGCAACTGACACATTCAAGACTGAAAAAGGTAGTAAGGACATTGTTAAAATAGTCCATATGACAACAGCGGTTCAAAGAAGTTGTTGAAGAAAGTTGTTATTTTTGACAATAACAACTAATGATTTTTGACAATAACAAATAATGTTATTTTTTACATTTCGGCAACACCGTAATTATGTACCTTACTGCAAGTTTCGCAGCAGTTTCAAAGTGAAATGCCCAGAAAGTGGCGCTAAAACACGTTCAATTTGTGACTGTGGCACGTTTTTATTACAGTGGGTACAGGCACGAATTGCTGTGTTTTTATTAGGCTGCTTGAGGTACATATTCGGCTGTTCAGAATTCAAATATCTGGGGAGTGTCGCTAAAGGTTAATACTTTATTGTGTTGGAAATGTCCTCTAAATAAACCCAACCCTAAACCTACCCGATAGTGTTTACAAATGCAAAATTATATAAAACACATTTGTTCACATTCTCATTTGCTCTGCATGCACTGTGAGCTGTAAGGTCTTATATAGACAGGTGTGTGGCTTTCCTAATCAAGTCCAATCAGTATAATCAAACACAGCTGGACTCAAATGAAGGTGTAGAACCATCTCAAGGATGATCAGAAGAAATGGACAGCACCTGAGTTAAATATATGAGTGTCACACCAAAGGGTCTGAAAGCTTAAGACCATGTGATATTTCAGTTTTTCTTTTTTAATAAATCTGCAAAAATGTCAACAATTCTGTGATTTTCTGTAAATTTGGGGTGCTGTGTGTACATTAATGAGGAAAAAAATGAGCAAATGGCTGCAATATAACAAAGAGTGAAAAATTTAAGGGGGTCTGAATACTTTCCATACCCACTGTATATGTGATGATAACATTCAAAAGTATAATTTTTCAAATTATGTAGGATGTTAAAATTGTTTTGAAGCCATAATTTAATATTCTGCATGTAACTGTAAAATTAGGCTTTATTAATCAAAATTCTGCACCTGTAAATCATACTTTCTGTGAAAAGGAATAAAAGTTCTCTTAAGTTTTACTGCCTCTAGTGTTCATTTCAACTGGAAACTGCAGTGATTCACAAATATAGGCAAGTATTTCCAATGAGCCTATGTTGTATTTTTGTTTTCTTTGCGCACAGAAAGTATTCTCAGAGAATACTTGAACCACTGATGGACTATTTTAACAATGTCCTTAGTACCCTTCTGGGTCTTGAACGTGTCAGTTGCGTTGCTGTCTATGCAGGGTCAGAAAGTTCAGATTTTAACAAAAATATCTAAATTTCTTACGGGTTTAGAACGACACGAGTGTGAGTAATTTATGACAGATTTTTCATTTTTCCGGCTTCTTACTGGTCCAAGATGGTCTACCAGCCCAGCCAGGTCCCAACCAGCTGGTATTTCGAATCTAAACTATACTGAACTAGCTTGGACCAGCTATCATGTTCTAAAACACTAAAGCTGGATTTTCCAACAGGGCAGTTGTGTTTTGACTTGAATAGCCAGGATGCTGACTTCAAAAACCTCCCTTGTGATCCCATGGTTGGATATACTGTAAAATTAAGCAGTTTGTTCTGGTAATGGTATAGTAAACAAAGACTTCAGCAAACAAACACAAATATCCGGCCCCGACAGTCCAAGGCCTGTTAGGACAGGAGATTGTTACCCACTATTTTTCTCTGACAATAGAGTTTCCTGAGGCCGCAACCAATAGCTAGGCTAAAATTAACTGTCTATTACTGTTAGACACAGAGATTTAATGTAAAACATTATATAAGCATGGATATTCATCTAACCTTTCAGCGGTTTTGGTCTGAACTGTGTCTTTTTTTCCTCAAATATCTTTCTGTCGTTCTTCTTGGTTAGTGTCAGGCTGTGTATCCACAGCGATGCCCATGGCAACGGAGCTATATAAAGATTCATGAAAGGCTGTGGTGCTCAGATAAGACATAGGAGTTCTGTCAGAGAGGAAACAGCTAAAGATGAGAAACAATCCAGTCAACCAGAAAACCACACAACCTCTAATCTGTACTGCAGCTGGTCTTTGGGCAACTTTGTACCAAACTTGTTCATTCGCACACATACATAAAAAGATATGCACACGTACACACCGGCCTCACTCTGTGGCCTCGCAATGAGGTCGCATAACTGCACCATCATCACCATCGTCATTATAGTCATCTTCATCATCATGTCCTGTCTACATTTTCAAGCCCTGATTCACGTCTTCTTAAAGAAACAGTTCAGCTAAAAAAAATTAGCTCACCCCTCATTTCAAACTCATAAGACTTTTTTCATCTGTGGTACTTAAAAGGAGAATTTTGAAGGATTGTGCTAGTTGCTTGTTTAATTACAATTATAATAGAGGCTTTTAAGCTTTAAAAAGGACACAAAAACACCATCTTAAAGTCCCAATTAACTCAAAATTTTTTGTATGAATATGCTAGCCTTAAGGTTATCTGTAGTGTGCTCCAAAACAATGACAAAAATTCATCCATCTGCAAAGTGTCCATCTTATGCATATTTTATATCGATATAGATGAAATTGTGGCTGTCATACACTGTCAAATGCAGCTTCAACAAGCTCAATGGCTCTGGCCCAAGTTGTGATATAAACTAAATACTATTGACTATTTAAGAAAAAGGGGCAGGGATGCTTAATATGTCCCACATAGTGCTGGATGGTTTGACCAAAATTCTGTATCACGTTTTCTCTTAGGATTCAGGCAGTTCACCATGTTTTTTTCCTAATTGACATAAACCAGAATCCATGAAACAGTTGCAAAACCACTGCATTTTAATTACAATCCAAACAAACATGATAGCATGAGCAGTTTTTGATATAAATTAGATTGTATAATGTCAAAATTTACCTTAGCTTTGTGATATTACGCTACATAAAACATCTAAACGAAACAAAAACAGCAGACGGGCTGAATGAGAACGCAAATTCACTCTCTGGCAGCAGGTGGCGCTTATGGAACAGCAGCGATACAGTGTTTCCTTGGTTGCTGATGTAAACATAGCAGTGCTACACATTTAAATACTATATTGATATGCACTATACAGAGGTAAGATAAAAAGAAAATACCATCTAAACTTTTCTGAAGACAGTTTCTCTCAGTTTTTTGGACTCTTCTCATTGATTTGTTATAACTTTTGGATATCTATAGTACTCCAAATGTTTTTCCTCGTCCGACCGATTAGTACAGCCCAAAACATGACAATAATTTACTATTTTTAGCAGCAATAATCAGCAAAATATGCGAGTTTTGTTTGTAATCCATAGTAATCCAGCCTCTATACTCAAAAGGGTGATAGAGTTATCTCTAAATGTGTATGTTATTAAATCAGACATGTTATTGTTCAGGTAAGTCATTATAAACATAATAGGTGCCTGAATATGTACTATATCTGATGAGAAACAAACTTTACGACCTTATGAAAAGTATGTATGAATGTTCATAGTTTAAATGAAATCTGGATGTACCAGAACTATTCTATGGCCTTATGGGATAGTAAAGTGTCCGTCTTATGCACACTTCAGAATCCCAGCAGAAGCAATATAAGTCATTTATGTACTTTTCACTTACTGTTTTATGACTAGTGTGAATTCAGACAATTTTGTAGCAGAAAACTGTTGTTCCGCCATGACAATAGTTGACTTGAAAGACAAAACTGACTAAAAGATTTTTCGATGTTAAAATGCTAGAATACACCAAAAGTTAACACACTGTAGCTCTATTGTTTGAACGACCCAATGTAGCAAAGTGACCGAGTTAAGAGCGGAGCCTGTTTGTTGACTAATTGCAATAGTTACTTCAGCAATTTGATTTAAAAAGGCTTGGGCCTGTAAAACCTTTATTTTTAAAAAAGTGACACTATCAGACAGGGTGACACACTAACCATAACTCCTTCCCTGCATTCTGACCTCCAGATATTTTTCTTCTGAGTTATCCAAACTGAGCGTTTGACCGGGACAGGAAGTGGCAATGACGTTGTTAGGATGCGTGGGCCACGGACCCTTACATCACTCGCGTAATATTTATCCCACTCTTCTCCTGAAATCACAGCGACGCAGAGAGCCAGAAGAATGCGAACACTCAGGAAATGGCATCTGTGAGGAGGAGGAGGAGGAGGAGGAGGAGGAGGGCCTGCTGTGCTCCATCGTCCTTAAAAGGAAGCAGCACTCCATTTCCAAACACAGAGCTCCGGATCCTCTGTTGTGAAATGTGACACCCTCGCAGTCTGTGCTCCACAAGACACAACTCCACTATACCAATCCAGACTGGATTCTGGGATAAATCTAGAATGTGGTCAAGAAATTGACACTAGTTGAAGGACTAGTTAATAGACAGAGGTTAAACTACAGTAGTCAACATTTGAAGTGGATCAAAAAGTTCATCATGTTGTTCTAAGACAAGAACGGGTATTGTTTTGGTTTTAGGACAACTTTGATGAAAGGTTTTGATCCACTTCAAATACTGTCTACTATACAATCAAGTCTAAATGAAGTTGTATGTAGTAAAAAGTGATGTTTTTGTACATTCAAAGAATACAGATGTGGCTAGTTTGATTTCAGTTTAAGTTAATGCTGACTATTGCTATGCTAAAAACAATTCTAAAAAAAAAATAAAAAATTAGCACATAGCACAAACAAGTTTGGGTAAAATAACCAATCACGTATTAATTAGTTTTTAAGTGTGTTCTTGTCAGTAAAGAAGATAGCTACGCTTGCTCTTTTAACTAAATCTATAATAAATAAATAAATATAATTTGTTAATTGTAATAAAGCTGAAATAAAATATAAATATTTGATGAACAAACATAAAAAAAATAGAAATGTTTCCTTGAAAACAAACTATAATAAAATAAGTTAAAGAACTAAAATGACATAAACTTAACCTAAAATAAATATTAACAAAAAAAACTAATAAAAAATAATATTAAATATAAATAATAAAAAAAAACACTGAAAATAAAATATATTAAAACTAAATAGAAGTATTAAAAATGACAAATGCAAATATCAAAATGACTAAAACTTAAAATCTGAAACAAAACTTAAAATATAAAAAAGGCTAATTAACAACTGAATACATACTATACCAAAAAATGTATAAAAATGACAGAAGCCAGGGTTCCCACTCTAAGCCAAATGTCAAATTCCCTGACTTTTCCCTGACTTTTAATGACTAAAAAGCTGAATTTCCATGACCTATAATGAACAGATCCATCCACTTGCAAGCTTTATTTACTTGTTTACAGACGTTTTTAGTACAAAACTATGGAAGCCCTTTTCTGCCACTAAATAAAAAAAGATAAAGATAAAACTCACAATTCTGACTTTTTTCACAACAGTTTTTCTCACAATTCTGACTTGCAATTGCAAGTTTGTATCTTGTAATTTTGACTTTTTTTTTCTCAGAATTGTAACATATAAATTCATTTCTGAGGAGAAAAAATACTGATATGTTCACATAATTGCGAGTTCATATCACACAATTCTGCCTTAACTCTCAATTGCGAGTTTATATCATGCAATTCTGACTTTATAACTCGCAATTGTGACTTGTTATCTCACAATTCTGACTTTTTTTTCGCAACTGCTAGTTCATATCTCACAATTCAAAGAAACAAAAGTCACAATTGCGAGTTTGTATCACGCTATTGTGAGAAAATAAGTCAGAATTGTGAGATAAGTCGCAATAACCTTTTTATTTTTTATTTAGTGCCGGAAACAGGCTTTTTCTGTAATATTTCTACAGAAATTAATTTATGTTTATAACAATCTGAAGGATTTTTGTAAGGGTTTGGGGTTTGTAAGGATTTGTAATCAAGTTCATCATTCAGGTTTTTTTATTTCTGCACATTTAGTTTTTGCTTTTTCTATGATCTACTTTTCATACCCAGTCTTTGAAGTGGTCATTTTGTAGCCAAAGCTACAAAACCATAAAAATAGGCAAATAAATAAAAACGGTACAGAAAAGTTCAATTTGATAAACAGAAACTAAAATTTAAATCAACAAACAAAAATCCCTGATATTCCACGACTTGGACCAAAAAAATATTAAATTCCCTGACTTTCAATGACTGGAATAGAGCTTTTAAAATTCCATGATATTCCAGAAATTCCATGACCTGTGGGAACCCTGAAAAGCAAACATTAAAGTGAAATCTGAAACCAAGCTTAAAATATAAAAATAAAGGCTAATTAAATATTGTATAAATACTAAACAAAATGTATAAAATTACAAAAGCAAACACCAAAATTACTAAAACTTAAAATCTGAAGCAAAGTTTAAAATATAAAAACTTCTAATTAAAAATGTAATAAATACTATACAGGAACAAATAAAAATGACAAAAGCAAACATCAAAATGACAAAAAAACGAAAATCTGAAACAAAGCTTAAAATATAAAAATAAAGGCCAACTTAAAATGTAATAAATGCTGTACAAAAACTTATAAAAATGACAAAAGCAAACAACAAAATTGCAAAAACTTTAAATCTGAAACAAAGTTTGAAATATAAAAACAAAGACTAATTAAAAAAATTAATAAATACTGTACAAAAAAACATAAAAATGACAAAAGCAAACACCAAAATACTAAAACTTAAAATCTAAAACAAAGCTTAAAATATGAAAAATAAAGGTTAATTAAAAATGCAATAAATACTTTACAAAACGTATAAAAATGACAAAAGCAAACACCAGTATGACTAAAACTTAAAATCTGAAACAAAGCTTGAAATATAAAAACAAAGGCTAATTAAAAAAATTAATAATTACTATACAAAAACTTAGAAAAATGACACATGCAAACACCAAAATCACTAAAATGTAAAACCTGAAACAAAACTTATAATATAAAAATGAAAGACTAATTAAAAAATGTATAATTACTATAATACTACTGTATACTAATAATACTAAATTAACACTAACACAAAAACATGTTAACATACAAAGCAGATCATATTTAAATATTTAGACTGATGACTCAGAGAGAGGTACTTTAACTCTGTAAATAACATTGTGTGAATGTCAAAGTATTTTTAGGTTTACAGATCTATAATGTGCACACTCTACATTTTGAGTTTCAGGTCACCGTGTGTGCAGACTCGAGTCACTGTGCTTGTGACGGACAGATAAAGGTGCATTGTGTTGTGTTTCAGTGACTGTGTGGTCTCAACACGCACAGCTGTGGTCGCATAACAGAACGGTTCCTTTAAGGCTACTTGTTGTTGAAATTAAGTGTAGACGCGTGACTTTTTACCAGCTTGGCCAGACCACCATGACAGAGCCTAATCAGATTCATTGCAACATGTCTAAATGCGTGACACAATATACGGCCACATATAGGAACCACCGCATGGGAAGCATTTCTGGAATTCATTTAAAAAGTATAAGTCAAAGAATCAAAGGGGGCAATGAACAAAAAAAGAACTAGAGATTAAAATCAGCCTGACATCAGCACAAAAACCTCAACTCTTCCTGTAAGATGAATGATTAAAAAATGCTGCACATGCAAAAAATATGTGGTCGAACATATTCACACTATTTACAAACTTAATAAACCACCCGACTGCGGGGTCGGTATGTCACTGGAACATTTCCAAATCGCTTCGGATAGAAGCATCTGTTAAATGAATAAATGTAGACGTAAATTTGAACCAGGGGCACTCTAATTAGTTTTAGATTACGGGCCAAAGATGGGAAAGTTGTGCCACCACCACATGGAAAAGACTCAGTGCATGAATATTAATCAGCTTTAAGCTGATCTTTTCAGATTCTTTTGACATTAATTAATATAATAAATTGTCATGTGCAGAGTTGTATGACCTTTCAATGTTACACAATGATTGATGGCACTGAAACACATTATCAAGTTTGCCCATTTACTTGTAAATGACCTTTAATATTAATTAATAATTAACTTGGAGTCTATATAGCTTATCTACAAGGTTTTAACCATAGATCAAGATACAGTTCTATACTTTAAAAACGTTGAGTTAAAAAACAACCACTTCTGGGTTGTTTGGCAAACCAGCGCTGGGGATATATTGAACAGAACACATGCTGTTTTTTTTTTTTTTTTTTTGTATTTGTAATGTTTTGTACATTAAACCACTTGCTGGGTTGTTGTTTTTTGAAATATTTCAAATATGTAATATATATAATATGTATATATATATATATATATATATATATATATATATATATATATATATATATATATATATATACACACACTATATGTGTGTTTACTTTGTATATTTATTATGTACATATAAATACACACACATACATGTATATATTAAAACAAAATATTTATATGTTTTATTTATACCTGTATACAATAAATAAATATAATCTAAATATTTCCTTATACATGCATGAGTGTGTATTTATATATATATTTATATATATATATTTATATATATATATAATAAATATACACAGTACACAAATATATAGTATGTAAACATAAACTTTTATTTTGGATGCGATTAATTTCTTTCTGGTCCTCAAATCTGATCAGCTGATAAGAGTTCGATATTAGAGCAATATCAGAACTCCAGCTTTTTCAATCGTATCACTTCGATTTCATAATTAATAATAATTGTATAAATAATACTGTTTTTGTGTCATGGAATGTACTTTTAAGAGGTTTTCAGGGAAGAATGTACTTGTTTACAGTTCAAATATGCATATTATATGTTAAGAAAAGTAAGTCTATTTGAAAATTTGTGTCTATGTTTTCAGATACGAGAGCTCCAGGGCGTCAGTGACCATTCAGCACTCATGAATCCACCTGAGAGCGGTCTCACCTCAGCTGAACCCAGTATTTGGGTTAAAAAAAAAAAAAAAAAACCAGCATTTTTGAGTGGAAAAAAACTACCCATCAACTGATACAAATGTTAAAAATAACCCAATAAAATACCCAGCATTTGGATAAAAAAAAAAAAACAGCATTTTTACAGTGCAGAAAACTACCCATCACCTGGGTAAAAAATATTTAAAATAACCTAATAAAATGACCTAACAGGCTGAACCCAGCATTTCGGTTAAAAACGTATAACTTAAAACTCATAAAATATGCAAACTAAAATGTAAAATTGGAAATATCGTAAACACATTATCCCTCAGAAACTCCCAGCAATTCCCTTAAACAACTGATGAAACCGGTTGAAATTACCACATCTCCCTTTTATACAAAGAGATACTTTAACTAAATCTGTGAAGAAGGGGAGAGCTTGAAGGCACGGAGTATCTGCACAAACCACTCTTTCTGTGTGCCTTTTCAAAGAAAAAGGAACGAGGATGTGGACCTTGAAATCTTTATTTCTCTGTTTTAGAAATAGTCATGCTTATTGAATTTGCCCATAGACATTCATTCACACAGCACAAAAGCAAACAGCCGAAACGGAAGCATGCACTGAGGCAGTGTGTGTTGTACCACGATGTGACAGAGTTTGATTGTTCTAGTTATATAAATAGCTGCTTCAGCTGACATTTTTCGTCAAGCTGAGGTAAGTGCATAGGCCAGGTTGAACGACAAGCATATCGAACCTATTTCCTCCAAAACAAGGCCCACTCAACAGGCCACAGGTGTGTACAAAGCAGTGATGTCAACCCACAGGAAAAAGAGTGGACGAAAGTCTCCTTGTGTTCAAATTACATAGTAACCCATGTAATTTTCAACTCCTCTTCAAAACCACAGCAATACCTTTCACTAGCTTTAGCTTTAGCCTTCATGCCACATATGAAACACATAACGCCCGCAGCGCCTTTCTCATCAGCTACAGAGTTCCAGTCTGAACATCAAGCGTAAAGTTCAAACCTCAGCATGGGAAATGTAGCAAACCGGCGGCAAACTGCCGGAGATGGGATATTAATACTGTAGATTGAAACTGTCAGAGATAATAAGGTTGTTGTGGAGGCCAAGCGTTCTATCCAGCCTGTCATTGAGGAAATTACAGTTTATTCAAGTATATTTAAAGAGTGATTACCATACTGGATTACACCAAAATGATGTGGGTCACATGTGTGCGCATTAGCCATGTTATCTCATCTGCCACACTTCCACGTTTGTGGGAACGGCAGAGGATAAGTGTAGGTTGACGGCTCCATCTAAGGAGAGCTCCTTCTCCATGCCTGTCGGAGCTCAAATATTCTGTCTCCACCTACGCAGATAGATTAAACCCACAGACCTGCCGGGCACCAGACCAGCAGGGGGCCCGAAAGAGCTGCAGTGCTATAATTCAATATGTTTGAATTACCGTGAGATCGGTGTAAAAACTCATACGTCATATCATGACGTTGGATCCAATGCGACACTGTCATTATTTTTATGCCCACTAGAGGGCGCTTAACTTTAAAATGTAAAAATGGGTCATATAAGGTGAATAAAAAAACGTAAAATTGGGTCGTATTATCTTTGAGGACTTCGTATTTTCTCTGTCAATGCCACGTGATCTACCAGAATCTGTTGTGTTCAGTTACGTGTTTATATCTCGCAATCCTGACTTTACAACTATTCTCAATTTCTCACAAAAGAGTTTATATCTCACAGTTCTGAGAAAAAAAGTCAGAATTGCAAGTTTATATCACAATTCTGAGAAAAAAAGTCAGAATTGCAAGTTTAGATCTCACAATTCTGACTTTATAACTTACAATTGGGAGTTTCTATCATAATTCTGAGAAAAAAAAGCTGAATTTTGAGTTTCTATCTCACAATTCTGAGAAAAAGTCAGACTTGTAAGTTTATATCACACAATTCTGACTTTATACCTCACAATTGTGAGTTTCTATCACAATTTTAAGAATAAATTCAGAATTGCAAGTTTATATCTCACAATTCTGAGTTTAGAACTCACAATTGTGAGTTTGTATCTCACAATTCTGACTTTAGAACTCACAATTGAGAGTTTCAATTTAACAATATTGAGAATAAAAGTCAGAATTGCAAGTTTATATCTCACAATTGCAAGTTTGTAGCACATCATTCTTAGAAAAGTCAGAAATGCGAATTTATATCACAATTTTCACTTTATAACTCACAATTGCGAGTTTATAGCACACCATTCTTAGAAAAGTCAGAAATGCGAGTTTATATCACAATTTTGACTTTATAACTTACAACTGCAAGTTTATATCTCACAATTCTGACTTTATAACTCACAGTTGCAAGTTTATATTTCATTCTGATAAAAAAAAAAGTCAGAAATAATCCTAAAAACAAATGCATCATGGTTTGCATAAAAAAATAAGCAGCACAACTGTTATCAACACTAATAATAATAATAATAATAATAATAATAATAATAATAATAATAATAATAATAATAATAATAATATGGAATGTTCCTTAACCATTAAATCAGCCTATTTCTGAAAGATCATGTGACTGGAGTATTGACTGCTGAAAATGTGCCTTACCATCACAGGAATAAATTGCTTTCTAAAACAGAAAACAGTTTTTTTAAATTGCAATAATATTTTTTACAATATTTTAATTGTTTACAGTATTTTTTAATCAAACACATGCAGTTTTGGTCATCATAAGAGACTTCTTTCAAAAGAAAGAATATTTGTCGCTGGACAAATATCTTGAGAGTTGCATTTGCAACAGTATATAAGTTAATCCCCCATTTAAATGCACCCTCTGTTTAGCTGTGTTGAGCTCCGTCTGTTTTGAAAGCAAGAACACGTCCTGTAATGGACCCCATCCGTGCCCAGAGCATGCCAACATCATAATCCGTCCCTGATCCACACATGTTGACTTGCGCTACAATATCCAAGTGCTACCAAAGCCACTCATTCTTCTGTTTTCAACAGCTACTGTATCCCCAAGAACTCCCATGAGTCTACGCATTGAACCCTAAAGGTACACAACCTTTGACAGAGACTGAACAAGAATTCCCAGAGCCTCTTGGCAACAGCGGTGACAGTTGTGTGGGACGTGGTGATTAATGTAGAACGTGAATAACCAGAGAGAATAAGCACCTTTCCAGCCGAGAGCAATCTTGGCATGCTGAGAATACGTGGGCTTTGTTTGGATTAAATGCAGAGTGCGGAGAGTTTTTGGGAATTCTGGGTGATGACAAACTCTTGACTGTAAAGTATCCAAGGGGCTCTCAAAACAAAACCTACACATTTCATTAGCCTTGATTCATGGGTGTAATGTTGTTTCTCAGCAAATTGCCCATAGCTTTTGGCCGCAGACGCCTTCTTCGATTCAACTGAAAGTCAAGCTTAGAGATAATGTCACTTTTGTTCGATTTGAAAGACTATGAAAGTGAAGCAGACAGATGATTACAAATCAAATGTCAAATGTTATGTAGTCTGAACTCTGTGAACCTAATGACTGCATTGAACTTTAATTGGCGGAACAATTACACATTGTACAGTAAACAAAACAATTTTGTATATTACGTAGTATGAATCAATGCCAATGTCATGAATCAATGACACTGTTATGTAAAACTTTTCCACTACTTTTTGCAAATTGTCCTCAGTTTTTCCAAAATAAACTCAGATTCATGTCTGACATCATAAAATATTGTACATAATGTTATTTTGTCTTCCAAAAGTTTCCAAAAACTTCAATTTAGTAAAGCATGAATAAACAATATAAATTAATAACAATAATTCTTCTTATTTAAGGGGAACCTGCTAAGACCCTTTTTACAATATGTAATATAAGTCTCTGAATGTGTCCTCAGAATGTGTCTGTGAAGTTTCCACAGATAATTTATTATAGCATTTCAAATTTGCCCTTCATTGGATGCAAACAAAAACATGCAGTTTTCGCGTGTGTATCATTAAATGCAAATTAGCTGCTGCTTCCGCCTCCTTTTCAGAAGAGGGCGGAGCATTTACAGCGTGCACTTCAGAAAGACAATCAACAACAAAACTGGAGAATCTCACGCAACCAAAATGTTTTAAATTATTTGTTAAATATAGCTGCAAGCAGCGATTACTGCGGTTCAAGCACATATAAAAAAAAAAGACAGTAACCACCTAAATCAATTATTTAAAATTCCATTTTTGGAAAATATAGGTAACTTGGCATCAAAATAGTATGTTTTTTTAACATTAATGACTGTTACAGCCAGCTGTGGTCCGATCACCCTAAAACTTGGCATGCTTGGTTTAGAATCACCTGCTGCATATGCTCACCAGGTTTTGTGAAGTTTTGAGTTTTCATTTAGGTTTTATAGGCTTTTGGGTTTATTTATAAAAGTATATACTTTTTTTTAAACGACCCTGTTATAGCTTCCCAAAGGGTAAATTTCAACATTTTTTGATAATTATTGAACTAGAGAGTCCAGAGAATTGTACTGCAGTGTTTCCAGATTAAGCGAAAAACCCTGGACTAGTTCGCAAACTAGGTCGTTTTTCACATCTTCTCAAGCATTAAAAAAAATGTTTGATTGACAGCAGTGGTTCTAGAGGCAAAGTTGCTCAGAATGAGGAGGTCTGTTGTATAATACGAACATTGTTTGTATGTGTGGAAAAAAGGTGCCCTTGAAAAAATGTGATATCGCCCTCAAATGTCCAATTTCTTTCAAATTTCTCACAGACATTTAGGGCCATGAGTCAAACAGGCCCACTGTGTTTCATTCTGATTTAAGGAACACTCCACTTTTTTAAAAAAATTGGCTGTTTCCAACTCCCCTAGAGTTAAACAGATGCGTTTTTTACGATCTCCGGGTCTGCCGTTAGCACTTTTAGTATAGTTTAGCATTAATCACTGAATCAGATTAGCATCTCATTCAAAAATGACTAAACATTTTTTATATTTTTCCTATTTAAAACTACTCTTCTATAGTTACGTAGACTAAGACCGACAGAAAATTAAAAGTTGCGATTTTCTAAGCTGATATGGATAGGAACTATACTCTCATTCTGGCGTAATAATACTGGGGACTATATTCAGGCACTGCGTAATATTATTGCGCCTGCTGCACCCATGGTACAGCAGCAAAGTGCCCTTATTTTTACGCCAGAAAAAGAGTATAGTTCCTATCCATATCAGCCTAGAAAATTGCAACTTTTCATTTTCTGTCGTTCTTAGTACACGATGTAACTACAGAAGAGTCAAGTTTTAAATATGAAAAATATAGACAATATTTGGTCATTTTTGAACGAGATGCTAATTGTCTAATCAGATTCAATGATTTATGCTAAGCTATGCTAAAAGTGCTACAGGCAGACCCGGAGATCGGCTGAATGGATTATAAAACAGTAAAACTCATCTGTTTAACTCTATTTTCAAAAAAAGTGGAGTTTTCCTTTAACCTCAAAGTTCATCAGCCTATAGCAGCCATGTTTTTTGAGATATGCAAATGTCCTTATAGGTGCTTGTGGCCCTTAGAACCAAGAGCATGCGCACTGATTTTCATGGCGATAGGACAAACGGTTTTAATATAACTCTTATAACACCACCAAGTGGCCAAAGCTCCACAACTTTTTTCATGTGACTTCAGATTCAGTTCTTAAATACGCATTGTGAGTTTGGCTAAAATATCTCATTCTGTTCAAAAGTTATAGCCATTTTAGTAAAGGCAGCCTTGCCCCTTTCTAACTTTTTGGCATGCCTTTGCGACGGAGGGTCGAAAGTTAAACTTTTTGTGATAATTACTGATATTCACTCTTCAGAGAATCTTCCTGCACTGGTTTGGTTTCCAATCAGGTGAAAACCCAGGACTATTTCGCAAAAGTACGTTTTTTTAAAAAAAAAGTAAAATACCATGAAAATTTTGCCAAGGTGACGGACGAATCAGAGGTATGCGTTTTGTCTGGCGTGAGCCAAGGATTCCAACGACATGAGACACTTGAGCCTCTGATGAACCGTTTAGGAGTTATAAGCGATTTCGTACTTTTGATCGCTGTACTTTTGAAGCCTTGACCACGCTGTAGACGGTGTGAGTACTATCATCCCTCTAAGTTTCAACTTCGGGCTTGGTCTGCCCGATCAGATTTACGTGGAGATTGCTGATCCTTGGCCACTCTAAAAATTACAAGCAGCTTTCAGACTGTTTTCAAGATAAAACTAACAACATAGCTGTGAATACAGTCAGAGACAGTGGTAAATTTAGCTACATTAGCTGTAGACCTACAGCATGCTAACAAGCACATCCAGAAACGCAATTTAGAAACATTTAGAAAATATGAGGTGATTCTTACTTGTTCTGGGTCTGATATTTAAGCATGACAAGAGTAGGTGGTTTTTTTTTTACCATTACCATGCTGGTTCTGTGGACACACATGAGTGTTCAAACACCTTATAAAAGTAAATTTTGTATAATATGTCCCCTTAATGAAAATAACAAACGAAATAAATAATAATAAGTAGCTAATTAGAATTCTGAAACAAAATTAAATGGTTGCTGTTCGGTTGTTTAACTGAAGCCAAGGACTAAAAAGTTATTACGCTGCTCTGCAATCTGTCCTCAGACACTTTAGTAGACAAGCCTAATAATCCCTGACACAAAAGAAAGAAATATTTACATTTGCAGAGGAGTAATGCGATGCAATTATGGCACAAATTGTGTAAGTTAAATCCAGACCTTTCAAGACTGTCCTACACAATCCTTTAATGTTTTACAAGTGTTTCGTTCAAAGGTGCTTCCTAACAGAAGACTATCCCGGTACCATATGCAAGTGATTCCCACTTGGCAAATGAAAGGCCATTTCACTCCAACAATGTGTTGTAAAATCTAAAGCTCTTAACCACAGCCTATCGTTTACTGGATCTACAAATCTTCCCTCTATCCTGATGGAGTGTGAACACTTGCCACAAGAAAACCTGCTCCTCTTTTGCACTTGAGATGCTCTCTGCTTCTGCACTGGAAGGTGCTATAATGTGTGACAAGGAGATGAAGTGGTAGAATTATGACCTGTGCGAGAAGACACTTTACGTTAATGAGTTCATTAGCAACTCCTAGGTTCATTCAGGATTTCAGCAGATCTGTACTTTGAGATTAAACTATGACCTTGCTCTGTAGTAAGAAACAGACATTTTATAATAAGGTTCTGTTATGTTAAGTAAGGGATAATGTTGTTTAAATAAACCCTGACAGGGTGATCAAGATCCAAGATGAATAAACAAGTTCAAACATGACAAACATTTTAAGGCATAATGTACAGTCACACCAATTATTACACAGCTTTTCACCAGAGACATTAAGTATTGATTCTGAAATCTGTATAAACCGCTGGCCACAAAAGTGAGTACACCCCTAAGTAAAAGTCTCCAAAGGGAGGGGATCATGATCTGCTTCAGTATGTCACAGTACATGTTGGCATTCATGGCTCCCTCAATGAACTGTAGCTCCTCAGTGCTGGCAGCAATCATGCAGCCCCAGACCATGACACTTTCACCACCGTGCTTGACTGTAGGCAAGACACACTTGTCTTTGTACTTATTACCTGGTTGCCACCACATGCTTGACACCATCTAAACCAAATAAGTCTATCTTGGTATCATCAGACCACAGAACATTGTTCCAGTAATCCATGCCCTTAGTCTGCTTGTCTTCAGCAAACTGTTTGTGGGCTTTCTTGTGCATCACCTTTAGAAGAGGCTTCCTTCTGACAGCCAAGATGGTCTGAGCACTGACAGACTGACCCCCCACCCCTTCAATCTCTGCAGCAATGCTGGCAGCACTCATACGTCTATATCCCAAACACATCCTCTGGATACGATGCTGAGCATGCGCACTCAACTTCTTTTGTTGACCACGGCGAGGCCTGTTCTGGTTGGAACCTGTCCTGTCCTGTATGGTCTTGGCCACCGTGCTGCAGCTCAGTTTCAGGGTCTTGGCAATCTTCTTATAGCCTACAACATCTTTATGTAGAGCAACTAGTGTTGGGCAATATGCTAATTTTTCAGATCGTCCTATCGTCAGCTTGTGAGATCGCCGATACACGATACTATCGTGCTCCTTTATTTAATTTTCCATGTACTAAATTCCTTATTCATTTTGTAAGGGTAGTCTTATTAATGGTCATGTGACTTAGTTGTGCGTGTACAGAGCGCTGACGGTACAGCTTTTCCACAAAATAACTAAGGCATTTCAACAAAAAACATTATTTTGCAGAAAACACACTGATCAAAATTAGAGAACACTTTCAGATACCTCCCAGTTATTGGTGTTAATCTGGCACCTGGTGCTAACTTTCTTGATTATCTGTCAACCCCTATTTAACTGGCAGCCTAACTTCCAGTTTCACTGACTCTGCAAGATGGTGGGCCGTTCTAAAGTGACTGAAAGCCTCCGGCAGCAGGTTGACCAGATGAAGGCCAAAGGGATGACCCTATCAGCCATAGCAAGACAAGCTGGTCATTCCAAATCTGTGATTTCAAGAATATTGAATCTTTACAACATCACAAACTCATTCAAGTCCCCCAAGGCGGCTGGTCGTCCACGGAAGACAAATACAAGAGAGGACAGGATACTGCGGAGGATCTCAATGGGCAATCGTTTCCACACTGCAGCTGGAATTGCTCACCAGTTCAGCACTGAACAGGGTAAGGATCTGTCTCGTCATACAGTGTCTCGACGTTTAAGAGCATTTAGACTGAAAGCCCACTCTGCAGTGACCAAACCTCTCATTAGCAGAAAGAATCAAAAGGCTAGACTAAGCTTTGCTGAGGAGCATGTTGTGTGGACAGAGGAGAACTGGTCCAAAGTTCACTTCAGTGATGAAAGCAAGTTTAATTTATTTGGGTCCGATGGGAAACATTATGTTCGGCGACAAACTGGAGTAAGACTGAACCCAAAGTGTGTAAAGAAGTCAGTTAAAAGTGGAGGAGGAAGTGTCACCATTTGGGGCATGTTTTCTACAGCAGGAGTTGGGCCTCTTATACAGCTACATGGCAGAGTGAATGCAAATGTTTATCAGAACTTTCTTCAATAACATATGGTTCCTTCCCTGCGTTCATCACCCAATCAGCCCGCAGTGTTCATGCAGGACAACGCTCCATATCACACAGCAAAACGGGTAAAGCAGTTCCTTGAAACTGAAAACATTGAAATAATGACATGGCCTGCCCAGAGTCCTGATCTCAACCCAATAGAGAACCTCTGGAAAATCCTTGGCGACAAAGTTATGGCCAAGAAACCCACTACAGTCACCAAACTGTGGAGGAGACTGGAAGAAGAGTGGACCAAAATCACACCAGAGCAGTGTGAGAGACTAGTGCTGTCCTGTGGCCGCAGATGTGCTGAAGTCATTCAGAGCAGAGGCCTGTACACTTCCTACTAATTGCTGACTGTTGTAACCTTCAGAAAATGTTGTTGTAATCTTTTTCCATGCTACAGTCATTGTTGTTCTCTAATTTTGATCAGTGTGTTTTCTGCAAAATAATGGTTTTTGTTGAAATGCCTTAGTTATTTTGTGGAAAAGGTGTTCTGGTAGCACGGTATAGACAGGACAAAAACTCCTTCAACTGTTGAGCAGTGAAGATGACATTATTTCAGAATTGTTCAATTGTTTATAAATTGTTCTCTAATTTAGATCTCCAGTGTAAATCAGTTTATCTTTCTTTAGCCGTCATATTGCGATAATGTTACCGCTGCATGTCTGATTGTTGTCATTAGTCCATGCTGTAATCCAGTTCATACAGAATGTGGAGAAGCGATGCGCGTGAATAAGGAGTTAAGAACCGCGGAAGCGTCACGTTTTTAAGGTGGAACGGATAGCGTCAATAAGAAGCTGCAAATAAGAAGCTGGATTCAGCCTCGTCGTGCGTATGTTTAGCGCCATTTTATTGCATCATAGTTCTAATTAACGCGCATACAGATGTTACTGAGGTGAATGTTTATGTTTACTATATACAGACGGATTCTGATATATCATATTGTTTGTTTCAGCCTAAACCACATTTTACCATCTCGGTGATCCTATAATGATTGTGCAGTGCTGAATAATATAATGCTTATATTGAATTAGTTATTTTAAAAAAGCAGCTACAGAAAACGAAGAACAGCCTAGTCTAGTGCGAGTTTATGCACTTTAAAAAAACACTCGTGTTAATCAGTAAAGCTGTCTACACTATATGATGAATAAATCTCTTACCCCTTATTTTCACTGCACACATCTGCAGCTTCGAAAGTTTCTGAAGCATCCTAGAAGCGGCTCTACACGCTGCTTAGCTAAATATAAGCACCTAGTCTATTTTTGACAGATCTTGCTATCGTCAAAGGCTTCAGCAAAAGGTGGTACAATTCTTTTTTTCAGAGTTCTTTGCCATAAGGGGCCATGTTGAACTTCCAGTGACCAGTATGAGAGAGTGAGAGCAATAACACCAAATTTAACACACCTGCTCCCCATTCACACCTGAGATCTTGTAACACTAACGAGTCACATGACACCGGGGAGAGAAAATGGCTAATAGGGGTTATGCGCAACAAACTTTCGCATTCTGCTAAACAGGTCTTGTTGTTTCCGGTTCATGCATTTTGCATATGCCTTGTTAAATACTCTGTTTTAGTCAAGATGCTCAAGACTTCAAAGTAGACACTAAAGATGATCACAACCAAAGTACATCACATACGTGGATTGATATATAATTATTTTGTTTTAATTTTTCTTTTTTTCATTAACATTTATTTCTAAAAATCAAATAAAATATCAATAATAAAAACAGCTAGCTTGCTGAACTGATTTCCTTAAAAGTCCATCAATGTCTGCATTATTTACTACGCCTATTAACACGTTCTTGGACAAGCGGAAGCGATGAGACTTGTTTTCCAGGTTTGGTCAGGTGACGTTCGACATATACCCTATTGGGCCCAATTTGGACATTTTCACTTAGGGGTGTACTCACTTTTGTGGCCAGCGGTTTAGACATTAATGGCAGTGTGTTGACTTATTTTGAGTAGACAGCAAATTTACACTGTTATACAAGCTGTACACTCACTACTTTGCATTGTAGCAAAGTCATTTCTTCAGTGCTGTCACATGAAAAGATATAATAAAATATTTACAAAAATGTGAGGGGTGTACTCACTTCTGTGAGATGTATATAAAAGCTAGCTGAATCAACATAACAAATAAGGATCTTCTTGCACTGGTGCAAAAGTGCTGGCTGAGCATGCAACTAATCATATGACAACTATTTTCACTTACTAACATAGACAACTCATCTCATACCAGCTAATGAGCAACTCATCTCACACTTTGAGACCCTTGGTGACAGATTCATCACCTTCTGACATTTATAAGTCCCTGGCAGAAGTGATTCACAGTGACAGATTTTCCACAAGGTGACATTTTTTAATCAAAACTTTCTGCTGACTGGCAGAAAGATTCCGTCGCCGAGTACATACTTGACAGTGGCCTTCACTTCAGATTCTGTCATGCTAACCCGAGTACAGAAAAACAGCAGGATGACTTACAGCAAAAAAAAAAAAAACAGCCAAGTGAAAGATGTTTGCTCAGGGTACCTTTGAGAACATCCCATTCGGATTTATTACCACAAAGCGTCTCAGTTCACTAAACAGGAGCCCTAAAAGACCATCTGGGTATCATGTTAATCAAATGTGACTCAGAGCACCCTGTGTTTTTCATCAGTGTAAATGTCACGCCGGACCATGTAAATGATCTTTTCTGGGGCGAGTGTCTGATCTCCTGTCAGTGGTCTTTTGTTAAATGGCAGTGTTGACATGGCTGTGAGCTGACCTCGGTAAAGCCGAAAGCACAGAAGCACACACGCTAACGCAGGTATAGCGCTCCAGATGACCTCCAGCTTTTACTACTGACACTCAGTAGAGATGAAAGCTGCCTGCAGGCTTGAAGAGAGAAGGGCTAATAACAGAGCCCTCTGATATCTGATCACAAAGGACAGTTTCACTCTGGCCCCTTCTGCCTTTCATTTCTGTTTCTTTCTTCTTCTTTTCTCACACTTCACGCTGCTAGAAATGAGGGCCATACCAACAGAGCGCTGCACCACGTTTTGAAAAAGAACGCACATCAGGAATAGTGTGAAAGGAACACTTAGCACACTTTTGTAGTGTGATTTCAATGTGCCATCATATGTTCATGTGTCTAAATAAGTAATTTAAAGTATTTTACACTTTTACAACAGTGCCATCTATAGGCAGTCATAATTATTGCAACACTAACGTTCAGTTCATTTTATTAATACTGCTCATATTTCCATGCTACAGAGATGAATGATACATCATCAGATCATACATCTTTTTGGTGATTTGATCAATACTGCATGATAGTCAACTGTATAGACCAAAAATCCAATTGTAGGATTACATACTTGAGGGTAAATAAGTAACCACCTAGAAACAACCTCAAACACATTAGCAAACTGATGAAATCATGCTAAAAATAGTATGTTATTATGTGAATAACAATCAGACCTAGCATTACGAAGGCAACTTTACAGTCTTAAGGTCCACACCAAGGACCCTAACTATAACAATAAACATACAGTTGAGGTCAAAAGTTGACATAAAACCTTGCAGAATCTGCAAAATGTTTATTTTACCAAAATAAGAGGCATCATACAAAATGCCTGTTGTTTTTTATTTAGTGCTGACCTGCATGAGATATTTCACATAAAAGACGTTTACATATAGTCCACAAGAAAAAATAATAGTTACATTTATAAAAATGACCCCGTTCAACATACACTTGATTGTTAATACTGTGTTTTAACCTGAATGATCCACAGCTGTGTTTTTTGTTTAGCGATAGTTGTTCATCAGTCCTTGTTTGTCCTGAACAGTTAAACTGCCCGCTGTTCTTTCGAAAAATTCTTCAGGTCCCACAAATTCTTTGGTTTTTCAGAATTTAGTCGGGGGTGAAAACTTTTGAACAGAATGAAGATGTGTAAATTTTACTTATTTTGCCCAAATGTATATATATTTTTTTTTTATTTAGTACTCCCCTTCAGAAGCTACTTACATGTTTCCCAGAAGATAAAATAAGTAAAATTTACTCTGATCTTCAAATTCCAAATGTTTTCACCCCCCGGCTCTTAATACAGAGTGTTTCCTTCTGAACCATCAATGAGTGTTTGAACCTTCTTTAATAGTTGCATATGAGTGTGAAAAAATGGATCTCAAAATCATACAGTCATTGTTGGAAAGGGTTCAAATACACAAAAATGCTGAAAAAACAAAGAATATGTAGAACCTTAAAGATTTTTCAGATTTTTTTTACTGTTCAGGACAAACAAGGGACTCATGAACAACTATCACCAAAAAAACAAAAACACAGCTAGCCTGTGGATCATTCAAGTAACAGGACAGTATTAAGAATTAACCGTATACATAAACTTTTGAATGGGGACATTTTATAAATTCAGCTATTATTTTTTCTTGTTGACTATATAACCATCTTTTATGTGAAATATATTATTAAGGTTAGTACTAAATAAAAAAATACCATGCATTTTGTAAGATCCCTCTTATTTTAGTGAATAATTAACGTTTGCAGATTCTGCAAGGTGTGTGTGTGTGTGTGTGTGTATGTGTGTGTGTGTGTGTGTGTGTGTGTGTGTGAAAATCAAAATTTAAAGAGTTCACAAGAGGAATGATATTGTTGGAATATTTTTTTTTTCCAGCTGATAAAAGATCATTGACAGAATCCATCCTGCTTTGAAGAGCTCGATCAGTTATCGGTTATAATAAACAGCGTATTATCATTGGTGTTCACACTAATATAGTTATCATTATAGTTATCTTTGTAGCTATCATGTGATGACATTAACAAAATTTTGTCTGTGATGATGTATGAAGCACAACTTACATAACTATCAAACTAACCCTGTTGAAAAAAAACAGCATATGCTTGTTAGGTAGGTTTTGATACTGGGATGCTGGTTTCAGCTGGTCCTTAGCTGGTTTATGCTGGTCCTAAGCTGGTTTCTCCTGCTAGCACATGACCAGCTAAGGACCAGCTTAAACCAGCTAGGGCTGTTGTTTACATCTGAGTATCTTTATTATGGCTGCGCATTAAGGTAACTGACCAAACCGTGACATAACCGCAAACTCTCTATAGAACCAATTATAATCAGTGATGCTGTCTACACTGGATGCGTGTGGTGCGACACGACACTACAAATCCCTGACAGTAAACTGACACCTCTTTCTATTAATTTTGTACTCCCACAAAGTTCAAATGATCTGCAACAATCTTGTTGTCGCATCCAGTGTAGATAGACTTTCGCGACATGGTGTAGTGTTATATGCTTCTTTTTGACATGTTTAACTCTTTTCCATGTAATTTTTAAGCAATACTTCTATCACTGCACAAAACATCTTGATAGAAAACAGACATGCTTGTTAAACCATGTGCGTTGTGTTTTTAGCTTTGGTCGGGGCCCCTTTTGGCCTCAACCCCCACGTGTCATGGTGCCTCTGAACGTCCCAGGACACACTAACTCTACCCAGCTGGGAAGGAGACCAAGAGGCTGGGGTGCCCCCTCTGCTGCACTTCAAAGAGCCATGCTGGGTGTAAGTGACATATCTTTCCTTGCATCTCTTCATTGAGGTGTGGGTCTTACCACAGGCTGCCTATATGAAGGCCTGAGAGATGCTATGTCAATAGTTATGGTTACTGAGGTGGGCTGCCATCCGGAAGACTGTGGGTTTAAATCCCCTGCTATGAAGATGGCGTGTGTCTTTAATATACAATATGTACATTCTTTCATAGTGCTTTCTATTTGCAAATTGTAGCCTAAAAAACAAGAATAAATTCAAATTTTATATACACATTTTTTGAAGACAAGAGCGATGCTTGCACATCCAAATGACAAATAAATGACTAGACTTGGCATGCTTACCTGGAATGCGACAGAAATGGTTGTAAATAGGACAAATAAACAGTCGACAAAACTTGTAAATATTCGGTTTCATCAAATATAATTTAGCTAACGTTAGAGTGTGCGTCAATACAAACAACAAACAGCATGAGCTATGATGTTTGATTTGCAAACAAATGGCTCCTAAGAGAAGGTTCTTCTTAATGAGTCAGTTAAAAAGATTCACAAAACAGCCCAGGACTCACTATTGAGTTAGCGGGTCCAATCAAACAGTGAATTGTTTGCAGCTGTTAAAGGGATATTTTTCCCAAAAATGAAAACTCTGTCATTACTCACCCTCATGTCGTTCCAACCCAGGGCTAGCAAAATCGCTAGCCCGACGTAGCCCGGGCTATTGTGTTTTCCAGTCGGGCTACCAAAATGTTTCACCGCCCTGCCCGACGGTCTATGTTAAAGTAAAGGGCTCCTGCAGGTCCTTAAATACTCCTCAATTTAGTTGTATAAAAGGCCCTAAAAAGTTTTCAATACGTTAAATAGTATAAGAAAAGTCTTTTAATCATAATTTTAAGAGGTCTTACAGTTGGGGACGGAAAGACAAGAATCGCGATAGGGCTGGATTTAACTTCAAAAGGCAATGATGTCACTGAATAAATATGCGCGCTGCCCGTTTCAAAGTCAAAACGCGGCACGGATGTCTTTATATTGATGTATCTGAAGGGAAATTACTGTGTTTAGAAGCGTGTCCTATGCATTGTCATTTCATCTTACCTATAATGCCTGATAAAAAGCGTTAATGAGCGCGGTGCTGCATTGTGTACAGCCGTTTCTATGGAAACCGTAATATTTCAGCACTCCTAAAGCGCCAACTCGTGGCAGAGAATGAATTTGCATTTCCAATCATTTTTGGTCAGATTATTGCAAATATCGACCCATACAGCAAACACATAGTTGTAAATGTGAAAGAAGTTAATGTGCCTTCTAAAAATCTAAACAATTAAGACAGTAATATGGTATAAAATGCTGTTGTATAACGTATTTGTTTTTTGTGAAAACCTGTATCTGAACTGTAAATCATGATTTCATGGCTCAATATGCTACCATACATTGTCCAACCCCACTCATACTGTGTTCATTTTACTTGTGCAGTTTATAAAAAGGGTCATAAATTGCCTTAAATTGATATTTAAAAATTCTGCAGATACCCTGTAAATAGTGATATAAAATTCCTTCATTGATATGTGTTGATATTTGTGTATTGAAATTATTTTTGATTGACATTTAGACTCCTATCTGGTTTTCTATATTTTTTAAAAAAAGGTATTTTTTTTTTATTTGGGCTAGTTAAATTATTTTCGGGCTACCAAAATCTAAAGAGTACCTGCCCGAAGGGCTACCAAAGATTTCGAAATTTTGCGAGCCCTGCAACCCCGTAAGACCTTTGTTCATCTTCGGAACACAAATTAAGATATTTTTGATGAAATCCACAAGCTTTCTGACCCTGCATAAATAGCAACAGCAACTGAAATGTTCAAGGCCCAGAAAAGTAGTAAGGATATTGTTAAAATAGAACATGCATCAGACTGACATGGTAGAGAAGAAAGTGTTGAATAGAGTTATTATTTTTATTTTCTTTGCACACAAAAAGTATTCTCATAGCTTCATAAAATTAAGGTTGAACCACTGATGTCACATGTACTATTTAAAAAATGTTCTTACTACATCTCTGGGCCTTGAACGTGTCAGTTGTGTTGCAGGGTCAGAAAGCTCTCAGATTTCATCAAAAATATCTTAATTTGTGCTCTGAAGATGAACTAAGGTCTTACGGGTTTGGAACGACATGAGGGTGAGTAATTAATGACAGAATTTTCATTTTTGGGTGAACTATCCTTGACTCCCTCAGTGAAGTCAATTTGTGATTATGTCCAATTCAAAATGAACAGAAACTGTTACAATAAATGTAAATTTATGTTTGTGAGAATATTTTATTATTGGTCATTGCTTAAAATAGTGAAGTCCAGTAGTAATGTTAACCTGAGACTAAGAATGTAAGGTGGGCTACTGAGCTCCCCCCCCGCCCCCTTCCCCCTCATCTGCCAACTCCATCTCCATGCATTGTCCATGCCGCTGAGGTGAAGAACAGTTCCCACACAGATTACAACCTGACATCTCCGGACACACAAAACCATCGCTAACGTCTGAGTGTGCGTGTCCTGAGGGACTTCTTAGCACTTAAACATGACTCAGCCTGCCCTGTTGGTGTAGTACAACAAAGGATCATCTTTGGTGCATTTCCTGTGTAGCTCACACAACTCTTGTCAGCCATCAAAGTCGACCGCAGTGAGTAAGGAGTGACTCAAACACGCGCAGACCCTCTGGAAACCTGGAACTTCACAAACCCATTGACCTAAGATCTGGATTTTTCACACCGTTCTACAATAACACATTTTCTTTCTTCAACTGTCAGTCATACAAAACCATTATAAAAGACCATTATACAGTACAGTGGGAACCAAAGTCTGAAACCACGTCTGAAATTTTTTGTAATATTATGTTTTATTTAATATTGTGTTGTTTGTTGCCTGAATAATCCATAGCTGTGTTTTTGTTTAGTGATAGTTGTTCATGAGTCCCTTGTTTGTCCTGAACAATTTAAATTTAAATGCCACAAACACTTTGGTTTTTCAGCATTTTTGTGTATTTGAACCCTTTCCAACAATGACTGTTTGAGATCCATCTTTTCACACTGAGGACAGCTGAGAGACTCATACGCAACTATTACTGAAGGGTCAAATGTCTACTGTTGCTTCAGAAGGAAAAATTATGCATTAAGAGCTGGGGGTGAAAACTTTTGAACAGAATGGTGATGTGTACATTTTTCTTATTTTGCCTAAATATATTTTGTAATTTATATTGCTCTTCAGAAGCTACAAAATTTACTTACATGTTTCAAAGAAGACAAAATATACCTTGATATCCAAAGTCAATATTCAAATTCAAAAGCATAAAAAAATTCTACTAAGCCCAAACTTTTGAACAGTAGTGTATATATTCTCTACTGATTTCACACCATGTTTCAGCTGATATAACGTGCTGTATTTCTCCGCATGGGTGGCAAAACACCTGAAAAGCATTTTACAAGCGCTAGAAGAGGCTCTATGACAATGTCAGGCTCAATTCTGTCTACTAAGACTTCTTGGGTGCAGACTCTCTCTCTTTCAGTGTCCACTTCCACAGGAAATGGCTCCCAGCCCAAATCAAATTATGCTGACTAGCATGTCCATATCTCTGATGCGAGAGGAAAGGAAAGAGATCAGTTTGCCTTTGGGGGCTAAATGCCAAAAGCATTTATTCAGCAGTAGGATGCTGCCTGTCTTGTGTTTATGTATTTTTACGTTACCTCAAACAACTCAACGTGTCACACGAGGGAACGTTTCTCACAAAAGCAGTGTAATTTTATTTTCTCAGCAAAGCCATTTCCTGGCATAGAGTATGAAAATGTCTCTCACATCTTGACAGCTAGCGTGCTGCATAGTCAATGGCTTCATTAGGATGTGAAAATGAGATGTAATGTTACACTAAGAGATGTCACGTTAAAGAAATTACGCAAACAGGCAGCTTAGAGGCACTTTCGCACAAACGTCACATCAAAATCAAATCAGCTCAAGATCAGGACGTCTGGATTGCTCAAGGAGCATTTTAATGAGATAAAATATCAAACTAGCAGTCAAACGTTTCGAATGATTAAGATTTCTTTTATGTTTTTAAGTGAAGTTTCTTATGCTTACAATCACAGAACTTATTTAATCAAATAACTTTAACTACCTCAAAATAAATAACTCAAATAACTACCTGTCAAAAGATTTTTAATGTTTTTTTTTAAATAAATCTCTTCTGCTCACCAAGCCTGCATTTATTTGAAACCAAAGTACAGCAAAAACAGTCAAATTGTGAAATATTTTTACTATTTCAAATAACTGTTTTCTATTTGAATAAAATTTAAAATGTAATTTATTCCTGTGAACAAAGCTAAATTTTCCACATCATCACTCCAGTCTTCAACATCACATGATCCCTCAGAAATCTTTCTAATATGCTAATTTGCTGTTCAAGAACAGCAAATTAGCTGTTCAAGAAACAATAAATGACAAAAAATTAATACTTCTATTTAGCAAGGATGCTTTAAATTGATCAAAAGTGATAATAAAAGCATTTATAATGTTACAAAATTGATAATTTCTGTTCTTCTGAACTTTCTATTCATTAGGGAAACCTAAAAAAAACTATTTTTGAATTTATAACAACAACAATATAGTTTTTTGAGCAGCAAATCAGAATATCAGATTGGTTTCTGAGAGTGGAGTAATGATGCGAAATATTCAGCTTTGAAATCACATGAATACATTACATTTTAAAATAAAAGTAGAAAACAGAAATGGTAAAAATATTTCGACATTTTACTGTTTTTGCTGTTCAAAAACTTTTGACTGGTAATGTACAGTAAAAAAAAAAACAACAAAAAAGGCAGTATTACAACATGCTTGTGGTTCGTACGCATGAATGAGCACGTAAACACTAGTATTACATAAACACAGGATCGAATTATCATAGTGCAAGTCTTTTAAAGCCAGCAGGACCTTTTGATCAATGAACACCCACATACATTAGGTCAACACGATTGTCATCCCCCTCAGCGTCTTTCATTTAGTCTCTTACTATTCATCATCATTAGAAATGGGATATGATACTGTGCTGAGTCCTCTTCGACGTATTGTGTTGACCCAACGTAATGGCTTCCTGTTGGTTAACATAAATCTGAGTAAAGATAATGACTCTGATCAATGGGATTGTTTGGGAAAGGCCTAATCAAATCGCTCTGATGCAGTGCTTCCTCTGCAGGAGATCTGATGCTAAACACATTATCTCCCCATTTCCATCAGGCCTGAGGCTCTCCCTGCCGCACACTGTCTGCCAGACGATCCGTCTCTCTATAGGAGAGCAGAGAGAGAGAGAGATTTGAAAGATCTGGTCGTGTCAGTCCGTCTGATCTAAATGTCACAGGCCTGATCTTCTGTCCTTGATGTATCAGGATCTGTTACTGATATACCTCATATGCAACAGAGTGTGAGTTCTAGAATGGGATTGATTAAAGATTCAACCCAAGAATTGGGCTATTTTTGTACAGATACAGCCTGGGTTGGTTCTTTACTGATGTAATGTGAAAAATTTATAAAGATGTGTTTGATCTTTTTTATGTTGTTTGAATGTATTCAAACTCTAGAGTTAGCATTCAGCTTTTACATGCAAATCTATGTCATCTCTATGGACACCCCAAGCATAGTGGAAAAGATAAAGTGTACTTCCACCTGCTGGACATAAAGCATTACTGCAAAGCCCCCTTTTAATATCTACTGTCTGCTATTTGAACGCCTTTATTGCATTTATTTAAATTATATATTCCTTTATATAGTATGTAGTATTCTGCTAATTTTACAATTATTTATATTTGATCATTTTATGTTTTTATAAAAATGTAATTCTTTCATTTTATAATTATTTTGTTTGTTTTTAAACATTATTCATTAACACTTAAAAATAAATGCAATGATTTAGAAAAGTTTATCTTTGATATATTGTCTTTCTACATATTTTATTATCAGTTTTCTGACAAAAAATAAAATATTTCCTGAGAGGAGGCAAGGCAGTGCCTCCTCAAAATATTGGATGAGAAAAAAATTGTAGTGGAAAAATAAAATAAAATAAAGACAATATTACAAATTATATTATTAACAAGTGTATCAATCACTTGTTTTTCTAAAGAAACGTCCAACAGCAACACCAGTAGGTAAAACTGCAGCAGGTGTGCTTGTCTTTTTTCCCTCCTCTGAGGCCATTGAGTTTTAACAGACCTGCTAAAGTGTGCTATGCGTTTGGTGGGGGGTAATTGAGAATGAATGGGAGAAAGTCAGGTGAGAGGAGGCAATGCCTCCATCGTGATATGATTGGATATGACTGGTTATGATCGACTGTGATTGGTGTATTTATTTATTTATTTATGTGATAAATCCCACCTCTTGTGTTCCTGCTCATTCCATGTTCATGAATCAGTCTGAATGAACAATATAATTTAAAAAAAAATCTAATCACCTAACTATCACAATTCTTTTTGAAACGATTTAAAACTAAAATGGTTTACCTCAGAATCGATTTCAGGGTTTTCAATATTCAAGTTCAGGGTTTTGGTACTTGAAAGTTTTATAGATCAAGGTACTTTAAAATACACACTGTATATATGTGCATGCTCCTGAAATAAAACTTTAGAAAGATGTGATGCATTGTTTCTTTTTATTAATATGACTCATCATCTCTTTAAGTATAATCAAGTATTTTCCATTGTCTAGTCTTTAATAAACAAAGAAAAATCACAATAAATTGTAATATTGAATCTCAATAGTTATATAATCAATATTGCAATAATCAATTATCACAATATATAATGAAACGGCACACAGGTATCAGGATATTTATCTCATATATATATATATATATATATATATATATATATATATATGAATCAGTATTTTAAATGAAT
This sequence comes from Cirrhinus molitorella, assembly GCA_033026305.1. Classification (NCBI taxonomy): domain Eukaryota; kingdom Metazoa; phylum Chordata; class Actinopteri; order Cypriniformes; family Cyprinidae; genus Cirrhinus; species Cirrhinus molitorella. Next base: position 18,579,816 of record CM065139.1, read on the forward strand.
CGTTTAAATAAATTGATTCAATGGCTTTGTTCCTGAATGATTTTACACTGCATAGACAATGGTATAAATCCCTAATATAGGCCTCTGTGCTGAGTTTTTTTTTTTTTTTTTTTCAACAGGGGTTTATGTTAAATATTATATAAAAAAAATAGAAATCATCACAGAATTTATAATGGTTTTACTGCTTATAATGGGAATTGTACTGGTTTTTAAATGGAAACTGTAATGGTGCTTATTGGTCTCTACTGGTAATTGGTCACCTTCTATTGGTGGATTGTGGTAAAAATCACCAAATCCTAAAGTAATGTGTCCAAAAACATACAACAGGAAACCCTTTTTAATGGTTAAAGATAGGATAATTGATTTCCGGTAGCCAGTGTTGATATTTTAATTGACCAAAACAAACACGCCCCTAGCCCAAAAGGTTTCACCCTATTTTGATAGCTGGGCCTCACACATAGCCTACGTACGCAACCCAGGCAACACCAACCACTGTAGATGAACAAACGAGCAAACATGACACACAAGCATATTCAAGCAAATGACAACATATATTAGTAACGTGAAACAAAGCAAAACCAATGTTACTCACCTATCGAGAAGATACAAAGCAACATCGGTGTCCGATCACAGGCCTTCCCGCTCCTTTAGGCACTGCCTAAAAAATGAATGAATTTGTGCCCCCTCAGTTTTCTTATTGAACTTATTTATTTAAACTGTTAATAGATAATTTAATTGGAGGAACATAGACGCACCGTTTCCAGAGTGCATAAAGTTTAGTTCGATTCGCGCCAGGGTTGCCAGGTTTTTACAACAAAACCCGCCCAATTGTTAAAAACTAGCCCAATGGTGTTATAAGGGGGGTACCCCGTTAAAAATCGCTTTCTATGGGGATGAAATACACATACATTTTTTGTTGGGGTTCCCCTGGTAAATTCGCATTTCAGGTGCTATTAAACCCGCGGACATCCAAAACAATCCGCAGCAACAGTGTTAAAGTAGCCCAATTCCGCGGGAAAAGCGCTGACTTGGCAACACTGATTCGCGCAGATCAACCGCATTTTGACTTGAAGCAGTGTAGCTAGCCTATGACATCAAAGTAGACTACCACAAGAGCTATTCGCGAGTCGGGTTACGATCATTGCAGTTTCTCCAGCGCGGCTTTCACTTTCAGGGTGCGTTCACACTTGTCATGTTTGGTTCGATTAAAACGAACCCTGGTGCGATTGCTCTGATACTGCGGTTCGTCTGAGTAAGTGTGAACGCTGCCATCCGAACCCTGGTGCGCACCAAACAAGCGGACCGAGACCGCTAAAAAGATACCAAATAATTATAAACGAACCAAAACCAGGAAGTAATGACAAGATGTGACGCTATGCGACATAATTTAACAAAGAGAACAAGTGGTACCCAAAACAAAACGAGCAGAGGGCAAACGCAGAGCAACGAGGAGGCAAAGTACCTTGTATAAGCTCTTTGTGAGTTCGTATATGGTGAAAATAAAACATATGCACGCAAAAATAAGCGTGCTTAGTCTAGCAGACGGGATTGCGTAAATCCGATTTAAAGCGGCAATCATCAGACCGATCCGTGAATGGGTACTTTGATGTCATACACCCGCAGCGCCGCTTTAAGTCGAAATCACCTTTTTTCTTTTGTTTGAAGTGTTCGGTGAGTTCCGTCCACTGATCTATATTCTCTATTATAGATCAGTGGTTCCTTCACGAAATATACGTCATTCAACGTGACCAATCAGTTCGCGAACATATCACTATGGCTTTAGGTTCGGTATCTTTTGGTTCGTTGTCAAAATACCAGTGTGAACGCTAAGCGGACCAGGACCAAATGTATCATTTTCCTTTTTGGTCCGGACCAAATTAACCAAACGAACCGAACTACAAGTGTGAACGCACCCTCAGTTGCAGGCTTTCCCCAGCTTCAGCAATGCAAAAAGAAAGAAAGCAATCACAGATTGCACTACAAACATGCCCTGCTTATTACTTACTGCTGATTGGCTACATGTTTGTTTTATATTATTGAGCCCAACTCCGTTTTCTAAAGCTTTTTTGAAAAAAGCATTTTAAAAAAATACATACCCTTAAAAGTTGATGGTTTATGTGTGTAATGGTATTTGTATTGGAAACCGTTAGAATTTCTGTGATGGTTTCTATTGTTTTTTATTTTGTTTTTGTTTTTTCAGCAGGAGAATGCAGCAAAAAAAAAATCATATGCTACATTCGAGTTTGTACTTGGAAGTTGGAGTTTCAGAGTTTCCAGTATAAACTTTTAACTGAATGCCCTCCCAAGCTGGAGTTCCAATTCGGAATCTCAAAAGGAATCGCAACAGCTCCAAATTCAGAATCTAATGGCTTCTTAATGCATCAACAGAAGAGAAACAATCGTAAGGTAAATCGAAGGCAGCAGTAGTATTCGAAAAACAGTAAGCGAAAACCAACTACTACTTCCGCCCGGATTCAGAAGTGTGCACATGATGGACACTTTACTATTCCATGAGGACCCAGGAGAAGATTTATGAATGGCAGTGAAGCATGCAACTGACACAGGTAGGTCATGTGACTAATAATATGGTGGGTGTAGTACTTCGATTTACCTCGGAAGTCAAATGTCATAGCTGGGAATGACATCACACCCAAGTGGATGGGTAGAGAAGTCAGAAAACCAAGATGCTTGCATCCATAGTAAGCAATAAAGTGTGTTCACAACGCATCATCAGTTGGCCATATTGGCGGCACTGAACGTCACTGAACTAAACGAAACTTGCATATTTTGCTGATTATTGCTGTTGAAAATTGTCAGTTATTGCCCTGTTTTGGGCTGTACTAAATTGGTTGGACCAGGAAAATATTTAGAGTACTATAGACTGCAAAAAGTTATGACAAATCATGGAGAAAAGTTCAAAAATGCGAACAAAAGACCTTTGTGGTTGGCCAAAATGAACCAGGATTTCCAACATTCATGTTTGTTCTTATCATGAACAGAATTTAAAGATAATATCTTAATTAATACTGCTTGTGCATTTCTGTACCACCTGTTAACTTTAGTTTGCCCTTTCCTGCTTACTAAGTCCTTCTCTATATGATTTAGCAGCTTCCACACTTTTTTCCGTGGTTTATACAGCATAAATTAGGAGAACAACATATTCGGTAGTACATTAATTATGCAATCCATATTTATGTTTACATCTGAGTATCACCAATATGGCTGCACATCCGGGTAACTGACCAAATCGTGACATAAGTGCAAACCCTCTATACCAGTCGATTAAAAACACGTAAAAAGTGATGATAACGCCATAGTATCAGGTCCATAAATAGAGGTTGGATAGCACTGTGTGCACTACTGAGTTTATTGAGACACAGACAAACATAAGTGCTACTGAACAATATATTACAACGGTTGGAGCTGTTGCGATTCCTCCAAGTACAAACAGAATGCAGAATGTATGGAACTTCCTTTTTTAAAGGTCATGAAGTAAGTTCAAATTAAAATGTGTGATTTCGGACACACTTTATTTATTTGTAACTGGTTGAATGAAAGACTCAACAGAACTTTTGTAAACTTTTATTCCTGAATGAAAGTGTTTTAAACAAATTATTTAAGTAAATGATTCAATGAGTGAAGGCCTGTTAAGTCCAAAATGTTTGACAAAACATGGAACCATCTTACGCACACTTTAGTTTCAGAGCCTCACAGGAAATAGTAAGTCATCTGAGTAGGCTACTTTTTACATCCTGTTATATTAGTACTGTGAATTCGCACACCTCTTCTAAAAATACTGTTTTTCACGTACTATATTGTAGTAGAGAAGCATGTGATTTTGTCTAGGTACCAAAGAAAGCAAAATCATGCTAATACCTAACCATGTTCCTGCTGCACAACTGACAGATTTTGACACTAGTCGGAGAGACAGAGGCCTACCAGCAAGTGAAGAGGGACTGTGTCTACTTCAGTGGCTCTGAAGCTTGTTAGTGTGAGATAAACGGGACTGCCAGGGGAGACGCACACACAGAGAATCTCCATTTCAAATCTCTCTGCCCACTAGCTCTCCCCTCTCGTCTCCCCTGCCATAAATGCCAGCTGCCCCCTGCTGTAAGCGATGGTGTTTATCTGCACAAGACCCACTACAGTCATTAACTAGAACTACGGCACTGCGTTTATTCAGTCGCACACTGGAGGACCAGATCTAACGTCCCAAACGCTAAATTAGACGGCCTTCACAGCGAGGACAATTATCGTGTAATCCCTCTTTTTATGTTAATAACCAGCGCAACCCCCAGTGTGTCTTTCCATCCGCTGCTTGACCCATCCAGAGAGAGAGATTAACCTAAACAAGAGGGCCGCCTGGCAGGAAGGCCCCTCAGCGGCCTTAGTACAGAAAATTATTACTCCAAATTAATCTAAAACACTTTCACCTTCCATTCTAGCCATTTTATCCACCTTATTTTAAAGCATTACGACTAATAAATCACTAGTCTCACGCATTCATAGGAAATAGCTTATTTCTGCACTCCAAAATAAGGTGGATAAGAGCCATGAAAAGAGTTCTATAACTTTAATGAAGCAAACTGCACATCTCAAGCTCCACTGGATTGATACTGTGTATATTCTGCCTCTCTCTCTCTCTCTCTCTCTCTTTCTCAACAGTGAGACAGCTCTACCCTACAGCACTAACCTAGAAATCCCCAGCCAGCCAATCACAATTAAGCATGGACTGACTTTAGCTCTGTTCGAATCCTGTAGCACTGATGCTTCACAAATGAACCAAATGTTCTTACACTCCTTCATTTCATGTATCCTTTTCTCTCTCTTTTCCTTTATGTCCTTCTGTTCTTTATTTTTCTTTTTTTTTATTATAATAATTTATTATCATAATTATTTGTGTCTTATTATACATACATTTAGATTGTAACAACTAAATTCATATTTTAAAAACACTCGCTCGTTTCACACACCTGCAAGGATGTTGTTACTCTAGCAGGTTACCGGCAGAGGGCAGCGGGTGTCGCGGAACAAACAGAAGCTGTTATTTTAACCCTCACTAGAGAGTGCTGATGTACCACGGAAACGACACGAGTGGCAAATATCAACGTTCAATACATCAGACTCGGTAATGAGAGCAGGCATCAGCAAGCAAATATACTGAGGCCGTCAGACATACCTAACTGTGAGATGAATGGATCTCTTCTCCTTATCTTTAGAGGCCAAAGGGCAGGACATTTCTTATACCTCTTTGTCATTGATCTACAGATGCTCCAGAATTCAGTGGATTATCAGAATTTTCTTATCTAGGTCAAAGATCACCTGAAGGAGCCCTCAAAACATGCCTGAGGAACGATGCCATGATGTGACCGCTCCAAAAATAGCCTGTCAAGAGAAGAGTTAGGGCAAATACTGAAACTCACAAGAAATGATTAAGAGTTAGCAGTACAAATCAAATGAAAATGACAGGAAAATCAAATATATGAGCATTAAAATAGAAATAAAACAATAGAACTATGCAAGCTGAGACTTTATCATAAATTCTGTTAATTTATACATATAAACATGTATTTATTGACCCTTATTACCTCAAACTGGGTTTGAAACTTTCCACATTCCATATATATGGTAGGTTATAGATAAACAATAGATAATGAGAATTATATATATATATATATATATATGATAAGAAAAATGTTAATTATAATAACTCATTCATTCATTCATTCACTTACTCACTCATTGTTCATCTATCAATATACAGTATCTCACAGAAGTGAGTACACCCCTCACATTTTTGTAAATATTTTATTATATCTTTTCATGTGACAACACTGAAGAAATGACACTTTGCTACAATGTAAAGTAGTGAATGTACAGCTTGTATAACAGTGTAAATTTGCTATCCCCTCAAAATAACTCAATACACAGCCATTAATGTCTAAACCGCTGGCCACAAAAGTGAATACATAAGAGAAAATGTCCAAATTGGGCCCAGTTAGCCATTTTCTCTCACCGGTGTCTTGTGACTTGTTAGTGTTACAAGGTCTCAGGTGTGAATGGGGAGCAGGTGTGTTAAATTTGGGCTGTATCCGAAATCGCCCTCTATACCCTCAAATAGGGCACTATTTGAGGGGACAGCCATTTTTAGTGGTGTCCGAAACCATAGTGGATGTTCTTTAGTGCACTCATTCAGTTCCACAATGCACCGCAAAAACGATGTACCCTCACCGGCTAGAGAATACCCATAATTCACTGTGAGAGTCGTGTGCCGAATAAATTCCTGCTTCTCGCTGAAAGAGGGCGCCTGCAGCTAAATCGTAAATTCATTAATTTTACAATGCGCTCGTCCGCGGCACACAAGCACAATACAACAAAGGTATAGCCTAAATAATTGTAAATTGATTATTTAATTGTTAAAATTGGGTTTATACATAATTTCCATGACAGTGTTCAAGATAAATCCTTTAATCTTAATGCTGGAGCTGTCCGTTTGCCAGTTTCAAATGATTATTATAAACAGCAAGCGCAAACTATGCAAGCGGCAGTGTTTCCAGTGCACTCCGTGTCCGAATTCACTCACTCTTTTTCATTCACTCCTTTAAGTGAACTGAATGAGTGGACTAATGTAGGGAATAGTGAATAAGGGTATAGGGGGCGATTTCAGATACAGCCTTGGTGTTGCCAGCATTGCTGCAGAGGTTAAAGGGGTGGGGGGGTCAGCCTGTCAGTGCTCAGACCATACGGCCACACTGCATCAAATTGGTCTGCATGGCTGTCATCCCAGAAGGAAGCCTCTTTTAAAGATGATGTGCAAGAAAGCCCGCAAACAGTTTGCTGAAGACAAGCAGACTAAGGCTATGGATTACTGGAACCATGTCCTGTGGTCTGATGAGACCAAGATAAACTTATTTGGTTCAGATGGTGTCAAGCGTGTGTGGCTGCAACCAGATGAGGAGACAAGTGTGTCTTGCCTACAAGCATGGTGGTGGGAGTGTCATGGTCTGGGGCTAGTCTGGGCATGAGTGCTGTCGGCACTGGGAAGCTACAGTTCATTGAGGGAACCATGAATTCCAACATGTACTGTGACATACTGAAGCAGAGCATGACCCCCTCCCTTCAGAGAATGGGCTGCAGGGCAGTATTCCAACATGATAATGACCCCAAACACACCTCGAAGACGACCACTGCCTTGCTAAAGAAGCTGGGGATAAAGATGATGGACTGGCCAAGCATGTCTCCAGACCTAAATCCTATTGAGCATCTGTGGGGCATCCTCAAACAGAAGGTGAAGGAGCACAAGGTCTCTAACATCCACCAGCTCTGAGATGTTGTCATGGAGGAGTGGAAGAGGACTCCACTGGCAACCTGTGAAACTCTGGTGAACTCCATGCCCAATAGGGTTAAGGCAGTGCTGGAAAATAATGGTGGCCACACAAAATATTGACACTTTTTGCCCAATTTGGACATTTTCACTTAGGGGTGTACTCACTATTGTGGCCAGCGATTTATATATTAATGGCTGTGTGTTGAGTTATTTTGAGAGGACAGCAAATTTACATTATTATACAAGCTGTACATTCACTACTTTACATTGTAGCAAAGTGTAATTGTCAGGTTTTGGGACTCTTTTTGTTGTGTTTTGATTTGGTTTAGTCCTGTTTGTCTTTGGTTCCTTCCACTTCCTGTTTGTCCTTATTTGGTCATGTTCCTGTCTCCACCCCTCATTAAGTCATTATTAGTTAATCACGATCACCTGTCTGTGTCTCGTTAGCACCTTATTTAAGTTTGATTCTGTTCATTGTTTGATTGTCCGTTCTCGTCTTTGTGTGTGTGTCTCCTTGCCTGTCTCCTGTTGGATTTATTCTGTGGATTTTGTTATTAAAAGACTTGTTTTGTATCTGAGCTCGACCTCGTTCTCCTCGTTTGTCCTCCCCTGCACGACACGTGACAGAAGAACGGACCTAAAACAGTTTTTCGTCGTGTTTTTGTCTTCGTTTATTTTTTCGTTTTTTCAGTGTTTTCTGTTTGTTTTTTGCTGTTTCCCCTCCACATTATGAATAATCCTGCTGTTTTCCCCCTCTTCCTGAAGCAGGGGAATCGATCTCTTGAGGACCACACAAAGGACTTTATTTTGTTAGCTAATTACACCAGCTACCCAGACGACTGCCTCTGCGCATTCTATCTCGCCGGACTAAATTCCGAAACAAGAGCGCAGTTGTCTGGGGATGGTCCTCAAGAGAACTTTGCTGCCTTTATTGAGTGGGTACTGGTGTCATGTCAGTTGTCGATGACCGTGGACATCGTGGATGACACCAGTCCCACTCACGACCCAGAGCCCAGCCAGCCACCACCCAGCTGTGCGGAGCTGCCCGAGCCCACCGCGGACGGAGAGCCAGAGCCTGCCGCAGTTGAGCCATCGCCATCAGGAGCGATCGAGCGGACGACTGCCCTGGAGCCAGAGCCCGAGACGTCTGACCAGGTGCGAGAGCCGGCAACCGCGGAGATTGCGGGGGCTACGGAAAGCCCCGCCCACGCCGCCACTGCTGAGGGTGAGCTATACCTGGACTCAAAGGGATTACATAACTTGGACTCTGGATTATCTACCTCCCTTCCATCACCCTCTGAATTATTCATCGAACAAGAAATCCCACCCACCCTCCCTCTCTCGCCACCTCTCAGTGACTGTTTTCCCTCTTCAACGCCCACTCCACTGGATCTCGTCTGTCCCGCCGCTCACCCTCAGCTCACCATCTGTGGCGTGGGCTCGCCGCGAGTCTGCCCATCTCCAGCTCCATTGGCGTTGAGTCCGGAGGATCCTTCAGCTCCACCTCCAGCCTCCGATCCTTGGACTCCGCCTCGGCCCTCCGACCCTGCGGCTACACCATGGCACCTAGCTCCCTCATCTCCACCGTCGCCCGTCGATCCACCAGCTCCACCGGGCTCCCTCGTCCCTACGGCTCCACCCCGGTCAGTCGTCACCCTGCCATCGCCTCTGGACTCCACTCCTCCGGCTGCACCTCGTCGCTCCGTCCCTCCGGCTCGGCTAGACTCCTCCTTCCCTCCAGCTCCGCCTCGGTCCTCCATTGCTCCGGCTCCACTGCGGCTCTCCGGATCTCCGCCTCCGCCTCGGTCGCAGGTGCCATCTGTTCCACCTTGGCCCTCCGGATCCTCGGTGTCGCCCCGGATCTTCGGCTCTCCGTCTCCGCCTCGGGCTCCACCTCCACCTGCTCCGCCACCGTCGGTCGGCCCCATGGAGTCGTCAGCCCTTCCTCCACCATGGCTCCTCCCTCCGTCGGCTCCGCCGTGGGTCACGGCTGGGATCTGGGTTCCCCCTGGCTCCTCCTGCTTCAGCTCCCTCCTGTCTTCTCCCTGGCTCCTCCCTCCGGCTGATCCACCCTGGACCCTCCTGTCGTCTCCCTGGCTCCTCCCTCCTGCTGATCCACCCTGGACACTCCTGTCGTCTCCCTGGCTCCTCCCTCCATCATCTCCTCCCTGGACTCCCTTTGTTCTCCTCCTCCCGGATGTCCGTCCCCCTCCTGAGCCCCCACCCAAGCCCCCCCATGTTTCTGTTTTCGGCGCGAGGTCGCGCCTTCCGGGAGGGGGGGAGTTATGTCAGGTTTTGGGTTTCTTTTTGTTGTGTTTTGATTTGGTTTAGTCCTGTTTGTCTTTGGTTCCTTCCACTTCCTGTTTGTTCTTATTTGGTCATGTTCCTGTCTCCACCCCTCATTAAGTCATTATTAGTTAATCACGATCACCTGTCTGTGTCTCGTTAGCACCTTATTTAAGTTTGATTCTGTTCATTGTTTGATTGTCCGTTCTCGTCTTTGTGTGCGTGTCTCCTTGCCTGTCTCCTGTTGGATTTATTCTGTGGATTTTGTTATTAAAAGACTTGTTTTGTATCTGAGCTCGACCTCGTTCTCCTCGTTTGTCCTCCCCTGCACGACACGTGACAGTAATTTCTTCAGTGTTGTCACATGAAAAGATATAATAAAATATTTACAAAAATGTGAGGGGAGATACTGTATCTATCTATCTATCTATCTATCTATCTATCTAATTATTTGTTCATCCATTCATTCACTCTCATCTATTTACACATTCATTCATTCATTCATTCATTCACTCACTCACTCACTCTCATTGTTCATCTATCTATCTATCTATCTAGTTAATTTATTTGTTTATTCATTCATTCACTCTCATTGATCTATCTGTATATTTTTATCTATCTATATATCTATCTACTCTGTAATTAATTCATTCATTCACTCTCATTGTTCATATATTTATTACTCATTAATTAATTAATTCTCTCTTATTAATCACCTATCTATCTATCTATCTATCTATCTATGTATTTGCTTATTTATTAATTCATTCATTTATTCACTCTCATTGTGTGTACTGTTGTAATTTGTCTTGAGAAATGGAAAATTATAATTTGCAACTTAGCCACCACTTTTGTCCACCACACAATCAATGTAGTATGTATCAATAATTTGATTTAAAGAAATGACCCTATATTCTACATATTTCGATTTAACCTTACAGCAAATCTACAGATTAGTGGGTTTTTCAGATGCACATTCTCAAACGGTTACATTTGATCCCCCCAAAATAATCCTTAGACTATGCGGTTACAGTACTGCTGTAGTGTGTAATATAAATCCTCTATAAATCCTCAGTTATAGAGTCAAAAGTGAGATGTGAGAAACTGAATGCAGGGGCATCACACCTGCCAGCTAAAGTGAGCATGTGCTTTGAAGACGGTTTGATTACAGTCAATTTTGCTGCTCTCTGCTGTTTCGACCAGGAAGATTTGTCTTTATACAGAAACACCACAAAGGTGTGGTGTTATACAATTCATTCCTGCATGCTATTATAGTTTGAAACAGCGAACAAATTGTATGGAAATCTGCCATGAACTTCAGCTGCAGGTATTTGGTGGAACCACCCCAATAGGTTGAGGTAGTAGCTTGTATGTGATATTAACATTTTAAGTGTTTTTTATTTGTTCTGTGATGTTTATTGCTGTTACAATCTCTGTAGATTATATTATTGATATAATCTTTTTTTGATTTGTAGAGAAAGTGCTGAAGGTTTGTCTGTTAAACTACACAATCAAAGCTTACTTGAGCTTTATGTTTAAAATAAATTATTTATGGCCTCCATAAATGAAACATTAATGTTACAGACATGTTACAGAAAGCCTATCTTGCTACATGCACTCTTTTTTCACAAGTGATTTTCTGAGTTTCCAATGACCTTTCTATGGCCATTAGGGTTTTTAAAAAACATTTTGGTTTAGCTTGATTTGTTAATGAATCATTCAAACCTTTCTGTGAACTGCTTTGACTGATTCATACTAAAGAATCTACTCATAAGAATGATTCATAAGAATGATTCAGTTTGCTATGCAAACCATTTTTACATTACACAAATAATATTCAGCCAGGTAAAGGTGTAAATGTATATTCAATACACAAAACACAATTTTAAAATTTACAAAAAATTACAAGTTGTTCCAAGACCGTGGAAACCATATACATTCATTAAGTTTAGGTCAAGAAATACACAAATTCATTTTGCAATACTGATGCATTGGTGATTCAGTCATGATAATAATATTATGTCTTAAATTACTCATCTAATGCAGCATTTAAAATCATTTCAAGCCCTAAACGACAGGATAGACATCAAAACTCACTGAGTATATTCAAAGGAGCTGTTTACACTTAGAAAAGGAGACTCTTCAGATCTATTATCACTCAAGACGAGCTGCTGAAGGGTTAATAAAGACCACCAAAGGAAACACCTTGATTTATTTCTGAGCCACTTCCATTGAAAGCAATAATCTGATCAGTCATTAATGTGATTTTCCTCAACTCACTCTCTCTCTTTTAGTCTCAACGGCTCAGTTTTACAAAACGACTATCAACACACTGTTTTAATGTGACTAAGATGAAATGTCAAAATACAGCTGATTTGATTTTACTTTTGTGGGAACAGAATGTCTCATCAAACTTATCTGACCAGGAGGTTAATGATTGGCCCATTAGATTCACTCACTGAGGCTGAATCTTTTGGTTTGTGTGTTGTTCAGTCAGTCTAAAGCAGTAATTAATAATCATTTGGCTGCATACAGAATGTCACGTTTCACATTCGTGTGCTTGTGTTGCATAACTCAGAAAAAAATATGATAAACACATAAGTGACAAAATATTCGAGTGATTCAGGTACATTCAATTTAAGTTGGTTAATCTTCACATTCATCACTCACCCTCCTACACCTAAACATAGCATAACATAACATAAAGGTGATTTGCTGATCTTAATTGGTATCATATGCTCTCCTAGATTGGCCAAGCTGGTGATCAGCTAGTTAAGCTGAATTACACTAGCTAGACCAGTAGAAAAGTGCCCTAAACCCGTTTAAAACCATAGGGTAGACTAGCTTTATCAGCCTGGGTGAAAATATGAAGACCAGTAAACCAGTTTAGGCTAGTATATGCTATTTTTTTTTTTTTTCAGCAGGGACATGGTTAAATTTCGAATTACACGAAAGATTGACAGAAAAGTATGAACTTAACAGTTATAAAAAGCATCGTGTCGCTCAGGTATGATTCCGCTTCTGTTGACCCCCTCTTCCTCTTCCTCCTCATCATCATTCATCAATATCAACGTCATAAATAATCATGAACACAAATAGCTTGTATATTATATTACAGCTCGTGTGCGACCAAAGTGATATGTAGAGGTGATAATGCGATGTCCACTCTCATGTTAGCACGTAGAGCCATCGCATGAAAAACTCTCATAAAGAGGGCAAACGAGACAGGAAAACGGTGCACCAGTATGTGAGAGGACGAGGCTGTGACACGAATGAACACACGCATGGCTTTATATCGTCTTTTAATCATAATGAGCTTTGAACTGTCGTACGCAAAGAGTGAATGAAGGGCAAACACATCGATGTTGTTCACTAATGTGTGTTTGCACTCGGTGACTGTTTAGTGTGTGTTGGGATTGTTCTGAAGCGTATGTCACACTCGCTCTCTTTTCTCGATGGCCTCTCTATATCGATAAATTCACCCTCCCAGCTGATCTAATGAATGACAGTGCACACTTCTTCTGTAACTGTTGTGTGTTTTGCGTGTTACACGAATGTCCAGGACATTATGAAGATGTGGTTTTAATCTCTCTATCTCGGAACCGTGCGGAGATGTTTCGCGCAGTCTGAGTGGCTGTCTCGGGCTGTCACTCAAGCGTGCGACCAATCACAACTGTCCTTACATGAAAACTATATTTTCACTCACTGCATGTACAGTAGACTGTATGTTGGGAAAAAAGTGAACAGAGAAAGACACCATCGAAGAGGTAAGAGAGGTGGACAACGGACCTGTTAAGTCACTTTGGGGGCCTGTTGCAGGTAAGTGGCGACGCACATGCACTGTTACACTTTATTTTACCAGCGCGACGCCGATCTGGTACTAATATACAACATCCAGGAAGCTCTATAGATAGTGGTTCTGTGATCAGAAAAGCATTCCCAGCATGGTGGTGTCATCCTTTAGAAGTAGGTGCTATAAATCAACTTAAATGCAGCGCAAAAGTTTAGGTAGAATGGCTTGACTTAAACCCTGTTGATGAATCCGGTTAAAAATTAAAGGTCTGTTTTGAAACAAGGTGACTGGTCTAAGCTGCTGTACCATCTTAGACCAGCAGCAAAACAGCTATCAGTCGTTCATACCAGCTTAAGGTGGTCAGGGAGGTTTTTGCAACATTTCCAGCTGGTCTAAGATGGTCATTAAGCTGGTGAACCAAGTTAGACCAGCAACAAAACAGCTACTAGTCAGGCAGCTTAAGGTGGTAAAGCATCTATTCACAACATTGCTGGCATATCTAAGATAGTCAATATGCTCTTGTACCACTTAAAACAGCTACTGCTTGGTCACATGAGTTGGTCAAGCTGGTTTTTGGAACATGGTGACTGGTCAACCAGCTATTTGTGAAAATGATAATATGACTTGTGTTGTCAAGTCTGTCCACAACAATCCACACTGTGCATAAATGAAGTAGATTACTAGATTTCTAGCTGATGGTTTATCTTATATGAGCAAAAAAACAGCTATAAGTCATTCTTATCAGTCATTCTAAGATGGCCAGGTTGATTTTTGCAAAACGGTAGCTCGTTTTTAGTTGGTCTGAGATGGTCATTAATGGTAGACCAGCAACAAACCAGCTACAAGCTGGTCATGACATTTGATGATATAGTCAACTATAAAATCCAAAACAGACACATTTTGCGCAGAAACTAACTAGATGTGTTTTGGAACATAGTAGCAAGTTTCTAGGTAAGATGGTCATTAAAGGAGAAGTTCACTTCCAGGACAAAAATATACAGATAATTAACTCACCCCTTTGTCATCCAAGTTCATGTCTTTCTTTCTTCAGTCTTAAATAAATTGTTTTGTTTTTTTTAAGGAAAACATTTAAGAATTTCTCTCCATATAGTGGACTTCTATGGTGCCTGCAAGTTTTAGCTTCTAAAATGCAGTTTAAATGCAGCTTCAAAGGGCTCTAAACAATCCCAGCTGAACAAAACAATCGGTTATTTTCTAAAAAAAATACAATTTATATACTTTTTAACTTCAAATGTTGATCTCGTCTAGCTCTATGTGTCGTGTACCCTGTGTATTCTGGTACAAGACAGTTAAAACTCCAATCTCATTTTCTCCTTCAAAATCACCCTACATCGCTGTTTTACCTTTTTTTGTCTTTGCCCGTTAGCTTTGTAAACACTGGGTCGATACTTCTGCAGCGATGTAGTACAATAGTACGAAAGTTGGAGGAGAAAATGAGATGGGAGTTTTTGACTTCAACCGGAATACACAGAGTACAAAACAGAGCTAGACAAGATGAGCATTTAAGGTTAAAAGGTATATAAATTGTCAATTTTTGTAGAGAATAACTGATTATTTCACTAGATAAGACCCTTATTCCTTGGCTGGGATAGTTTAGAGCTCTTTGAAGTTGGGCATCTGGTCATGTGAGCTGATTTTTGGAACCTGATTACTTGTGAGCCAGCTAGTTATGATAATGATGATATAGTCAAGTCACTCCACATTTTGTGCATAAACTAACTAGATGTAATTTGGAGTAAGGTAGCTACTTTCTAGGTGGTATAAGATGATTAATAGGCTCATTATCCAGCAACAAACCAGCTACCAGCTGGATATGTGAAGTGGTTTTTGGAACCTGATTACTGGCGAACCAGCTATTTATAATAATGATTATATAGTCCATTCCAAACAGCTACATCTTTGTGCATAGGCTTTATTAAATTGTCATTAAGCTCTTTAACCAGCTAACAAACCAGTTACCAACTGGTCATGTGAGGTGATTTTTGGAACCTGATTACTGGTGAACCAGCTATTTATAATATTGATGATATAGTAGTCCATTCAGAACAGCTACATCTTTGCACATAAACTCACTAGATGTAATTTGGAGTAAGGTAGCTAGTTTCTAGGTGGTTTAAGATGGTTATTAAGCTCTTTATCCAGCAACAAACCAGTTACCCGCTGATATGTGAAGTGGTTTTTGGAACCTGATTACTGGTGAACCAGCTAATTTGGATAATGATGATATAGACAAGTCAACCCAAAACAGCCTTATATTGCACAGAAACTAACTAGATGTGTTTTGGAGCATGGTAGCTAGTTTATAGGTAGTATAAAATGGTCATTAAGCTCTTTAATCAGCAACAAACCAGCTACCAGCTGGTCATGTGAGATGGTAAACCAACTTATTATGATAATAATGATATAGTCAAGTCAGTCCAAAACAGCCACATTTTGTGCAAAAACTAACAATATCTGTTTTGGCTGAGGCCTGTTGCAAAAAGCCAGTTTCGTTTTCTGTAAGTTTGCATTTAGAGCAAACTTTGAGTTTTCGGGCTCAAGAAGGTGGGCTGGTTTTAAGGTTTTATTCTTGTCTAAAATGAAAGCAGTTTACAGTCAAAGAATTTTAGAGACAAATTTGCCTGACTTTTGAGGCTTCTTAGTTATTATATTTATAATATATTAATTATAATTGTTTGTAATTCAAATGATTTATTGATATGATTATTATATGAAGTAGCAATTAATTTTAAGCTTTTCATTTAAATATACGCTTTAATATATCCAAAATGACTAAACTTAAGAATAAAAATAATTAAATTCAGTTGATTCCTTTGCATAGTCATATTTTTTCTTTCTGCTGCCTTCTCAAGCTTTTGCAGCAGCAGAAGTGTTTATACCTGCCTTGTAAATGCATTTAAATTGATTACATTTTAATAACACCATTTCTTAATCTTCAGCAGAAAAGTGAACTGCGCTGACTCTCGCGAGAAGTGAATCAAATTGATGCTGTCCATGTTTTGTGTGATTGGCTGTTTGCTGCTCGTATCACACTTTTAGGTGCACATGCGCCAGAGTTCAAACTCTCTGAGTTGACAGAGAATGTTTATATCAAGCTTTGTGAGCCCGCTGATCCTGATCTAAACCAGGTTGGATTTATTTGGTTTTGTCAACATCTCGCTTCGTGCTACAGGCCACTGTTCATGTGAGGTGTTTTTTTAACCTGATTACTGATAAACCAAATAATAATGATGATGATATAGGCAAGTCAGTTCAAAAGATCCACAAACTGTGCACAGACTTACTAGATGAGTTTTGGAGCATGGTAGCCAGATTTTAGCTAGGCTAAGATGGTTGTTAAACTGGTAGACCAGCAACAAACCAGCTACCAGCTAGTCATGTAAGGTGGTTTACCGGTGAACTAGCTAATTATGATAATGATGATATAGTCAGGTCAATCCAAAACAACACATTGCACAGAAACTAACTAGATGTGTTTTGGAACATGGTAGCTAGTATCTAGCTGCTTTGGTCATTAAGCTTCTTAAAATGGCAAGAAACCAGCTACCAGCTGGTAATGTGAGGTGATTTTTAGAACCTGGTTACTGGTGAACTAGCTAATTATGACAATGATGATATAGTCAAGTCTAAAATAGACACAAACTGTGCATAAATTAACTAGACATGTTTTGGAGTATGGTAGTTAGTTTATAGATGATATAAGATGGTCATTCAAATTTATAACCAACAACAAACCATCTACCAGCTGGTATTATGGGGTGGTTTTTAGAACCTGATTACTGGTCAAACAGTTAATTGTAATAATGATGATATAGTCAAGTCAGTCAAAAATAGCCAGTAACTAAACAAACTAACTAGATGTGTTTTGAAACATGGTTGCTGCTTTCTAGCTGATATGCTGTAAAATGGTCATTAAGCTCTTTAACCAGCAACAAACCAGTTACCAGCTGGTTATGTGAGGTGGTCAAGAGTTAGTTTTGGAGCATGGTGACTGGTCAACCAGCTAATTGTGATGATCTATGCCAGTTCAGATCTGCTACAAACTGTGCACAAACTAGATGTGTTTTGGATCAAGTTAGCAGTTTTTATGTTTGTTATGGTCATCAGCTAGTCAAAGCTTGTAAACTAGCAGCAAACCAGGTACCAGCTTGTCTTAAGGTGGTCAAGCTTATTTATGGTCAGCCAGATAGAACGCAGCTGCCACGTTATAAAACACTGTTATAAAACACAGGTATGATAATAGACTTGATTTTCCAACTGAACACCGACTAAATGATGATGATGATGTGACACGGTAGGCCAGTAAGTCCAGCGCTGTGAACATCCACACACTGTGCACACGGGCTTCATAACAGAGCAGTCAGTGGGAACACTTGAACGCACGGAGGGGGAGGAGGGCTGCGAGAGAAAACAAACCGAGAAAATTGTTCGCCTGAAACGAAAGTACCAATATCAAAGTGGCATTCGGCCCCCACCGTTATTCGTTTTCGGAGTGTTCGGCACGATTGTGATGTAGTTTTGTCGACTTCACGTTGCGGTGTTGCTCCTTTCCAAGCATCCGGTAAAAAAATAATATAAGTGTCTGTGGGGCTACTGTACGGACGGCCAGTGCAGAACTGTTCTGATGTGTCAATAAGTTTGCGGCTGGAATGAGAAGGCCCTGGCGTTTCGACCGGATTTCAGGGGTAAGTTTGCGTTCACAGATGCCGCGATGACTGAAAACTTGGACATATTTTGTATGCGAAAAGCCCCGAGTTCCGATTGATCGGGAGCTCGCGCTTAGACAGTGCGATGTTCGTGCCAGTTTGTTGTGCTTCGGCATAAACAACTTTGGCGTTCGCCGTGTTTGACACCTGCTCTCAGCGAACATCTGGGTTTCTGTGAAATTCACGACGATTTAACGTGTACGACCGACCGTGCGATTATTGCATATGGGTCTGCTAATGACACGTTCAGGCGAGCTAGAGCAATCTCGCATCACAGGGGCTAGCAGGCTAGCCAGCTACTTTTATTCTATCTGACTAAACGGAGCGAGAAACTCGAGCACAAAACCGTCTCATCTGAAAAGTCTGCCCCGAAAACCCCTAGTTTAAGTAATGAAAGCTCGTGGAGGGGGATCTCTCTCTGAAAATGCCCTGGCGGAGTTTGACAGGAGTGAGATTTATACTTCATCTTCCCCAAAGCAAGATGGACTCTCGGCTGTCTGTCTTGTCAGAGCCCAGATCGACATTTTGCACCGAGATGCAAACCGAGCACAGTTCAAATAAGGGGTCAAACGAGTTATGAAAGGAGCTCGATGGTTTAAATAATCGGAGGATATCGTCGACATGGTGCTTTGTGGAGTTCTTGATTCGGTGATCGAGAGTTCTGCAGAGACACACACACATACACACGGCGAGAGCACCGCTCTCAGGCTGTACCTGAAAACTAAACGCTGCAATACTGTATATACCGTCCATCCACTCGACGAAACTGTGTCGGATGTGCTTTAATAAGACCTACGTGAACGAGCCGAAATATGGCAAGCCTCTTTAACAGTTGTTACAGCTTGCATCTTCAGTCATGTTACAAAGGTCGTGTTGTTTGAATTCACAAGCAACTGTTCATTAGATGTAAATGCATATGTCAATAAAACGGTGGAAGAGCAACAGGAAGTCATTCGTTCAACATGAGGGCTTATGACCATTGGCGATGTGAAAAGTTGAGAAGAGCTCTATTCTATACAGACGAGTGACAGTGTGACTAGCAGTAGAAGTACAGAGTAGGACCGCCGACTAGAAACCAAATATACAGCGTCTCGTGACCTTCGGCGAATTAATCGCTCCCAGTGTCAACAATCTTTCGATACTGTGTGAGCGTGTTCAAAGACTCCTTAAAGTTGAAAAAATCACAATGAAACCATAACAACAGATCTTTTCTTCCATATTGTGACGTACACCGCAAAAAAAAATATATGAACGGGGATTTAGGTAAAATTGTCGGTTCTTTATTGAATTTTAAGATGTGGGTGTTTTGTTTGAAAGTGGAGACAGATGAACATGAGCTTGCAGGGGAGGATTTAAGCGGACTAAATAATTGGAGAACTCGGTATGCATAACCAGATAGAAATATGCCGTTTTGATGAATTATCCGGTATTTTGATTGAACATTATAAGATCAGAAAAAATTAAACGTGTACAGATGAATTGTTTACAATAATATCTAGGGGTGTAACAGTACACAGACATGACATTTAAGTATGTACCTTGATGTACCTTGTTTTGATGTCATGGTTCGGTACGGTTTCAATTATTATTCAATTATTATTTTTTTATTAAACAGTGGTTTACTAAACAAATTCCTCTTTCTTTAAATAAATTCAATTACAATTAAAAATTTTTTTAAGGATGTAAGTCTACCTCAGCACAGCTTTTACATTACTATAAGGTTACAATTACAGAGCGACAGAGCCCAAACTTAAATTTAATTGCTATTTTTTTTAATATAATAATCAACACTAAACATTGTATGCAAACATGTAAATTGCACATAATGCAGTTTTTAAATTAACAAACAAATAAGAAGGTAAAGTAAAATAGGACTTAATTTCTCTAGCGAACTAACAAGCAGTGGACACTGATGACTGTGCTGAGGTAAACAAAATGCTACATGACATTTTGTTTACAAGCTGTTTTATTGATGTCTTTCTGGTTGAATCACTGACTAAGCAATTACATGAGGCATGGGATGTTCATTCATGTTTATTTTGCGTTAAAAGTAGTAGTAAAGAGGAAGAGATGATCACGCTCCCGCGCTCCAGGCTGCCATTTAAACTGAGCTGTTTACACAACAAACTGTCTCGCCACATCAAAGAGCGGCAAAATGCATATGAAGAGTTCAGTTGCAAAACCCCCTAAAAGCCATCTCAGTCAAAAATGAGATAATGATACGGAGTGAATGCTCTCGACACATATGTCCATCAAATACTTTTACTTCAAACTCGGAAGTACCAGTCAGGGCTTCAGACAAAAAAATCGAGTAAGGAGCCATTGGCTCCTGTAGGAATCAAACTTAGGCACCACAGAATAAATGTTTTATTTATTTATTTTGTAAAACTTTAACATTTCAGTAATACTGTCATGTCTTTATGTCTCATCTTTTCTGGACTTTATCAGCATTTTAATCCATCTTGTAGATGACCTGGGAACTAAGGTTCACTTAAAGTGGGAATGAAACGTTTTTTTCCAACTTGGAAACAATATACGGTTACAAAGAATGGTTTATTACATAGAATATGTGCTAATATCATGGACCGTAAACATCACTTGGCCACTGAGTGTAGTTTGGGTTCCTTCTCAATACATATTATAAATGCTGTTATATGTCTTTCACACAGATAGTGTTGAATTTTATGTTTAGCTCCTTGCATTCTTTCTTATCATGTAGACAACAGGTTAAGTAAAAACATTAACATGCAATAGCACATTAATTCAAAATGCTCCTCTTCATAGTAATGTTTTTTAGCTGACGAATTAGCTTATGGACACTGAATGGTTATTCTGAGGTAAACGTAGTTACGTGGCAGTGTTTACAAGCTTTACAGTTTCTGCATTTTGAAACACAGAGTGAGCGATTACATGAGACATTTCAATAAGTTGTACTGTAGTCTATCTTATAAAATAGTCTACATTTTGATGTTAACTTGTGTTCATTTCGTACTATAGTAGTAAAGAGAAAAAAATAATGGGTTCACTTGCCACTTGAACTGAGCAGCTAACTAAAGCGATTGTTCATGCCGCAATAAGAAGCACCAAAACCATATTTATTGTTTAAATTTCTTTATGAATTTGGCAGAATTTTAAAGTTGATACTTAAAAAGTAACAAATCACAAAGCTTTTTGCGGTTACTGCGCGGCAAGCGCGCTACAAATAATATAAAGTTCACGCATTAACAGAACACAGCATATAGACTAACTTCTTGATAACAAGAAACCATAGTATCGATTATAAATGAGAACTGTTGTAGCTTCTACAAGTTATGCACAAATCCACGAAATTGACACTGCAGCATCTCTCTCATGCTGAACTGGAGTTGCATTTAGTAGGTGTGCTGTTAGCGCTTCTGTTCGGCAGAGAGGAGAACTGTTCAAAAGTCTTTTTTTTCCACTAAAACTTTGATGCGCATCGTTTCAGTTTAATATGTGAACATAAAATATGTGAACGCAAAACAATCAGGAAAAAATGCATTACATGCAAAGTTTTATAACATGTCATAACATGTAAATTTACATAGTCGCCACTGGCGACCTCAGCAAAAACTTTACTCGCAAATTAATATTTTTGGTTGCAAATGTGACCGTTTTAGTCGCAGTCTAGAGCCCTGCCAGTACTTAGGTAGAAATCTATACACCGGAACCTGATAAAAATGCATTTGTTTTTTAAAAAGACATCAGATGGATTTTGCATCTGAACTCTTCATATATTGTTTGAATTTCCTGAAAAAAATTGACATCATTGACATCAAAGATAAGACTTTGTGTCTCGTGCAGCAGTTAAAACAGTGCTGTATTTGTTCTGTACACATGCGTACGAACACGAGTACTGTTACACTCCTAATAAGATCTATAACATGCGTTTAGATAAGATAAAGTTTAATTTCATGCTAACTTAGTGAGTGTCAACATGATGGACGCAAGTTAATCCTGGAAGACAGCAATTTTCTGATGTTTCTGACCTCATACAGGGACGATTTAAGAAGTAAGTTATTAAGCAATGTGTTGTATGACAATTAATTGTGAGTGTGGACCCATATTGCCTTGCGTTTGTGGTCTTGGCACAGATAGATTGCCCGCACTGCCATACGTTGATGCACAGAATGACTTTGAATTACAGTTTAGCAGTACCATGTTAGATCAATCAGAACTAAGAACGGCTACAAGCAACCAACCAGTACATCAACTTATTGAATGCAACTACAAAGTTGCTAGTTTATTCATTAGAAACTAGTAATTATGCTTATTGCGGGTGTTTTCCACAAAATTGTGGGTTCAGTGACCAGTTTCAGTATTCGTTTCTGACTTGTGTATATTCATATTACACTTAATTAAGTTACTACTAATGATTTAGTAAGTTGTTTGTTTACTAGTAGCTACTTGTTCCTGTTAGCAGTAGCATCTATTAGTAAGTGGCTAAATTATATTTTCTAGTGATTGTTGGAATAAAAACGAATGAACGATTCCTAGTATCAAATGAATGAGTTAAATGTTAAATTGAAAAAATTAGTCACTATTGGACCGTTTACTAAAACAGTCTGAAAATGTATCTTTGTTTACTTTTTTCAACATTTTTGTACTAGTAGCATTAAAAAATAAGTATTACATTGTACGTTGTATGTCAACAAACAAACTATGTCAATTATAATCTCAGATACTGATTATGTGCTATATTCAAGTGTCTAATGTGAGTTCATATTGCTTGACTGTTATAGTCATACTGAAAGCAACAACAGATAGTTTACCTCAGATCTTGAAAATAAATTTAAGCAAACATATACATTAAAACTGCGAACCTAATGCAAACCAACAAGTGTTTTTCATGTATCAGTCACTCAATATATAGTTTTAATAATTAAGTTTAATAATTAATTTTAAGGTTTAACATTAATGAATTAAATTATACATTTGGGAGTTGGGAGTGCAGTGCGCCTCTGCGTTTCTGAATAGTTGTGATATTTATTTTATAAATAGTAAACAATATACCTAGTAATGAATAAATGTTACAACAGCTTGCCATACCTGAAGTGTTTTTGAATGAATTCAATGTATGCTGTGAGGTATGTCATAACTTAATGTTTCATCAACCACACCGGAGGTGCCACCTTAGTTTGAAGCTGAAGCGGTTCACATATGCCTAGCTAATCCACAAAACAGTTAAAATGTCGCTGACCGATGAGGTCGGACTCGGGGCAACGTTATATGGTGCATTTGGCTTTGCTTTCGACGATTTATTCCTGTACTGAGGGCACAGTGTGTTTTTTTTTTGTTTCACTTTGTAGGTCATCTTCATCGCATGATACAGCCTGACTGACAGATCCATCCTCATCTTTCAAATACCGTATTTCCATATTCTGTGGCTCTGTAAGTACGCCTTCACTTCATGCCATGTGTTTTTCCTCTTCATCAGTTGTTATATCTCTTAAATTCGCAGACTAATTGGGATCTGATGCCTTAACATCACGGATCAAACACTCATTACATCACAGATTTTAAGCTCGTGTCTGTACATAATCACCTGCTTATTGGGTTGTGCTCAATCCGAGATAAAACACATATTCATTCTTCAACCTTTTATCATGCAAAGAGCCAGTCTGTTCAAACATGGTCTACTTTCCTGAATGACTGCATCAATAACAAATTGTATTTTTGATCATCATATAATGGCATATTATAAAATTCATAGCATGTTATTACTTTAACCCTTCCATTGTAATCTCTAAAGAATATAAATACCGCATTGTTTTTGGTATTGGAGCCAGGCTTGATGACATTGTCATGAATATCTAAAACAGAACAAAAGCAAATTTAGTTTTTATATTTTATATTTAAAAAGTGTGCTATCTGATATTGTTAAGCTGTATTTCAAAAACCTTTTGGCCTTCAGAATATCATTCAGAATGTGAATAATTTGTAAACAATTAAATTGTAATGAAAAACAAATAAAATTGTAGCTTTAAGTTGTATACAGTTTTTTTCTAATATCAAAGTTAATATAGAAATTGTTATAAAATAAGATATAAAATACCAAAACTGAATGAATTTAAGCAGAATAAGAAAAGTTCTTGGACAAATTGTAACACTCGAAGAAAATAACAATGATTTTTAAGAAAACATTTTTCTTAATTAATGAGTCATCAGATCCATTGTACTCACAAGATCAGGACAAAGCTTAGGACAAAAGAAGGGTTAGTGCAATTAATTTATGGATGATTTTTTTTTTTTATTTACATATGAACACCAAAACTGCAAATGCAAATGATGCAAAAGTGCATCATTAAAGTTTGATTTCATCCTATTATTTCTGCTAGTAAAACATGCACACCTGAATATTGATTCAGGTACAGCAGCCTTGCTTACACCTCAGGCTTGGAGCCACATTTCAGTCTGTATAATTACATACTGACAGATCAAACAGTCAAAGATAGATGTCGCGATGAGGAACTTTGACACACCTCTGCAGTTTAAAAGTCCCACTATCCTGTTTATGATGTATCTTTCATGATCAAATAAAAAGTCATGATGTCATGTCTATCTTTATGAGTTAAAATGAGCTTAACAGTCCTAAGACAGTAATGAGATATTAAGGTGCCCAAAATCAGATCTCATATCTGTCATTATCTACCCTGTTTAGCTTTCTGTTTGCGTTTCAAATAGAGAAGAACTTAATTTATATTAAGATTATGAGTGATGTCGTGCACCAGGGTTATGTTCTGATAATTATTTCTATTTGTTTCATCTTGGATGTCAATTAAAAATACATAGATTTGAATAGATTTCATTGCTTTAAACATAGGACAGTCTTGGTTCAGTGAGCGTTTGAACTCTTGTTTCATTCAAATTTGGGGAATTTAGATATCATTTGGTTTTAAAAGTTGTCCTTGCGCGACAAGTGCCTGAGAGTGCATTAGAGAGGAAGGTCAGAGAATACATGCAAACATGAAACATGCAGGAAAGGTATAAACTTTTATTGTAACGTCAAAATTTTCAGTTTAATTCCATCATGTTGCCTGAACCGAATACAAATCATTCAGATCACGCAGATTTAATTTGACAGTAAAAATGACTTTAATTGTAACAGCATGCTACTACTGCATTCTTTTAATAGTAATGTTAATCTATATTTACATTACCAAAACCATCACTCACAGTTTTAGTTGTATATTTTGGTTGATAATGTTTGGGATTTTTCTTGTAAATTGGTGACGTAATCTCACCCATGTGAAATATTTTTTTCTCCCAATGTGTTTTTTATCCTTATTTGATAATGTAGGCTCCTGTAATGTCTGTTTTATTGCACTTTATCAGACCATCATTCACTAAGAAGGGCTATTGCCACTCAGGCTGAACACCCATTAGTGCATATAGTGACTGGTCATAAAGGGAGAAGTACTGTCCTACAAGACCTGATTGGTTTCATTCAAGTGGCCCGTGTACAGTTGTACCTGCTGTACCTTTGGGGAACTACGTTTTTGCGTCCAGAAAAAGAAATTAACATTGACAGGAATACTTCAACTATAAATTAAACTTCTGTCATCATTTACTCACCTTAATGTTGTTTCAAGCCTGCAGAGTTTTTCTGTAGACCACAAAAGGAAATGGATGTTTTGAACTACTTTGTTACTAGCTATGTTTCCATCACCCCATTTTGAAGTATCACATCAGAAGCAAGTTATGGAAATGCCAAATTTCAGGGAAAAAAATCCCTTAATTCGTAAAAAAGTTTTTACACTCGCATGAGGTGGTTTTTGACTTGCAAAAAAGGGTTAATCAGGGTTCCCACAGGTCATGGAATTTCTGGAATATCATGGAGTTTTAAAAGGTCTATTCCAGACATTGAAAGTCAGGGATTTTTATTTTCTTTGTCCAAGTCATGGAATATCAGGGATTTTTGTTTGTTGCTTTAATTTATCAAAATGCAGTTGTTTCACAAGTTTCATTGTTATGGTTAGGCTTTTTTTAGTGCTATTTTATTCCCTTCCCACTTATCAGCTGGCAACCAATCACCAGGCTGTACCTGTTAACTAAGGCAAAATGGCAGGAAAATGTAAATTTCAAGACCTTTGGCTACAAAACGACCACTTCAGGTATTAAAAGTAAATGACAGAAAAGCAAAAGCGAAATATGAAGAAATAGAAAGACTGAATGATGAACTTGATGACAAACAGAAAATCCTTCAGAGCATTTAACCCCTGAAAGCGTAAAAAAAAACTAAATTAATTTCTGTAGAGAAAAATGTGACCCTGGACCACAAAACCAGAAGTCGCTGGGGTATATTTGTAGCAATAGCCAAAAATACATTGTATGGATCAAAATGATTGATTTTCCTTTTATGCCAAAAATCATTGGGATATTAAGTAAAGATCATGTTCCATGAAGATATTTTGTAAATTTCCTACCATAAATATATTAAAACATAATTTTTTATTAGTAATATGCATTGCTAAGAACTTAATTTGGACAACTTTAAAAGCGATTTTCTAATTTTTTTTATTTTTTTGCACCCTCAGATTACAGATTGCCCTCAGATTTTCAAATATTTGTATCTCAACCAAATATTGTTCTATCACAACATCAATAGAGAGCTTATTTATTCAGCTTTCAGATGATGTATAAATCTCAATTTAAAAAAAATTGACCCTTATGACTGGTTTTGTGGTCCGGGGTCACAAACGGGTAAAAGCAAAAAAAAAAACGTACAAAAAGAAATAGTGTGTATGTGTGTTTTGTATTAAAAATGTCTGTGAACAGGTAAATAAAGCTTAGAAATGGATGTGTCTGTTGGTTAGAAGTCATGGAATTTCAAGTCAGGGAGTTTTACATTTGGCTGAGAGTGGGAACCCTGGTTAATACAAGTAAATTCTTCCATGCACATTAAAAAAGTCATGTGACTTTGTGCTGTGGGACGGCATAACTTGACCAACCAGTGGACCGATCTTGTTGCACAGCATCTGAAATGTTGTTATGGTCATTCTTAAATGCACGTGGTCAAAGTATTAGACAAAGTGTTCCCAAACAGCAGGCATCCACCTCCAAAGCAGTGACTGCATTTATTTAATTTCGTCTGCTCACTCTGAGGCGCAAGTAATTTATTAAATATGAAAATGATTATATTTAGAGGCCTCACCTATGTTTCTTAGAGATATTTAGTGCCAAGTTATCAGGAAGTGATGATTTTGTTCTCTTTTTCTCGTTGGATGAGAATTATTCTAGTAAAATGTGAACGTTTATTTTTTCATTTTCATTTTGTTTTCTACAGAAATAAAAAAAAAATTGATTAATTGCCATTATTTTATTTTATTCACAGTTATAGTTTTCACAAATCAGCTCATACATTTGAAGTCAAAAGTTTACATACACCTTTCAGAATCTGAAAGACGGGGGTTAAAACTTTTTGAATTTGAATCAGAGTAAATTTAGCTTATTTTGTTATCTTCTGTAGCTTCTGAAGGGCAGTCCTAAATGGAAAAAAATATATTTAGGCAAAATAAGAAAAATGTACACATTCTGTTCAAAAGTTTACACCCCTGGCTCTTAATGCATTGTGTTTCCTTCTGAAGCATCAGTGAGCATTTGAACCTTCTGTAATAGTTGCATATGAGTCCCTCAGTTGTCCTCAGTGTGAAAAGATGGATCTCAAAATCACAGCCATTGTTGGAAAGGGTTCAATACGCACAAATGCTGAAAAACCAAACAATTTGTGGGACCTGAAGGATTTTTCTGAAGAACAGCGGGCGGTTTAACTGTTCAGGACAAACAAGGGACTCATGAACAACTATCACTAAACAAAAAACACAGGTAACATTCAGGTAACAACACAGTATTAAGAATCAAGTGTTTGTAAACATTTGAACAGGGTAATTTTTATAAATTCAACTATTATTTTCTCTTGTGGACTATTATGTAAAATATCATGCGAAATATCTTATTAACATTCATTTTGATTTTATTTTCTTATTTTGGTAAAATAATAAACATTTTGCAGATTCTACAAGGTGTGTGTTAACTTTTGACTTCAACTGTAGTTTGTGGGAATTTTCTGTGTTCACCTTTCCATGCTTGCCGTTTTCATACTTTCAAGAAGTTATAGTTTTTTTCCGTG
This sequence comes from Cirrhinus molitorella, assembly GCA_033026305.1. Lineage (NCBI taxonomy): Eukaryota > Metazoa > Chordata > Actinopteri > Cypriniformes > Cyprinidae > Cirrhinus > Cirrhinus molitorella. The sequence continues at coordinate 18,608,096 of CM065139.1, forward strand.
GATTTTTTCTTCGCTAATCATGTTTAAATTAATTATTTTAGATTAATCAATTGTTTTAATACAGTGACAATTTAGAATTTTTTCATATTATTTAATTTACCAAGCTTTTTCTATATGATACTATTTTGTTCAAACAGTAAAATTGTTTTGTTTTGTTTTGTTTTTTTTTTAGATGGAAATATATAGTTGTTTTCAAAACAGTTGTCACATTTGGCATTGGAAAAGCATGATAACCTTTTGGTTAAATAACATTGACATCTGCTTATAACCTGCTCTTTTTTTGAGTTCTCACATTAACAACGATGAGTGAATGTGCGAGACCTCGTCTAGTGCCAGCATTTGTTCATAACAGTCTTGTAACCAAATTAACAGCAAGAGGGCAGCAGATACCAGCTATGAACAACCTTTCAAAAGATGTCTGCTGCTAATGCAATGTCTAGATACACTGTACTCCCCAATTCAGACCCATTTCTATGTGCAGTTTAAAATTGAACACATGATAATCAAGGTGCATGAGTTAGGAAACAGTCTAGTTAGTGGTGAGCTTGTATGTTAAGTTTCACGGTGACGTGACTGAGCGTGTCTTCCTCTTCCTGTTTGTGTGCATGCGACAAACGTGTGCGAGATGTGTGCTCTGGTCCTATTGGAGAGAGGGGAGAGCTGGTGTATGTGAAGGTCACATGTACAGTAGAGCTGCACCGGTGCTGCAGATGCAGAAGAACAGTGCTGAGATAGACAGGGAACCCTGTGTCCGCTCTCCCTCAGCGAACACTGCGCCACACTGCACTCGACAGCATGCCTGTTTTCCTTGAACTAACACTGCGTACTGGAAGAGACTGCACATTGAATATGCACTGAATCAGGGCTCCTTGTTCACTATGATCCAGCTATTACCTGATTTATGGCCCCATCAAAAATACATTATTATAGTGTGGCTTTTCTTATATTCTTATGATGCCCATCAAATTATATTTGCAGTCTGTGGCTGCCTTTCTGTCTCCTCAAATTGATTTTTTTTTTCTCTCATGGTAACCAATTTCACATTTCACCTTTAAATTAACTACCAGGCAATGTAATTATCAGTGTGTCGTGGCCTCTTCCTGTCGTATGGTCTATTATGTGATGTTAAAATGCATAAAGGCCCGTGTTAAACCTCTAACCTTTGCCCTCATCAGGGTCAGCAGCAGTATGAAGGGCGGAGGTGGAGGGAAAGAACCTCCGGTGGAGGGAGAGGTCAGCGGAAAGCGGCCCAAACGCAAGTGCCTGCAGTGGCACCCGCTGCTGGCCAAGAAAGCTCCAGACTTCTCTGAGGAAGAGGAGGAGGAGGATGAAGAGGAGCTGGAGAAGGTGAGTGATTACACAATCTTTAACATTCCTAAAATAGTCCATGTGACATCAGTGGTCCAACTGTAATTTTATGAAGCAACGATCATTTTTTTTGTGTGTGGGCAAAGAAAACAAAAATAATGACTTAATTCAACTATTTCTTTTCTTCTGTGTCAGTCTTCGACGAGAGTACCATGACGCATTTGAATAAAGTCATCATTTTTGTTCTTTGCGCACAAAAGGAGAGGATTTAAACATTTAAATTTTTCAGTCATTTACAATACAGTTTAAAAGTTAGGGGTCGGAAGGGTTTTAATGTTTTTTTTAAAGAATTCTCGTAGCTCATCAAAGCTGCATTTATTTGTTTAAAATACAGTAAAAATAGTAACATTTTGAAATGTTAGTTCAATTTAATAACTGTTTTTTTATTTTAATATATTTTAAAATGTAATTTATTTGTGTGACGATAAAGCTGAATTTTCAGCATCATTACTCCAGTCTTCAGTGTCACATTATTTTTTAGAAATCATTCTGATATGTTGATTTGTTGCTCAAGAAAAAAATTTGTATAAATGTCAATGTTGAAAACGGTTGCACAGCTTGATATTTTTGTCAAAACAGTGATCTTTTTTTTAGATAAATGTCTTTACTGTCACTTTTGATTGATTTAAAGTGGAAGTGAAGCAGTCAGTTAAGTTTACATTATTTAGTAAAGTGATGTCCACTTTATTGAAAAAATATATAACAAACATGATTAATGTAACCATTTTAAAGAAAAAGGTATGTTCTGTTACAGCTTTTGGAGTAAAGGCACCGCCATCTTGCAATACTATAGCGTGTGATGTCACGGGGTTGGTTCGCTCCGATGGCCAGTATAGTAATATAAGCATTTCTTTACATTTTGAACACACAATAAGTGTTATTTAGCACACAAACATTTTGGTTAATGCCGTAATTTGGATGAATTTTCAACATCAAACTGTCTATTTGCTGAGTTTTGATCATGGTAGATATCCCAAACATTGTTTTCATAATGCAAGGCACATGATGTAAACAAACAACGCTTTATACAATATCATTCATGTTGCATTTTATTATGTTAAACATATTTGCATTACACTGACTTGTTTACCAGTTGTATGTAACATATTTTATGTTGACCTGCGAATACAATTAGCTTTCCTGCTGTTAACTCATCACCTCTCTGAACTATTGGGCCAGTGCTGCTTCCTCAAAGTTTATCATTCTCACATATTTTAAGCCTTGTCAGTTTAAATATTCAAGTATTTTAAGTTATTCAAGCATGAGACAGCACGAAATAGATCTCAATGCGGTACTTACACGCTGTGATAGACCTTTTCTGAAAGACATTTTAATGCAGTACTCACTTGTTGTGATAGATTGTTTCTGTTCGCGCCGGTGGCCCCTCACACACACACACACACAAGTCACAGCTCGGCTCGGACAACAGGCAAGTACCAAATTGAGCTTTCTTACGCGTCTTCAGCAAATGCACTTTCAATTACATCGGAATGACAGTCTTGAGGAGTATCCATGTAAACGCGTATTGTTTCCGATCCGTACTTCACACCAAACCAGCAGGTTCGCAACTTTTTCAACCCCTATCAGTGTTACTTCTCGGTCCCATAATCGCAGTATCGGCTCAAATGCATAGGCAATTGCACCTATTATGGATTCAGCAATCCTTTCAAGTTCATCTTCCTCCATTTTAAAGCAAGCGTGCGTTCAAAGTGCCTATTTTTGAACGCACATAAATGCCTATATTACTATACTGGACGTCGGAGCGAACCAACCCTGTGACGTCACATGCTGTGGTACTGCAAGATAGCTCACAGCTCGGCTCGGACAGCAGGCGAGTACCAAATTGAGCTTTCTGACGCATCTTCATCAGCAAATGCACTTTCAATTACATCGGAATGACAGTCTTGAGGAGTATCCACGTAAACACGTATTGTTTCCGATCCGCACTTCACACCAAACCAGCAGGTTCGCAACTTTTTCAACCCCTATCAGTGTTACTTCTCGGTCCCATAATCGCAGTATCGGCTCAAATGCATAGGCAATTGCACCTATTATGGATTCAGCAATCCTTTCAAGTTCATCTTCCTTCATTTTAAAGCAAGCGTGCGTTCAAAGTGCCTATTTTTGAACACACATAAATGCCTATATTACTATACTGGACATTGGAGCGAACCAACCCTGTGACGTCACACGCTGTGGTACTGCAAGATAGCGACGATGTTATAAAAAAACATCATTTTTTTTTTTTAAATGGTTACATTAATCTTCTTTGTTATAGTGTTTAATTAAAGTGGTAGTTGTTTTTCTAAATAATGTAAACTTGACTGATTGCTTCATTTCCACGTAATACTTCTTCGATTAATAAAACAATTATTTTTAAAAGTCATAATGACCCTCAAACTTTTGGGCGGTAATATATATTGAGGGCTATATAGACAGATATTTGTCCAACAAAATTCACTTTAGAATTAGACAATCAATATCCAAATAACAGTAGTATGTAGGAAATCATGGTTCAGTAGCATTATTTTAGGTGGGCTAAAATAGAGACTATTAAAATAGACCCTCCATTTCCACTCAGTCTGTTTCACTTTTAGAAATGTATCAGTATAAAAAACAAAGCAACTTCATATGGTCAGTGTTGTATCATTGTTGAATTATTGTCGGGCTTTGTATCATTGTTGAATTATTGTCGGGCTTAGTCATATTTGTAGAATAAACAAAAATAGATGTTTTTTATTTTTTTGCATCATTTTTTCATTTGCATCATTTTTTTTGGAAGTTTTCATCCATCCATCTTGCATTTTAATCAATTATTATATAGAGGAAGGACAATAATCAAACTACCTCTGTAGTTTCCCCATATATTTTTTAGTGTTAAAGGTTTAATTCAGGGTTTCCCAAACATCTATTTGTGAACTCCTGAAGGTTTATAAGGTGACTACATGAGGTTCATGAGTTGATGAAAAATTAATAATTAAAGGGGACACTGAATGCAATATTCCCTTTAACATGTTTTTTTGCATATAAACGTGTTCTTAGCAGTGTGTGGAGACAACCACCTAAGAATGATAAAAATCCTTTCACTTCTTTTTATTAACCCTAAAAAAAGTCTCATTTATCAAGTCGTTTTTGATTTTTTTTGAGCAGTATGATGACATAATATTCAGGTCCCGCCCGCAACTGCTGCCGGACTGTCCCATATTAACATATTTCCAGTTGTACGCTGTCTGCCATTTTCTCCACATTCAAGCAGCTGTAGTGACAACAATGTCTTGTAAGCAGTGCAGGTGTTTTATAGTTCGATGTAAAAGTGAAAATGAGTCTTCATTTTCATTTTCTCCTGACATTGATTAGTTTTGTTTTTGATGGTAACATGCCAACGAATGCACAAAAAACAGCAGAGAGGGGTGGCGTGAGCAGTGGCTCATTATCATTTAAAGAGACATGCACCGAAAAGGGGTCGCTCTGAACAGAGCTGATTTTGACAAGGTAAAAAGGGTGTTGTTTTACACTACCACTGAGGAGTATTTTGAAGACATTTCATCCCTGTAAGTAAACCATAAATATGTACAATTAAAACAAATCATTTTATAATAAAAACACAGCTGACAAAAATGTTTGGCCATTCCAAGATTTGGTTTTATCTTAATGTTGCTTTGTCCACTGCTGCTGTTGAACTTGACCGGGTCTCTCTATGTCTTATTCCACTTTTTTTACTTTTCTCCTCAGGAGCCGGTGTTATGTGCAGAGAGCGGAGCACAGGAGGGAGAGTGTGGTGGGATGGAAGAAGACAGTGAGGAATACTCCTCTGAACAACGGGCTCGCAGGCCCATGAACGCCTTTCTGCTGTTCTGCAAACGGCACCGTTCGCTGGTTCGACAGGAGCATCCGCGACTAGACAACCGGGGAGCCACTAAGATCCTGGCGGACTGGTGGGCCGTACTGGACCCCAAAGAAAAACAGAAATACACAGACATGGCCAAGGAGGTAAAAACCTAAGGGAGACTGACTAAGCACAATTACCATGCTTTTTTGTGGTGATTGAATGTGACAGCTAATATAAATTTTAACTTTGCATAAAAATCTGAATATGTTCTGTTTTATACAGTATAAAGATGCGTTCATGAAGGCTAACCCTGGTTACAAATGGTGTCCTGCCACCAACAAGCCGGTAAAGAGTCCCTCTCACTCCGTGAGTAACGCCCGCAAGAAAGTCTGGTCTCTTCCATCCAACCCTAACAAGGAATCTTCAGTTGCCAAAAAACAGCCTAAAACTGACAGCACACCCCAGCTCAACTTTGCCATGGCTGGTAGGAGCAAAACACACACTTAAATGTGTTCACACATACACTACTGTTCAAAAGTATAGGTTATTTATATAGATTTTTCTAATGTTTGTGAAGAAGTTTATATTAATTTGATTAAAAATACAGTAAAGTGGTACTATTGTGAAATATTATTAAAGTGTAATATAACTGTTTTCTGTAATTCACTACTGTGATGGCAAAGCTGAATTTTCAGCAGTCTTCACAGTCACATGATCCTTCAGAAATAATTCTGATATGGTTTAGTTTGTGGATTTTTTTTTTTTAGGATTTTTTGATGAATAGAAAGTATAGAAGTACTGCATTTTTTGAAAATAGTAGATGTTTTATTGTTATAAATGCCTTTAATGTCACTTTTGGTCAATTCTATGCATATTTGCTAAATACAAATATTTTGTTACAATGTTTTTTAATACAATATTTCTTACAAAAAAATTAAAAACTATTGAACGGTAGTGTTCACAATTCCTCACCGCACTGTGCCTCTAAGTCCATGGATGTTTAACTTTAGTTCAACATTTCTTACCATCTTTTTCCTCTGCTGTGTTTATAGATCCCAATAAGATGGGCGGCCTTAGCATGCTGCTGTTAGCTGGGGAGCATGCACTGACCGCCAGAGAGGTACAGTAACATTATTTTAATGCATACAAAAATAACAAGTACAACATCTGATCGAATCAGGACACCCAAGACCCCTCTTTGACTGTGTGACACATTTTTATCAATATTAGGGATGCAGTGTATCATTGTATCATATTCATTGATAGGGCTGGGTAAAAAAAATAGATTTCTCGATTTTAATTGATTTTCATTTTTATGAAATTTAAGAATTTTATTCTTAAATCTGAAGAATTTATGATTCTAGCCTGTGTTTAGTTAATGAATGGAACAGTTTAGCGTTCCTCCTATCCAATAAATCATAATAAGCTTTGTGCTTTGTTACTTCTTATAAGAAACAAAGTCTCAGATTTCAAATTTTGTCTATTTTATTACAATATTCGAACAGTAAATGCTGTTTAATGTGAAAAGTCTAATTACTGGAGCACTTCAGTTCAAGATAAGCAGCACTGATCATCTCCGCTTTAATACCAGTTTCAGCACAAAATAAACAATGTTAAAAAAGAGAGTAGATCTTACTGAAATCTGTATCCTGTCTCATGTAATCTCTCAATCAGTGTTTCAACTGTGCAAATATGTCAATATAACAGCTTGTCACGTAACGTCACATTTACCTCAGAAAAACCATATTCGGTGACCCTAAACTCATTAGTCAGCTAGAAAAAAACTCTAGAGGGGAGCATTTTGCTAAATATATGTACCATATAACATATTCATTATTATTTTACTGTTCTAAATCTAGTTTTTATGACAGCCACCATTTAAATATAGTATTATATATTATTATATTTCAAAAATCAAATTAGAGTAGAAATATAATTATGTAATTTAAAGTTAGTATTATAACTTTAATATTATAACATAATATAAAATAATAAAAAAAAATAATTTAAGCATTTGTATAAAAATCAGCTAATCTTAACCTACAATATTATTGTAATGTAGTACCAGCTGACTCCCAAGTATATTTTACAGCATTAGTTGAGACAATTGTTTTTCCTTGAGAAAAATTGCCATGTACTAATAATCAGTATTAAATCAAACTGGATTTGAATCGCAAGCTTGTGAAGCATAATCAGATTGAATTGTGAAATTTGGGTTTGGTTGATATTGGATACATTTTTAATTATTTAATATAAACATGCTAAATATTAAAACACTAATGATATAAAAACACCTAAATGTGATCATTACCAATTCTCAAAATGAATATTCAGTTTTTAAATTAGTTATTGCTATTTTTTAATAGTTAGACAAAATTGTGTAGAATTACTATTTAAAATCATTATATAGAATTACTATAGTAAGATGTCAGCCATAGTATAAAAATAATTATTGTCTTGGTAAAATATTGGCTAGTTAAGATTGAATAATTGAAATCGCGCATCCATAATTAATATCAAAATTCTTGTCGTTCATATCCAAGACCCTCATATGCAGATCAAAACAGCCTTTGAAAACACAAATAAATCACAATATTTAGAATGGATTACAGTGTAATTGCACATATTAATATGCAGATTTTGCAGTAGAAACACATTCGTCAATATAAATCACAGTCAAGTTAAATGAGTTTTTAAGCCAGGAACACAAAGAAGGCTCTAGATGGGAATAACAGTTATTAGTCTAGATCCATGTCCTCATATCTTGATGTGATTGAGACAAATCTGCATCATTCTGTACTCACGGCAGACCTCTGATATAATGAGCACATGATCAGTGCTCACGTAAATAGACTGTGACAGGCCCATCTCCACGGATACGGCAGCCGCAGCGGGCTGTGACTAAACAGACTGGGATGACTGTTTTGGGCCCCAAACTGGGTTTGTGTGCCATTAGGAGGTGCATAGACTTCATAAATTGTAGAGCTTTATGAGGCATTGAAGACGCCAGGCCAATGTGTGTGTGTGACTCAGGGATGCGAGCTGCTTGTGTGTGTTCCTGTGGGTTCCTCAGACTCTCACCCCTGTTAATCCTCTGTAAATTCCATTTTCCTGCCACTAAGTGATCCTAATTGCCTTCGGCGCAGTGCATTTGTCACTGAAGAGGGCCGCAGGAGGTTTATACAAAACAAAAGGCAGCGCCTCGTTGTTTTGTGGACAAATCGCATTACATCATCTGTTTGGTCTTGTTGGAGGGGACAGGGCTGTATTCCCTACCTGTTGACTGTCCGTAATGTTTAACCAGGAATAGTCTTCTAAATCTTCGTGTTGTCAAACACGATCTCACACAAAGGTTGATCCAAACAACTGTGCCTGGCATTAGTGTACTGCAAGTCGTTTCAAGTCACTGATAAATTAAGAGTAAAGGTCATTGCACACATGAGTCTAAAATTTTCATTTCGTTTTTTCGTCATCCTTTTCTATCAAAATGCTTGCTACGAATGTTTTTTATGTATTTTTTTTATGACGTACGGAAGTTTCGGAGGCAGTGTGTAAATGTGATTGACATAACGTGAGGTTGTTGTTTTGTTTGTTTTTCTGTGCGTAAATTTCAGACAAAAATTTCAGACTCAATGTGCAATGATTTGTGCTACATAGCTAAACAAGTTTTTTAGTTCACACAAAAATTAAAATTCTATCACTAATAACTCACCCTCATGTTGTTCCAAACCTTTAAGAACTTCATTTATCAAATTAAGATTTTTTTGATAAAATGCGAGAGCTTTCAGACCCTGCATAGACAGCTATGCAACTGACACATTCAAGGCCAAAAAGGTAGTAAAGACATTGTTAAAATAGTCCATGTGACTTCAGTGGTTCAATTTATGAAGCTACGAATTTCATCAAAAATATCGTTATTTGTGTTCTGAAGATTTACAAAGCTATTACTGGTTTGGAACGACATGAGGGAATTTTCATTTTGGGGTGGACATTGCCTTTAAAATAATGAAGTAATGTCATGTTTGTGAATTTTCTTTCTGTAAATTTAATTTGATATGCCTTTGAATATTTTTTAATTGTTAAATAAAAAAATTAAAAGACAGTATGTGATATTTCTGGTGCCCAATGCAGGCAGTCCTATTTTTACAGATGACTTGTTGTTTTTTAAGAAATTAATACTTTTTCAATTAAAAACACATTAAATTTTTCAAAAGTGACAGTTAAGACATATAAACAAATGTTTCAAACAAATTATTTTTATTTTATTTTATTTTATTATTTCTGGAATAATAACTGCTAAAAATGTAGCTTTGTCTTAACAGAAATAAATTACGTTTTAAAATATATTACAATTGAAAACAGTTATTGTGAATTATAATGTATTTCACAATATTACAGTTTTTACTATAGTTACACGCAGTCTTGATGAGCATAAGAGAAAAATCTTGCGAGCCCAAACATTTAAATACTACAAAACAAATATTTTATTTACAAATATTAAATGCGTGAATTGATTTCTATGACTTTTCTTCATTATATACAGTATTTAAATAACTTTGAACCATTATATCAAAGCCGTTCATCATGTTTCTGGTTTTGGGCCTAAAATAAATAAATAAATATTCTAAAATTGTTTTCTATATATATCCTAAATGTTTTCAAGATTGTATTACATTTTCTGGATTATATTCTAAAATTATTCTAAAATTGTACATTATGTAACCATATGTAGCATTATAAAAATTATTAAATATATTGTAATTTAAAAATAATATTATTATAATTATTCATTCATATTTCATTCCTAAATTCATACTTAATTATTCTTACTTCATTCTAAAATAGGCATATATCAGTGTGTTTCAATGAATATAAAGTAAAGTATACATAATTACTCACCTGGTTTACTGTTGCTTATGTCTAGTTTCTGAGGTGATGTGCAGTAGTTTCCAGTGTAGACACCACAATCTGTCATGTTGTCTGTCATTTCCTGTTTAGACAGAGTAATTGCCTGGGTATTTTATTTTATTTTATTTTATTGAATCTACTTTGGCTTTTCCATCAAGCTGTCAACAGAGGGAGGTGTTGAGTTGTAAATGTCAGTGGTCATTTCTAAGAGGATGCTGATTTGAGGTTGTTTACTTTTATAGTTTTGTTCTGCTTTACTGATTTCATTTTTTTATGCTCTCGTTTTAGATTTCCTCCAGCTCTTCCCAGACTGGATGCACAGATGTTACTAAACACGCTGGGAAATCAGCCCTTTTCCAGCTGGCTGAGGTGAGACCACCTGAAGACTTGTCAGTCCTTTAACAAAAGATCCTTAAAACCTTTCTTAGCAGTGAGACGTCTCAGATAAAGATGAGATATAGATGGCTGTGTTCGTCCAAATGGCTTGCTTAATGATCTGAACACATTTTGTTGTCACACATGTTTTTACTGTTTCCCCTCAGATTTCTTCCAATCCAGCCCAGCCAGCTGGGGGAAGTAAGAATGCTGAAGACACAAGCTCTCTCACACATGTAGAGGTGAGGGTTTTGGACACTTTAAAGGAGAAGTTCACTTCCAGAACAAAAATGTACAGATAATTTACTCACCCCCTTGTCATCCAAGATTTTCATGTCTTTCTTTCTTCAGTCGTAAAGAAATTGATTTTTTAGGAAAACATTTCAGGATTTCTCTCCATATGGTGCCTGTAGGTTTGAACATCCAAAATGCAGTTTAAATGCAGCTTCAAAGGGTTCTAAACCCAGCAAAGGAAGACGGGTCTTATCTAGTGAAACAATCAGTTCTAAAATTACAATTTATAAACTTTTTAACTTCAAATGCTCATGCCTGTACTCTGTGTATTCCAGTTCAAATCAGTTAGGGTAGGTCAAAAAACTTTGACCTCATTTTCTCTTTCAACTTCAAAATCATCCTACATGGGACCATTTTGAAGTTGGAGGAAGTACACGCAGAGCAAGATGAGCATTTGAAGTTAAAAAGTATATAAATTGTAATTTTATAGCCGATCGTTTCGCTAGATAAGACCCTTCTTTCTTGGCTGGGATCATTTAGAGCCCTTTGAAGCTGCATTTAAACTGCATTTTGGAGGTTCAATCTCAGGGGCACCATAGAAGTCCACTATAAGGACAGAAATCCTGAAATGTTTTCCTCATAAAACATACTTTCTTTATGACTGAAGAAAGACATGAACATCTTGGATGACAAGGGGGTGAGTAAATTGTTTGTAAAGTTTTGTTCTGGAATTGAACTTCTCCTTTAAGTGTAACAAGTGGTACATTAATGTGGATTTACATTATCTAATTCGGCTCATTTTAATGTCCTTCTTAGGCCTCTGGTCCATCTCAGCCAAGTTCGCCAGACCTGCCCAAGAGTTGTGTTAAATCACCCTTGTTTCAGCTGGCTGAGGTACAGTTGAACGCCTCCATTGCCCATCCCATTCTTCAAGTCCTTCGACCCACCTTACATCTCTCACAGCACAGTTACAATCATATTATACTATGAAGGAATTATTCCTAAAGGGATAGTTTACCCAAAAAGGAAAATACTGTCATTAATTACTCGCCCTCATGTTGTTCCAAACCCATAAGACCCTCGATATTTTCAATGAAATCGAAGAGCTTTATGACTTTGCATTTACAGCAATGCAACTGGCATGTTCAAGGCCCAGAAAGGTTGTAAGAACACAATTAAAATAGTCCATGTGACATCAGTGGTTCAACCGTAATGTATGAAGCTATAAGAATATGCAAAGAAAACAAATTTTTTTTTTTTTTTTTTTTTTTGACCCATGTAATTAAAGACATTTTGGGTGCACTATCCCTTTAAATGTATAATGGAGTGTTCACATTGACTGCATATATATTTTGCAGTCAGTGACTACAGCAAAAACTTTCAGTAACTCAGAGTGTCAATAAAATGGCCCACTTCTGCTTTCGCTAATGTATTACCTGCTAAAACACCAACTTCCTCCATCAAGGCAGCCATTTTGCACTTCCAGGCATTGCTTTTGTTTTTGTAATTTCTCTTCATTGCCATAAACTGTAAAGGTCCTCTGCAGATTGTATTTGGTTTTAAGAAGAATTTGAGCAGTTTGCACTTTCTGTTCTTAAATTGTGGCCCAAAATGTGATGGCATGTGACATGAAACTGGTTGTATTAGGCAGTTTTTATACTGTTAATTTAAACTGCAACTATTACAAATATAGTAAAGCCTGAAAAAAAATTAACTTAAAATACTTGAGCAAAAATTAAAAATGAATAACTAACTAGAGCAACAACTAAAATATATTTAGGCTAAGGTCCTAAAATTACTAAAACCTTTAATAAAAATAAATTAAATGTGGATATATTAAATATAGAAATGAAAATATAGATATATGATTAAAATATTACAAATAAAACCAACGTTTTTAAAACAAAAATGTAATGTAAAAGTAAAGTTACGAAACAAACTACAATTGGAACAAAAAAAAGTTTTAAAGTGTGCTTTACTTAAATATGTTTTAAATTGTCTTTTACTTGAGCTACCAGTCAAACGTTTTCAAACAATAAGAATTTTATAAGTCTCTTCTGCTCACCATGCCTGCATCTATTTGATCCAAAGTACAGCAAAATAGTAATATTTTGAAATATTTTTACTATTTAAAATAACTGCAACTATTTGAATATATTTAAAAAAAAATTCTTTCCTGTGATCAAAGTTGAATTTTCAGAATCATCATTACTCCAGTTTTCAGTGTCACATAATTCTTCAGAAATCATTCTAATATGCTTATTTGCTGTTATCATATTTAAAATATATGATTATTTTTTTCAGGATTCTTTGATGAATAGAAAGATCCAAAGATTTTTATAGAATTATAGAAACTAATACTTTTATTTAGCAAGGATGCTTTAAATGCAACTAAATGCTGTTCTTTTCAACTTTCTATTCATCAAAGATACCTGAAAAAATTCTATTATGTTTTCAACAATATTTTTTTGAGCAATTTTTGAGCAGCAAATCAGAATATTAAAATGATTTCTGAATGATCATGTGACTAAAGATTAATGAATAATGATGCTTAAAATTTAGCTTTGAAATCACAGGAATAAATTACATTTGAAAACATTCAAATAGAAAACAGTTATTTCAAATAGTACAAATATTACAAAATTGTACTGTTTTTGCTGTACTTTGGATCAAATAAATGCAGGCTTGGTGAGCAGAAGAGACTTCTTTTAAAAAACATTAAAAAATCTTACTGTTCAAAACTTTTGACTGGTAGTGCAAATGCCATCACAACACTGTGATTTAAATTAGAATTGTATTCCTCGCTATATGTCAATTTCCTAATGAATTTTCCAAATAATTTCCTATTCATATTCTTTATTACTCTTAATATGTGTGTTTTGTGTGTCTCTGTAGCAGATCTCCTCCAGTAGGTCTCAGTCTGCATCTGAGGGGAAGCAGTGCGGCCAGTCGGCTCTTTTCCAGCTCGCTGAGGTACATTACCAACCCACACACAGCATAATCACTGCTCCGGGTTAGACAAAGATACAAGACAGGAGGGAGAATCTTATGCTACATACAGTATTTGATGTTATAATGCAGAATTAAAGCTCAGTGAGGCAGTGGCTGGTGTTGACCGGTTGGCACGGACAATGGCAGGCAATGTTATGTAATAAATCCTAGGAGAGTTTCAATGCGTAGCCTGCCACCTGGTGGGTGTTTATATATCTTAAAGTCAACATGAAATGAAATTGAACCCTTTACTGTATCATTACATGTCCCTGGTGTAATTGTGTAGTTTGTGTGTTTTTTTATTTACATTTACATTTTTTTTTTACTTTTTTATTTTAAACCAAAGAAAACATTCTAGCAGTTGAGCACTTGTATTCAAGAAGTATTTGCTGTAAATGAGTTTTAATATCTTATGCAATAATTTCAAGATATAAGGTACTTTTATACTTGTACTAATGGATAAATCCAAGACTCTTTATTTTTAGCCTGATTAACTTGTCACAGTATTGAATTAAAATGGTTTCACAACAACAATGTTTCATGATATCTAATAGCATGGTACACATGAATATCAATGCCAGAGGTAATTTTTCCATGACCTGATGTGTTTGTGTGTGTATATATATATAGATGTGTTTGGCTTCTGAGGCTGAAAAGATGGAAGCTCGATCCTCCCAGCCTTCTGGTGGTTCCTCCTCACTCTGTCCTCAGCACAGTTCAAGTAGCCGAGTCACTGCAGACCACGAAGACCAGGCGGACACTACTGAACTTCCCCTTACCACATCATTGTCGTCATCATCCTCATCATCCTCTACCTCCGGCTCCACCTCGTCCACCCCTACTGACGCCACCCCATCTGATCTTAGCCCGTGTAAGACGCTGAAGAAGAAGAAAAAGAAGAAAGAAAGTAAAGACTCAGATGAAAATCCTGCATCGCCCAAAAAGGCGAAGAAGCGAAATTCGCCCGAGTCGGACCTGGACAGCGTGATGTTCACCATCGAAGCAGTAGCAAAAGGTGCTTGGGGTTCAGAAGAAACACCTAGGAAGAAAGCTCGTCCATCAGGGAGTGAGAGCAGCCCCACAATGGACCAATCTCCAGCTGTGAAGAAGAAATCAAAAGCTAAACCGAAAAAACAGCTGAAGTTGAAAGACGACGGCGCGGAGGAAGAGGAAGAAGTGGACGAAGAGACTAATAAACCGCAGGACGTAGAGATGAAAACTGAGGAAGCTCCTTTGACCCCTAAAGATGAGTGTGAGAATGAGCCAGACCTGAAGGTGGAGCCACCTATTGGCCTGGAGGACATGGTGCCACACTGCTCTCCTCCTGAACCTGCAGAACTGGAGGAGAAAGACACAGACACCAAACCACCTCAAACCAGACAGGATGATAAAGAGTCTGAGGTTAAACCCGAGACCTGTGGGTCCAGGAAGTCCGAGCGAAGTTGTAAAGGAGCACTTTATAAGACTCTGGTGTCCGAAGGGATGCTTACATCACTGAGAGCTAATGTGGACAGAGGTAACACACAAATACACACACAGGTTCCTTTTGTGTTTGTTGAACTTGTCATAGGTGTCATGTGACTGGATTTGAAACTTATTACACACTAGTTCCAACTAATTATGTGGAGCAAATAGTAGCATGGAAAAAAACATACTTCCCTATTTGTCGCCTTATTTTGCAAATATGCAGACAACACAAAAATATTTTAGATTGTGCTTCCTAGCATTTTCTAAGGAAGTGTTTTCCAATGTTATTGGACATTTTGTTCTCCGCTGTAGACTGAAGTACAGTTTCAACTACATCATGTTGTTAAAATATGATTCAATTGGCCTTTATCTCAAATAAATCGCATATGTGACCCAGGACCGCAAAACCAGAAAACCCGAAATCTGAGGGGGCAAAAAAAAAACAAAAATTGAGAAATTAAGTTAAGTTTTCATATATATACAGTAGGAAATTTACAAAGTATCTACAAGGAACATGATCTTTACTCAATATCCTAATGATTTTTGGCATAAAAGAAAAATGTATAATTTTTTCCCATGCAGTGTATTGTTTGTTATTGCTACAAATAAATCCATGCTACTTGGGTGACAGGTTTTGTGGTCCAGGGTCACACATAAGCTGAAATCAGTTGATTCAGTAAATTAAAAAGTGATGTTTGGTTTTCTGGTATGTGTTCTAGGGAAAAGAGGTTCCATGCGAGGAAGTGTGTCCGATCATGAGGGCAGCTGGAATGACGAGAGCTGGGGATTTTCTCAAGCTGTTACCAGCAACCCAAAAAAGCTCAAGAAGTCCAAGTCTAAAGAGGAAACCACCCCAGGGTGAGCTGTAATTCCTTCCGTCACAGCACTAAATTTACAGGGAAAAAGTGATTCTTTGGCAGAGGAGTTTTTATTTATTTGAGCTGCAACTAACAACTATTTTTATAATGGATTTTTCCATTATGTTCATGAACATCCAAGATGTTCTTGTCTTTCTTTTTTCAGTCGAAAAGAAATTAAGGTTTTTGAGGAAAACATTCCAGGATTTTTCTCCATGTAGTGGATTTCAATGGGAGTCAACGGGTTGAAGGTCCAAATTGCAGTTTCAGTGCAGCTTCAAAGGGCTCTAGGAATATCCAGCTGAGGAATAAGTGTCTTATCTAGTGAAATGATCTTGTCATTTTCTAAAAAAAAAAAACAAACAAACAAATGTACAAACTTTTTAACCAAAAATGCTCATCTTGCACTTTTTCTGCGCTGTCGTCGTTGACGTCACACTTTACAGAAAGGTCAGGCATGGTTAGTTATTTGCCTGTGTACTCAAAAAACTCAATCTCATTTCATAATCACCCGATATCGTTTTTTCTGTGTTTTAGCTTTTTTGTAAAGGGTGTTTGACTTTCTTTGCACGTTCACTTTGTAAACACTGGGTCTGTCCTTCAGCTTACACCACGTGTGACCTTTCCAACGTGACTACATCATTTGTGATGTCAAGCTAGTGCAAGATGAGCATTTGTGGTTTAAAAATACAGAAATTGTTATTTTTAAGAAAATTACAGACAGTTTTGCTAGATAAGAGCCTTATTCCTCAGGGATTGTGGGATTGTGTAGAGCCCTTTAAAGCTGCACTGAAACTGTAATTTGGACCTTCAAGTCATTGAAAGTCCACTATATGGTGAAAAATCCTAGAATTTTGTAAATTTATTTTCGACCGAAGAAAGAAGGACGAGAACATCTTGGATGACATGGGGGTGGGGGGTTATTCTGAAAGTGAACTAATCCTTTAAATTGTTTTTAATATTATCAAAAGAAACCTTTTCATTTTTTATTTTTAGTGATTTAATTGATTAGTTGCAGCCTTTAATTTTAATTATTGATTGATAATGTAATTGATATCAGTTGAATGAGGCTAACTTTTTTCAGGTTAATTGGAGAGTGTTAATGGTCTAAAAAGGCTTAACATTTCTCAAAAGTTGTCGGTTTCTGTGAATTAGGTTAGCTTGGTAATCAAGTAGTCAAAGGATTTT
Source organism: Cirrhinus molitorella (assembly GCA_033026305.1). Classification (NCBI taxonomy): domain Eukaryota; kingdom Metazoa; phylum Chordata; class Actinopteri; order Cypriniformes; family Cyprinidae; genus Cirrhinus; species Cirrhinus molitorella. Next base: position 18,625,313 of record CM065139.1, read on the forward strand.
TGTACATTTCAAGCATGTATCAAACTCATATTTGCCATCCCATGATCATAGTGTTTCATTGTGCAAGATTGAAGTCAGTTATCTACAAGACGCTGAATCCAGGTGAGCAGACTTTGCACACAGATGGCTAATGTTTTACTGTGTATAAAACTCACAGACTAGGAAAGCTTGAGGAGGAGTTCGAGAAAAAGTTCAACAGCTTACCACAGTACAGCCCCCTGACTTTTGACAAAAAGAGCGTGTCGGTGACCAAGAAGAAAAAAAACAGTACATCCAGCCCTCCTGAACCGCCCAAACTCTGCAAGGGTGAGTTCACTGCATGCATGGAAACTGACATCACATCCTTCTGGCCCCCCACTCATTTCCTCATTTGCTTACTTTCTTAGGAAGTAGTCATCTCATGTTCAGAATGACATGACTTCCACCTAACATAGCATGCTGTGTTGTATTTTTTTATTTTGTATTGCTTTCGAAATTAGGTTCATCTTCATCTCAGAAAAAGACCTTATTCCACAAGATAGTGAACAAGTACAAACACAGGAAGGAGAAATCCAGTGCTGCAGATAAAGGTGATGCGCCCACAGCCATTAGAAACTGTTCTGATATCAGCTTCATTCTGTGTTTAGACTGTATGAACAAGTGCTGGAAACTGTGCTTGCATGGTGCTGGTAGTTGTTTGTCCGTGGTTTAGTCCGGTGTGCCTCAATGTTTCCTGCCACATAGCAGGGAACGCTGTCATATCTAGGTCATTGTATACTCTGGTTATCTTAAGGGGCACACGTGTCACAGTTATGTAAAGACTTTGATGCAGCCTGTTGTGTTGTTGTACAAGTGGCACAAGCTTAGATTCCTAAAGCACCATTCATTTTCAGGCATCTGCAGTAGGACTTCCAGGTCTCATTTTTGACGCATTTCACACGTCTCCCTCTGTTCTTGTAGACATCGTCCCAACTGACCCTGTGGGTATAGAATCAAGTCCAGCGGTGAAGTCGGGCAGTCCGTGTGTGTCTCCCTCTCCTGAACCCCAGAAGGTTCTGGACACGCCTGTGGGCAGTCAGAAGAGGAAGGCCAGGAAGAGTAAAATCACACACTTGGTGCGCACGGCTGATGGCCGAGTGTCACCTGCAGAGGGTGAGCTGAACCCACAGTTTCCTGTTTCAGCGTCCTCCTTATGATTTCTAAACTGATAATTTCTTGCAGAAACGCACTACACCCCTGTTCTAAATTTTTTTTTTTCCCCAATGTACACTGCTGGTCAAAAGTTAAGACGTTTTAATAATTTTGTTTTTTTGTTGAGTCTGCTCACTGAGCCTGCATTTATTTGATCAAAAATACAGTGATAATATTACAAAATAGTGAAAAGTTTTTAATTTTAATATATTTCAAAATGTAATTTCTGTGATGTCAAAGCTGAAATTTCAGCATCATTATTCCAGTCTTTAGTATCACATGATCCTTTAGAAATCATTCTAAAATGTTATATGTGACCCTGGACCACAAAACCATTTGGTATATTTGTAGCAGTAGCCAACATTTTTTTTATGCCAAAAATCATTAGGATATTAAGTAAAGTTCATGTTCCATGAAGTTCTATTAAGATATTTTGTAAATTTCCTATCATATATATATATATATATATATATTAATTAGTAATATGCATTGCTAAGAACTGCATATTTAAAGAACAACTTTAAATGTGATTTTCTAAGTATTTAGTTTTTTTGCACCCTCAGATTTCAGATTTTCAAATAGTTGTAGCTTTCAAAAGATGTATAAAACTCAATTTAAAAAAAAAAGACATTTATGACTGATTTTGTGGTCCAGGGTCATTTATTATCTATGTTAAAAACAGGGGATAGTAATTTTTTTCCTTCGTTCCTTGTTTGAAAGAAATTAATACTTTTATTCAGCAAGGATGTGTTAAATTGATAAAAAGTGATAGTGAAGACTTATATTGTTGGAAAAGATTTCTATTTTGAATAAATGCTGTTCTTTTTAACTTTTTATTTGTCAAAGAAAAAAAATTATTAAGCAGCACAACTGTTTCCAACATTGATAATAAATCAGCATATTAGAATGATTACTTTAGGATTATTTGACACTGAGGACTGGAGTAATAGCTGATGAAAATTCAGCCTTGCATCACAGAAATAAATTATATTTTAAACTATATTAAAACAGAAAGCTTATATTAAATTGCAATAATATTTCATAATATTACTTTTTTTAGTATTTCGGTCAAATAATTGCAACTTTAAGCATAAGATACTTTTCTGTTCTTTAAAAAACTTTAAAAATCATACTGATCTCAAACTTTTGAATGTGTGTGTGTGTATTTATGTATGTATATATATATATAATATATATATATACTATTTACAGTGAATTTATAATAGCCAGGTTTCCATCTAAGGATTAGAGTAAAAATATCTCTCATTTTACTCAACTGAAAAAAAAAAATGCTAATTAAGTAGGGCTGCTCAATTATGGCAAAAATCATAATCACGATTATTTTGGTCAATATTGTAATCACTATTATTTAGCACGATTATGAGTGGATCCGGAACTTTATATGATTGATTAATAGGAATACAATAAGATAATAAGATATAATGTATAAGATATAATACAATAAGATAAAAGATAGCAATACAATAGAAAAAAGAATGGAATTAATGTTTTTTTTTTTTGGGGAATTTAATGTAATTAATTGAATGGAAAATAAAACAGCATAGTCTTCACTATAAGAATTAAACATGTTTAATTCTTAACAGAAGGAATATTACTTGTGGCCGCATTAAGAGCTGCATGGATCCAATGTACTGTTACACATGTATTTTCATTCTCAACTGTTTTACGTTAATTTGAGACAATTGACGAGGGTTTACACGAATAATCACCAAACGCCGCATTTTGACACATATTTGCATGTATTTGACCGTTTAGGTAACATCTTAAGCTAAACGTTCACTTTACTTGTCTGTGCTCTGTTCTGTCTCTGAGCGCAAACGCAGGACAGCGCACATTCTTTTTCGCGCTTTTAAAAATAAGACATCAAATAAACATTAATAAATCAAGCACGTCCCATTTTATGCAAGTCACGTTACATGATTTAATTGATTTGCATGTGAAATTGGGCTTTTATGGAGGAGCAAAAGTGCACTACTGGAAAGGGGGCGCAATCTGGATCAATAATCGTTTTGTCTCCATTATTGTAATTTCGTAATCGGTTGAAGCTGAAATCAAAACTAAATTTCAATTAATTGCACAGCCCTAAAATTAAGCTTGGGTTTTATTTAAGGAACAAGTTTAATGCAAGAAAGAAATGAGTTTCTGCTTTTTTATCTGTACTTGATTAAGGTGTGTGTATCAATTCGCACCATCATATCTTCTTTCTTCTTTAGATGCTGATTATCATGGCGCTCTAAGATTCATATCAGATTTTAAACTTTCAAACAATCATTGTACTTTACAGAACAGAGTAGCTTGGCTTTCTTTATCTTTTAGAAGAAAAATGCACTGTTATATAATAATTTATGTTATACAACAGAAAAATGTTATGAAATATGTCCTTCGTTCACAAAATTGTTATATTGGGTAAGAAAACTTTTATGTATGCAGCTCTGCCTGACTGAAATTAAAATGACAAAATTTGCTGTCTTTGGATCATTTTAAAAGAGTTGTTTGGCAAATGGAAGATGGCTCAATGATATGTAATTGTTTTGCTTGTGGTGTGTAAATTTACGATGAAACTGATTGTATTGCTGCCAATTTTTGCCAGGACAATTCTTTCTAATTTCAGAGTCTTTTAAAATAAAAACAAATATAGAATCAAATCAATTTCATTACCTGAAATGTCACAAATATTAGTTTGGGAACACTGTGCTTTGGAGGTGCATGATGTGACATATTGATCTAAACCTAGTCTATATTACCAAAAAAACCCTTTGCGCATAGGTGAAATTATGAATGGAAACAGCTCAAGGGTCATACACCCAAAAAAAAATGTTTAGGGGTGATGTCATTACACACACCATTTAATTGTTAAAAGGCCACTTGGATGAAAACCAAATTTCGTCATTCTTTTTCCTACGCATATTCTATGGTCTATAAAAAAACCAGATGGCTAATGAGACATGAAGCCTCATGCATAATAAAAGTTAGCCACTGATGCCACTTTTCATTGTAGAATGCGCTATTTGCAGATATGTTTCACACCTATGTATACCGCAACCAAAAGTGGCCACCGACAGAAAGGTACTAAGATACAATAAACCACATCAAGCCTCAATATCTCAACATGCTAGATCTGAGTGTGCATGATGGTTTTTTTATGATTTAAAAATGTTTGTTTAAAGGTCTAAAATTATTTTATTACTCTCTATTACAGCAGACGACAAATCCAAGGATCAGACCAAGAATCAGGATGAAAAGCCATTCACTCAAGAGACATTATGCAATAGGGGGGTCTGCTACAATGACCCCAAAACAGCGGAAGCAGACGTGACGGATACGTCCGGCGGCCTCCCGGCCTTCTTCAGCTTAGCTGCTCTCGCTGAAGTTGCAGCTATGGAGAATGTGCACAGGTAAATATACAGGGAAAATGAGATGGTTGTGTGTAGGGCTGTGAAGGTATGGGATTTTTTTCTTACCGTGGGGAAGAGACAACAAATCTTGCGGTTTACTCCCTCTCCCCACCGAGCTCAACATGCCCCAACATTGCTTAGTTCTGGGGAGTGCTAAACTTCGATTCCTATTTCCTATTATTTTTCGGGTAACAGTCCGTAGATATAAACGCACCCGTCCAAACACAACTTGTTGAAACTTTAAATAATTTATTGTACAAAAAATGAGCTACAAACAATGACAAAAACTGAATTTCTATTAAACTCAGAAGATATCGAAAAAAAGAACAAAGTTATGTAAATAAATATTCATTCATGTTATTTTTGTCAGGGGCATGCAGTGCACGTGGTTTATTTTGGTTCATTTTCCTGAACAACAATCGACGTTTGTTAACCAATCATTAATCATTAACTGTCAAAAATTGTAACCTTAAATTAGATTTAAATGAGAACTTAGTACATGAGCAAATAGCAGCACGCATTGTCACATCACGAACCTGCAGCGCTTCCCTGTAGAGGGAAAAACAGAATAAAGCATCAATGTTCCTAAATTTCGTTTAGGACTATTTATTAAAAGGAGTACAATAAATAGTCCTAAATTAGATTTATTTCTCTCATTTTTTATTTTGCTGCGTGACAAGTCAACACCGAATTCTGTCATTTTTGTGACCGCACCAAAAGTTTAAGGAATGAATAATGTATAATTCTTATCTGTATGACAGAAGATAAGAATCTTCTTTTGTCAAAAATGACAGAATGGAAAAAAAATCCAAGTGATAGCGCCGGAGCCAGGGTTGCCAGGTTTTCACAACAAAACCCGCCCAATTGCTACATAAAACTATCCCAAAAGTAGCCCAATTGCATTTCAAGGGGCGCCTCCCTGTAAAATTAGCATTTCAGGGGATAAATATTATGTTATTGGGGTTGCTTCAACATGCTGACATGGAAAAACAACCCGCGGCAACAGTATGAAAGTAGCCCGATTCCGCGGGAAAACCGCGGGCTTGGCAACACTGGCCCTCTCGTTTGAAACATTTGTATTTGTGCCTATAGGGGCCAATTTATGTTTTGCTGGTGGATGCTCAACAACAACAACTCAGTAATTTATTATACTGGGTTATATTATAAGTATAATTTATTATACTTTTTTCTGGAGTATACTCCATGGGATGGTGCGTTTGATAAATTCATTACACAAAATTTATCCTGCGAGGGATATCCTAAGGGCTGCGCTTCACTGAATTAAATTATGTAATATATACCTGTTTACAATAAGCACTTATTTGCACGTACACAGGACAAAGTTTGAGGGCGCACACGTAATATCTGAGTAGGGATGGGTATCGTTAAGGTTTTAACGGTATTACTACTCTTATCGATACTGCTTATCGATCTGGTACTTTAACGGTATTCTTATTGGTACTTTTTGTTTTAGGTTATAAATGAAATTACAAATGAAATAAACAGTGCTTTATTTTTTTCATAGAGGTCTACTAAAAATTTTTGTTCAGGTATAAAATAGGCTACAAAAGAAATCTAATAAAATAACCAAATGTAAAACAACACTGTATAATTCGCTTAATAAAGCTAATGTATTCAGATTAATTGCTATTTATTTATACCAGAAATTGATTTTGACATACATATAATATGCAATTTCCACGTGCATATGATATGCAGTTTTTGGAGTTTTGGATCAAAATGGGGCATTGCCCCCTTAGAAAGAATTTGTGCCGCCTCAGTTTTCTAAACCGTTAATAGATAATTATTTGGGGAAGCATGGGTGCACCGTCTGCAGAGTGCATAAAGTTGTTTTCATTCGCACAGATCAGTCAGCGTCTGACATGAAGCTGTGTAGCTAGATTCTCAGGCGCAGCTGGCTGCACAAGCTTTAATAATGACAGCTAATTCACGATTTACAAGATTCACTCACTGTATTTCAGTATTTCATTCCGTGCTTTAATACAGCGGCGCGCCCTTTCCACCCTCTTCCCTTTTTTTTGAACGCGTTTGAAAGTTTAAGTAGAATCGGAAATATAGCACGCATACAAAAACCACTGCACGCATTCCCGAACATCAGGATTTTACGAATGTGTTTATGAATACTCTCCAAACTGGCCACTTTGACATATTTGTGTGCGTATTTGATCATTTGGACGTGCACCCAAAGTGCAAATGTAATTTTCTTGTCTGTTTTGGAGCGCGCATCATGGGGAACAGCATCTTTTGCACGGATTATTGTGATTCAACAATTTTTTTCAAACATGTCCCGCAATTTAGCAACTTTTAAACAGTCATCGATTGTGCTGATTCTGACATTAAGTTTGGGTTTTAGGAAGGAATGAATGTGCACCGCTTTATCATCACTTAAACAGGGCTTTAATAAAACTTTTTAACAGGGCTCATCAACGTGAATTGCGAATAGCAAAAATGCATCATAGACAAATGTCCTAATATAATTGTATGTAAAAACAGAGCATATCTATACTCCGGTCTTTCATAATTTAGCACCGGGGCAGATTTAATACCGGGTTTCGGTAGCCATCCCTATATCTAAAAGAGCGCATAGCCACAATCTCTATATAGGGGAGCAAGCCCGCTGCAAGCCGAGAGATTAGTGCTGGTACCCTCTCGTATTACAATAATGTACTCTTGACATTTGCCATTAAAATAAAAAACCTGCCTCAAATAAACTATGAAAACGAGAATAAAGTCATACGAGCTACTCGTGTATATCTCGTGTTTTTTCCGTGGGTGCTCAGGGGGGATCGGTGCCTATGTTCCTGCCGAATGAGAGATGTAGCCACTGTATATGTGCATTTCAGTTTGGCTTGAAACGCAGTGGTCAGGTAGGTGCGTAGGCCTATGTACGCCATAACCGCATATCAAATGCAGCGAAAGTCAGTTTCTGCGTATAAATAGTATGCCAAATAGGAACAGAAAATCATGCTAACAATAGCAATTTTATGACATCGGACTACTATAGAGGATCAGTGAGAGAGCGGTTCGAACGAACAGAAGAGAAATAAGTAGGCTTATAATAACTTCTGAAATATTTGCCAGGTCTGAGCGCTCATGGTATGCACAGAACATACAGCCGTACACCTGCAGGCGCCACTGTCACACACCATATGCACTTCTGTAAGTTTTACCAGCAAAAAAAAAAAAAAAGAGCAGTAATGACCTCAACACCACGATCGGCATCTCATTACCGCGGTTATTGTCACAGCCCTAGGTGTGTGTCTATTAATAATAAATGTGACCCTGTACCACAAAACCAGCCATAAGGGTCCTTTTTTTTATATTTCGATTTATACATCATACAAAAGCTGAATAAGTTTGTTAGGATAGGACAATATTTGGCTGAGATACAACTATTTGAAAATCTGGAATCTGAGGGTGCAAAAAATCTAAATGTTGAGAGAATTTCTGTTAAAGAGTTCCAAATTAAGTTTGTAGCAATGCATATTACTAATCAAAAATTAAGTTTTGATATATTTACGGTAGACAATTTACGAAATACATTTACTTAATATCCTAATATTTTTGCCATAAAAACAAAATTGATCATTTTGACCCAAACAATGTTTTGTTGGCTATTGCTACAGATATACCCATGCTACTTAAGACTGGTTTTGTGCTTCAGGGTCACAAATGCCTGTGTGTTTGTTCCAGAGCCCAGCGTGCTGTGAGCATCCCCACTGAAGGTCAAGTGAAGGACATGGCTCCTGTGCTGATTTCCTGTGCGGACCAGTGAGGCCTCAGCCTGGCCCGGGACGGGTTTAGTCCGATCTGGGCTTATGTACGGACATGCTGGGGCCTTATTCTTGACCCTCGGCTTCAGATGCCGGGGGGAAAGAGCGTTCGAGAGTGAGAGAGACTGGAAAGGGATGAGGGAAGCTCTCAGTCGGATGAAGATGTTTTATCCCAGAAGCTTTCACCTTACACCCAACCCCATCCTCCCTCCCTCCCTCTCACCCCCTCAGGGCCCTGGGGGAGCCATTTCTGGTCCCTACGCCTGTTTCCTCTGGTGGCTCCGGACCAGTTACCAGACTTTACAATCTGCAAGAAATGGCTACTATTTAAGGTCAAGTTTTGCCTACAAAAAGTGCATTTGAAGCAAGTGCTCCCTCCTCTTTGTCTTTCACTATCTTTACTTTTCTGTTCCCGGTCAGCTTCATTGCACAATAGTCGTTTTCACACAGCAGCGTGCACCTTCTCTCAGCCGGAGGAATGTTTTGTGGCTTCCTGCCCCCTTTCTTGCTCTGAGTCTTATGAAGAGAGAGAATGAGTGTTTTCAGACTGCTCAACCTCAGCCTCATACCTCACAAACCTGTTCAGATGTGTTCTCTGCACAGAAGCACCACCTTCACCTTCATAATGCACAGTCAATGCCTAGATGCCTCTTTCTTTCAAGCAATGACCCTCAATGTGTCCGGTGCCTCTGTAGATGACAGTTGCTCAGAGATAAGCCACCTGTTTTCCACTCGCAGACAGCAGCGACGTGTTGGGGGGGAGCCGGATGTTTGCGCAAGTTGCGCTGCGGTCTACGTGCAGGGTCCAAAATTAGCACAAGAATCAAATATTTTTATCCGTATTAATATGCATTACCGTTCTAAAGATTTGGATCTGTAATAATGTTTTTGAAAGAAGTCTCTTATGATCACCAGTGTTGTATTTATTTAATCAGAAATGTTTTAAAAACAAAAATATATATTTTAAATTGAAAAATTTACTCCTTTGAATCTTCAGTGTCACATGATCCTTCAGAAATCATTCTAATATGCTGATTTATTATCAATGTTGAAGACAGTTGCGCTGCTTAATATTTTTGTGAAAACCTTGATACTTTTCCAAGTTTAAAAGAACAGCATTTATTTAAAATAGGAATCTTTTGTAACGCATCCTCGCTGAATAAAAGTATTAATTTCTTTCGAACAATTACTAACCACACACTTTTGAACGGTAATGTATATTCTAAAAAATAACAATAAGCAGTTTTTATAATGTGGCAAATTCTTTTTAAATCATTAACCGTTAGCAGCTGTTGAAAAGAGTTAATTTTAGACCCTGCCCACGAGTGTTTCTGACTGACTGAGTCACCCGATGGAAAGCCAGTCGAACCTTTTTATATTGTGACGCCCCGTCACTTTTAGCTCTGCGCTCTTCTCTAACATGTACAGCTATAACTGAGTTCATTATCAGAGCAGTATGTCGATACTTGAACGAAAAAAAATGCATTTTATGTCAATACTTGACCTTACTGCAGTGTGTAGCGTCTTGCTGGCTAATCCAAAAGAGTGCTACTCCTCTCTAATATAGTTTAATAATAGACACTGCACTAATTTTTAGCTACCGTAGACGATGCTTTTAGTTGTCGTTGGCTTTCGTTATAATAGCAAGTTTCGTTTGTGTTTCCGTTTTAGTCTCAAGTTAGTCTCAAGATACTTTTGTATCATCACTGAGATGCTCAGCCCTCGTTTTTTTCCTATACCTGAGGCTGTAGACGCCATTCCAGCTCAAAGTTTTGCTGATTCTGTCCATTCCTCCAAGCACACGGTGGGAGAGAGTTTTCTAAAGGAAAGAAAACAGGGATTGACGTAAAAGAGAAAGGTGTTTTTCTCTCTCACAGACACTCGCACACGCACACACCTTGAATTGTGGGAGTCAGCATAGCATGTTCTCCTGCAATGTGCACATCCTGTGAGTCAGACCCTTGCAGGGTCATATTCTGGTCTTCAAACCAGATTGTGTGCTGTGTCAATGACAAATTGCACGAAAATCATGTTCTTATATCTAAAAAAAATCCTTAAAATGAGATCAGTTTATTTGAGAAGCAAATGTTGAATTAAAAAGTTGTTATTTTTCTGCAGGTTGCGTCAGTATGCCAGTAAGTAGTGACAAGCTAGTGTCATGTGTGCGTTATGAGGAAGTTCTGAATCATTTACTCAACTGAACTGTTGCAAACCACAGGGTTGTTTGTAATCTAAAATGTGAGAGCTTACGTGATTCGTCTGCTTGCTTCTCAAGTAAATGAAACTAGTTTTAAGGATGTTTAGATATGTTGCTGAAAAAAATTTCCTCAGAAAATGATTTTTGCAGTGCACATCAGCTCCCTGTGTTCTTGGGCTGGTTCGAACCTCAGACTCTGCTTCCTGAAACCCTCCTGAGGTCGTAGGGAGCCTAGATTAGATAAATGAAGGAATGCTATAAGCCAGATCACAGGTTTAAAAGCCGCACACTCTTTTACTGTTCAAGTCAAGCTTTTTCCTTTTTATTTTTGTTGGTTTTGCTTTGAAAGTCACCGATTTTTCTTCTATAAATGATGTTGTCTGTGAATTTATGAACTTATATAACTAATAAGGTTTTTTGTACTTCTTCGAGATACTGTATTTAATTTGTTCTCCTTAGAACACCTTCTGTAGGGCGCTGTTTTTCCTCGCTTTGTTCGTAACATTTCGTTTAGAAGCCTCAGCCTTTCCTGAGGTGTGCTCTACTGGATCGAGACTGTTGTCAAAAGCTCATATACAAATATCTCTGTGTGTATATATATATATATATATATATATATATATATACCTATGCTTACCTGTTAAGCCAACAAGCACTGATAAAGAATGCACCGCCTCTAGACGATTAGTTCCTGCTTGTGGACGTGCACGTGCGAGAGAACCGTATTGCCGCATATGACCTACGTCTGGCGTGCGTGGTGGGGTGCGAGATCTGTGTCTGAATGTTCCCCCTTTCCTGTTATTTATACAATAGAGGCATTTACTCCAAGCCAAGGGTTTAAACCTCAGTGTATTTTAAGTAATAGAAAGCTTGTAGGCTGCAATTGTGCCTAAGGCAGTCGTGAGACATACTGATGATGTTTACCTGAAAAATCAGGACCTAATCACTTTTATAAGTGTGATTTTATTAAGCTAATTTTATAAATCACATGTACGGCCCCGCTTATGAAACTTTAAAAGTTAAAGTAGGGTAAAAATGTTATGAATCATGAATAATGAGATGCTAAACCTCCTGCTCAGCTGGTTTGAATCAGTTGATTGTCATTATGAACGATTTGAATTGTATCAATTAGTATTCAAATCGTAAATGATCCCTTCTTCAGCGCTAGTTACAGTGGGCGCTATTTTTAATTTGACCAAAAATGCATCCTTGCGTAAAATTATGTGTCGTCCATTAAAAATGCGGTCACATTTACTGTTTTTCAGCTAAATTTCGCAGACTTGAGTCATTTCAAGTTTTCAAGTTTTTTGTGAGGGCGAAAATGTTCCCTACACAGATATCGCTCATTGTGTGAATAGTGCTTTGTAAATTTCTACGAAATTGACAGTACGTTTTACTAATGTGACCGTAACTTAAAGGGTTATTTCACCCAAAATGAAAATTCTGTCATTCATTACTCACCCTCAAGTAGTTCCAAACCTGTAAGACCTTCGTTCATCTTTAAAACACAAATTAAGATTTTTTTGATGAAATCCAAGAGCTTTCTGACCCTTCATAGAGAGCAAGGGTCATACCATGTTTAAGGCCCAGAAAGGTAGCATGTCACATGGACTATTTAAAGATGTCCTTACTACCTTTCTGGGCCTTAAACGTGACAATTGTTGTCTATGGAGGGTCAGAAAGCTCTTGGATTTCATTAAAATTATCTTCATTTATGTTCCGAAGACAAAGGTTTGGAACAACGTGAGGGTGAGTAATTAATGACTTGTTTTAAAATTTTGGCTGAACTAAGACTTTAAGGCCCACTGTAAGATTATGTGTTTCCTCAAAGGACAGTATAAGTCCCAAATGTTTGTCGTTCACAGGAAGTTACCGTAAGACGTCTTCCTTCGCGCGTAACGCGCCTCAGACGCATTTTAAGTTCTTCCCGGCGATCAGGAGACATGTTGTACACAAGTCGTTCTCTCAGACATTTGCCAAAGAAATGCGAAAATAGTCTGTAAGGGAAATTTCAGTGATGCAGAGAGCCAGGCTTTATTCCGCTAAGCTTAGCCCAGCGGATCTGTCTTCAGGTTTCAAATGTATTTTATCAGCACAACTAATTCTTCTAATCTTTTTCTGATGGTTTTTCCTCTGAATTAACCTGCAGTGAGAGTGGTGTGCAAAATGTTGGCACCTTTTTAATACCTGTTTTAGAAAGACAATATTTGCACCTTAAACCCATACCAAAACAACATCACCTTCTTAAAGGGACAGTTCACCCCGAAAATTATGGTTCTGTCATCATGCGCTCATCCTGTTGTTACAGAATCTGCACGATTTCATGGAACTCACAAAAAAATGTTTCGAAGAATGCTCATGCTGCACTTTATAAAATTAAAGGGTTAGTTTACTTCTTGATAATTGTCATCTAAGATGTTCATGTCTTTCTTTCTTCAGTCAGATTTTTATCCATATAGTGGACTTCAATGGGGATCAGCGGGTTGAAAGTCCAAATTGTAGTTTCAATGCAGCTTCAAAGAGCTCTACAAGATCCCAGCCGAGGAATGAGGGTCTTATCTAGTGAAACGATTGGTAGTTTTCTAAAAAAAAAAAACAACTTATTGGATTGCGTAATTATGTTAGAAATGTCACATGTGGTTGGTTCTTCGCATTTGTGTCTCAAAAAGGTAGGCTAGGGCGAAAAACGTCTCATTTTCTCCTCCAACTTCAAAATTGTCTGACATTTCTGCTGTTGTACTTAAGGGTGTTTAACTTTTATTTCATGTTCACTTTGTAAACACTGGAATTGTTACTTCAATTGTAAAGTCGAACTAGTGCAAGACATTTGTGGCTAAAAAGTATATACATTTTTCTTTTTCTTTTTTTTAGAAAATGGCCGATTGTTTTGCTAGGTAAGACCCTTATTCCTCATCTGGGATCATGTAGAGCCCTTTGAAGCTGCATTGAAACTGCAGTTTGGACCTTCAACCTCATCCTCATTGAAGTCCACTATATGGAGAAAAATCCTGAAATGTTTTCCTTAAAAACCTATATTTCTTTTCGACTGAGGAAAGAAAGACATGAGCATCTTGGATGACATGGGGGCGAGTAAATTATCAGGAAATTTTTATTCTGGAAGTGCACTAATTTGTTAAAAGTGCGTGTTAAAAATGATGAAAACACCATAAAAGTGTCTCATATGACTGTGATTAAAGTCTTCTGAAGCCATATAATAGTTTTGTGTGGAGAAAAGACAGAAATTGAAGTCATTACAGCAGACTTTTATGGTGTTTTTTTCTGCAAACTGCAGCATGGACGTAAAGAAAGTGGACATGAGGGAGCATAAATGGTGGCAGAATTCAATTTAAGTGTGAATTACCCCATAAAGATTGATCTCATCTCGCCAGTGTCCCCTCATGATTGTCATTCTTTATCGTGACCCCCGAGTATCTAGAGGGGGAAATCTGTGTATTTTATCAAATTGTCATTGCTAGCGAGAATTCTAATGCGTTGAATGGTAACACGGCTTCTTTGAACGTCCCCGCATGATGCATCTATAGAATCTGATCCCATCCCATGAAGCCCCTGTCATGAATTTCACCCCTCTATTTTCTATTTAGAAGATGCCTCTTAGCAAAATGCCTCTATGAAACAAATTCCTATATTAGCTATAAAGATTATGATATTACCCTTTTGTGCTAGATTGTCTCTTGAATGTAATGGATTTTGTACCTGTATTTTTCTAATTCCAATCCAGTCTTTCTGTATGCGGTGGCTTTATATGGAGGAATTCTAGGCTGCTTCCTTACCTGAATAATAATTTGTAAAAACTTCCAGTCATCCTCAAAACACAAACCCTGACCTCCGTAGTGTGCAGTGCAACTGCCACGATCATATCTGACATCGAATCTCTTTTCACTTTCCGCATTTAGACCCGAAACATGCAATAGCAGCGATCACGGATATCAGTTGCCAAACCTTTTCCGCGTTTCACCTTCTCAACTCGATTTCGAGTCTTAATAACCTTGAATATGCACCCTGTCAACGATGAGGATTTGTTTTCTCTGCTCTGTACAAGAATGTACGTTCATGGCTTTAGATGCAGTTGTGGCGCCGTCTTTTTAAACGCTTACCTGAGATCCTGTTCTTGATTCCTCTAAGGAGTTTATACTTGTGTGCTTGATATGATTATTGTCACTAGTACTGTATGATGCAATGTATGGATCTGATTGTTACAGCCCAGTTGTTGATGCAGCCTTGCCTTACTGATCCCCTGCGTAGAGAGGGACCCCTTCGCCATTGCCCTTCTCACTGAGTCTTATGTCATAACACTGTCTGCTGACGCAAATGTTATTCTTTAAACACCTATTAAAGTAACATACATATGAATATGTCTGCCTTCAGTCTTGATTTCACATTATGTTTTTCACTAAAAGCGGCAAACACGGTCAGTCCAATATACATAGTTCACCAATATATAGTAGTCAACATTTGAAGTCGGATCAAAAAAGTTCAAACACTTCAAATGTTGACCACTGTAAATTGAATTAAAACATTTATTTATTTATTTATTTATGTGTTTATTTTTGCTTTTAATTTTATTTCTCACTTGGCATAAAAAAATTTGATTAATTTAATTAATGTTTATATATATACATATATATATATATATATATATATATACAGGTGCTGGTCATATCATTTGAATATCATCAAAAAGTTGATTTCACTAATTCCATTCAAAAAGTGAAACTTGTATATTATATTTACAAATGTTTATTTCTTTTAATTTTGATGATTATAACTAACAACTAATGAAAACCCCAAATTCAGTATCTCAGAAAATTAGAATATTGTGAAAAGTTTCAATATTGAAGACATCTGGTGCCACACTCTAATCAGCTAATTAACTCAAAACACCTGCAAAGGCCTTTAAATGGTCTCTCAGTCTAGTTCTGTAGGCTACACAATCATGGGGAAGACTGCTGACTTGACAGTTGTCCAAAAGACGACCATTGACACCTTGCACAAGGAGGGCAAGACACAAAAGGTCATTGCAAAAGAGGCTGGCTGTTCACAGAGCTCTGTGTCCAAGCACATTAATAGAGAGGCGAAGGGAAGGAAAAGATGTGGTAGAAAAAAGTGTACAAGCAATAGGGATAACCGCACCCTGGAGAGGATTGTGAAACAAAACCCATTCAAAAATGTGGGGGAGATTCACAAAGAGTGGACTGCAGCTGGAGTCAGTGCTTCAAGAACCACTACGCACAGACGTATGCAAGACATGGGTTTCAGCTGTCAAATTCCTTGTGTCAAGCCACTCTTGAACAACAGACAGCATCAGAAGCGTCTCGCCTGGGTTAAAGACAAAAAGGACTGGACTGCTGCTGAGTGGTCCAAAGTTATGTTCTCTGATGAAAGTAAATTTTGCATTTCCTTTGGAAATCAGTCTGGAGGAAGAGAGGAGAGGCTACAGAATCCACGTTGCTTGAGGTCCAGTGTAAAGTTTCCACAGTCAGTGATGGTTTGGGGTGCCATGTCATCTGCTGGTGTTGGTCCACTGTGTTTTCTGAGGTCCAAGGTCAACGCAGCCATATACCAGGAAGTTTTAGAGCACTTCATGCTTCATGCTTGACCTTAACCCCATAGAAAATCTATGAGGTATTGTGAAGAGGAAGATGCGCTATGCCAGACCCAACAATGCAGAAGAGTTAAAGGCCACTATCAGAGCAACCTGGGCTCTCATAACACCTCAGCAGTGCCACAGACTGATCGACTCCATACCACGCCGCATTGCTGCAGTAATTCAGGCAAAAGGAGCCCCAACTAAGTATTGAGTGCTGTACATGCTCATACTTTTCATGTTCATACTTTTCAGTTGGCCAAGATTTCAAAAAATCCTTTCTTTGTATTGGTCTTAAGTAATATTCTAATTTTCTGAGATACTGAATTTGGGGTTTTCATTAGTTGTCAGTTATAATAATCAAAATTAAAAGAAATAAACATTTGAAATATATCAGTCTGTGTGTAATGAATGAATATAATATACAAGTTTCACTTTCTGAATGGAATTAGTGAAATCAACTTTCTGATGATATTCTAATTATATGACCAGCACCTGTAATTATTTACATTTATATTATTTGTTCATTAAAAAAAAAATTTAACAATAGGAATATATCTACAATAATAATAATGTGATTTACCTTTTTAAACTGTCAATAAAATGAACTTAAACTTGGATAAAAAAGTATTTTTTATTTAATAATTTATTTCTAAACAAATGCATTATAATTATTAAAAGTAATAATTCAATGATTATACATTAATTTGGAGGCTGTAAGTATGTCACAAAAAAGCAACAGTATAATAAAAATGATACAAATAATAATTATTATTATTGTTATCAATAATCATGATTCCAAATTTTTTTAGGCTCTAAAGTTAAAAAAACTAAAATGTTGCGAACAGAGGTTCTGTGGTTAGGTTAGTGCAGTTGAGTGGTGAACAGGTACCGCCTTCAATCATTTTTAATTAACATGTCATATTTCATATGACATTTCCTTTACTTGTCTTCTAACATATGAATATTTATTAACATCCATAAGTAGATCACATTTGTCACATTTACCTCATGAACACAAGAAGCTTTTTCGTTCCAACTGTACACATGTCGGGTACAGTTGAAACGCAGTTGACACCCATTCAATTCATTGCAAACGTGAAATACCTTTCAAAATGAGAATTTAAAATTTTTCATTTCCATTTAGTATTTTATTTGATTATTTGTTAAGTTAAAAGTAGTTCATCTGTAAAACATTGTACTGTAATAACAAAAAGCGATACGTTTTACAATGTTATAACAGAAAACAGCGATAATAAAACAGAATAATAAACATAATAACAATGAACATAATAAAAAATAATAATAACAATACCCTAATAAACTATATAAACCATACTGTGACTATTAACTGCATGTGCTGCAATATGATTCTAGGACGGGTATAGCTACATTGTGTCTCAACTGTACCCCGCTGACCACCTCCAACATTTCTCTAGATTTTACGATGACCTTGCATGACACAAACTAAGTCATGCAATTTGTCAATTTGTAGTACACAGATTCATTTTTCAGAAAATGTAAGTTAACTTTAACAGTCATGTAAGGATGAGAAGCTATTCAATGTGGAAGAGGTGTGGTGAAGTGAAAAATTACCTTGGAAAAAATCTTTCGCCGACATCTTTAGACTGGAGAAGCACATATATTTCAAATTTCCCGCGCTCAACGAGGGCGCTAATACGCATGTGTGAAGCAAATATCACACATCAGACTTGTTGTGTATGCAAGTTATTTAAGGTGTTTCAACTGTACCCCTGTACCAACTGTACCCAGTCTACCCTACTAAGTATCAGGGCAACAGTTCAATAAAATAAGATATTATTACGTTATTTAATCGCAGAGAAAATGTCGTATCTCTCTGCACACTGTGGTGTTTCGGTACTGAATGAATTTGCGTTTTTTTGAGCGCTTTTTTTAATGAATCAGCCGTTTTGAATCGATTGAATAAATGACATGTGACTCTTTTATAGGCTATTTAAAACATTAATCTCATAATATTATTTATGCAATTTGTAAATGCAATGTAAATGCATACAGGAGCTCCTTAAAATATGTGTAAGCTATAGAGCTCTGTGTGTTTATTTATACTTGTTTAATAATTAAGCCACTTAACCAATATAACTTTTAACATTTTATTTGAAGGACATCTGGGCTAAGCCCTGGATATCCACTCACCCTAGAACCGCCCCTGATTCATATTAACATTTAGGCAATAATGGTCTAACGTAAATGATGGAACATTAAAGAAGATTATTTGAGAAACATCTCAGTATTTTTGTTCATACAATAAAAGTAATTGGTAACCAAAATTATGTTTCACAAAAGAAAGTTTTGACGTGACATGAAGGTGAGTAAATGATGGCAGAATTTAAATGTTCTGTCCCTTTAATGTTTTTATTTTTAGAATTGTTTTTTTGTTAAGGAAATTATTTTAATAAGAAATTAAATCTGCCAGCCGTTCTAACGGCTGATTCATTTAGGAAAATGAAGTAAACGGCTCACTCTTTGAATCATTGGTTCACAGGACTTCTTAAAAACGCGAATTCATTCAGAAACTCGGAGATGTTCTCTGCGAAATTTAGCAAAAACACATAAAAGTGCATTTAAAAATACAGCTTTTATTATTTACTGTTGTAGCTGTTGTGTAAATCACATTTAAGCTCGTGATAGATCGGGATCAGCATTCGTGTCATATTGCTCTTGCTCCTGGTGTGATATCATGTGATATGTGACATACATAAACATACATTTTTTGTACCAGTATTTTGAATTTTAGGGCCTAACTGCATTTATGGAGTTGTTGCCCAGCATCATATTTGTCATTAGGCGGCTGTATGATGATGTAAAGGTCTGGGGGCGGGGCCAGTGAAAATATTTTAATCGCCTTATTTTTTCATAACTAATTAATTACCTTAATGCGTTAAACTGACAGCCCTAGTTTTTACCCAACATGCTGGGTTATTTTATTTAAGTAAACCATTGCTTAATGCTGGCTTAAAATGGGCTGGAAATTAAAAATCACACAGAATTACTAGAGGCAACAGTAATAATCAAAAGATGAACATTTATTAGTAAGCAAGAACACCATGGACACCATGGAAAAATGGGTAACACAAAAACTACCCAAAATATGACCCAACAGGCTCAACTTAGAAGTTTGGTAAAAAAATAACCCCTTATTTTTTTTTAGCATGTACTGAATACTATTTCAATGTGTTTTCTATACTTTGAGCACATTGAACAAAAACAATAATACAGAAGAAAAATGTTTTTGATTGGGTAAAAGAGATTTTACTAAATTTCTATTAAATTAGAATTTAGCTGAATTGCTTTTTAATTTCACTTCACAGGTGTGTTTGTTTTCAGAGCCATTAAAGGAGAAACTGTCCATCTGCCCTGCCACTCATCCCCTAATGGCTGGGAACAGGTTTCTGTACAGTGGAGCAGAAATAGAGCAGATAGTGTTATTTGTAAAATGACTATTGATAATATTATTGGAGACTGCATTCCTCGTTTCAAATTCAGCAGAGAGTCTTTTACGCTAAGTATAGAAAATGTTCAGTTCAGTGACTCTGGTAATTACAGCTGTAACACAGTCAGAATAATTCCACCACCAACGTTGGAATATAATTCATATCTGATACTCCAAGTTGAAGGTGACTCATAAAAATAATTGGCTGAAATGCCTGATTGTTGTAGACCATCACCTAGATGTCCCTGTGCAAAAGCAGTGTAGCAATGTTAATCAAGTCACACTATAAATACACTATGAGTGTTTTTATCTCCCTCCACTGCAGTTCGTCCACATCTGTCACTGCATCTACTGAACAGTAGTAATGACACCTGTATCCACCTGCTCTGTTTTTTGGAGAGTCTGACCCCTGAGCTGGTGACCTTCACCTGGAGCCGAAAGGATCAAATGTTACTTCATCAATTTTCATCTTATGCCATGAAAAGCAAGCTGCAACTCTGTAAACCTGAATGGAGTGATGGAGATACAATAACATGTAGAGCCAGCTACTCAGGCCCCCAAACGCCTCACAGCAGGAACATTACACTGGACTTCAGTCATGATGAGGGTAAATGAGTTTAAAATAAAGAAGAAAATAGTTATTAATATTAGCAGCACTACATTCCAAACTTGATAAAGCACAAAAGGCACAGTTGAATTATATAAATTTCCTTGGACTTTAATTTTACAAAGCCAAATGATTACATTAAATTAAACTTTTAAAACAAACTATTTTAAAATAAACATACCAACCATAAAAATGTAAATATAAAATATAATTAACATGTCAACCAACCCATCAGGTCAAACTGAGACCCATCTTCCAGTTTGTGTGGTCCTTTTCGGCATCTTCATCATCAGCATTGTTTTCATCTGGATCTTGTTCTTCATATTCAAATGTAAGACATAGTGTGCAAAATTTGACAGTTTAAAAAAATAAGACCTAAATATTTCCATTAGAATCTCTATTTGATCCGAATCCAAGCTGACAAATCTGTTTTATTAAACATATGCAGGAGAAATTTGTCTTTATTGTTGAAACATTTCACAAGTCCTTTTAACTTTGAAGTTTTTCAAAACACTTGTGTCTCATCCTGTAGATAAGAATGTGACCTCCTGCCATGGACCATCAGCATAAGAGCACTGGAAAGAGCATTACTTTGAGCTAGATACAGAATGATAATGTAATAACCAAGTCTATGAATACCTGAGTTCATATTGGTGTTGTTCATCTCCTCCTACTCCAGTTTGTCCACATCTGTCTCTGCAGCTACTGAACAGCAGTAATGACAGCTGTGTCCATCTGCTTTGCTCTATGGAGGGTTTGACGACTGAGCTGGTGAACTTCACCTGGAGCCAAGAGGGTCAAAGGTCACTTCTTCAATTCAATTCTAATGGTATGAACAGTGAGCTGAGTCTGTGTAACCCTGACTGGAATGAATGGGACAATATCACCTGTTACGCAAGATACTCAGGCACCCAAACCCAAAAGAAGTATACAACTGCCTGCAAATAATGCTTCTGAAAAAAGTGTGTTATTTTAACTACCTATCAATTTAACCAGGACTAAGTAGAGCAGTGGTTCTCAACTGGTTTGGCTATTGGACCCACATTTTCCCAACCCACGACCCACCTTTTTAGTGTGTGTGTGTGTGTGTGTGTGTGTGTGTGTGTGTGTGTGTGTGTATTAGGGATGTGCATCTCCATAACTGAGGCCGATGCGATACGCATCTCGATGCATAGCCAACGATACGATACTTTAAAGATACATGAAGCAGCTAGCGATGCGATGCGATACGATACACCCCTGTTACGATGCAGTGCGATCCGATTTCGATTCGATTCAACACGATTCGATGCAGTATAATGGAATTAAACAAATATGATGCTATGCATTTCAGTATGTTACAGATACTTGTATTTTGTTTCAGACAACAAATCATAAATTAACTTAAGTGCCTTCTGATTTGTAGTGCATGACCCTTACACAAATAGGCTTTGGTAGTGCAAAATAAATAAATAAATAAATAAATAAATAAAACCAAATGCTTTTTTCCTGTTCTGTCTCCACTTAAACTTTTAACAGCTCAAACATTTAACAGCGAAACAATTTCAATTTCAAACAGTCATTTCTAGGGCTGTCAATTGATTAAAATTCATTGATTTTATTCATTTATTTTTTTAAATACCGTGAAATGGAGGCGCGCAAGAGATTAACGCAGTTGCAGGAAGCTGCTCACTCAAACGATCTAACTAGTCTCAAACTGATTAATTCTGGTGATGTCTGTGTCCTAAACGATGTTATATTTTACCATTTCACATCCAGAGATGAAGGATCGAATGATGAAGTTACTAAAGAGGAGTCCGATGACAGTCTGTTATATAGGCTGTTGTGCTGCGCTCGCGTTTCTAAATTTTAACTACAACTACAAGGTACATTATTCGTGCTATTTAAACATACAAGAAGTTCGGAGACTATACCCATGATAAACAACGGGGAAAAAAGACGTTTGTCTGTGCCGTATCGCGCTCCTGACAGCTCTCCATAAAAGTTAAAGTAAAACACGTCTCACTTTAAACCCGCTTTTCTTAAAAATTCCATTCCTGAAAAATTTAATCATATTAGTAATTTTCAGATAGATATAACTTTTGTTATGTTTAAACTATGGACAAAATAAAAAACTGTTATGGAAAGGGCTTGAACCCAGCTTTACGTCAAAAACTAAAAGAGGTAAGATTTCACCATGTGTTGGGTTTTTCCAGATCACATCACATCACATTTCAGTAGACCATCGTCCTCTACTACATTAACTTGCCTACATGCCACCCATTTCGCGATCGCTGTGGTGAGTCTATTGCCTGTTCAAGCGCCGCCGCCGCGGTTTGGCGTTGGCGAGGGGGAGGAGAGCTCTGCATCAGTTGTATGTTTCGCCATCAAGTGATACTTTAAACTTTATAAAGAAATAAATCGGGTTTTACCGATGCAAATAGAAACGATGCATCGCGATACAAATGCCAATTTGTATCCGATGCACACTTTTTAAACCGATCGCATCGTTAACTTTTCAATCCATAAAACTAAGAGTGCCTCAAAACTTGTTATAATTTGGGTTTTGTATTTTTTGTATTTTTAATATTCTTTATTTTAGTATTATTTTGTTTACTATATATGCTGCTTGGATTTATTGTTAATGTGTTTAGCAATGATAAGATGCCTGTTTGTTATTTGAAGGTTTAATAAAATTGTTTTAAAAAAAGCAGTGACGTGAGTCACGTGACGGAACGCGAGCGCCTCCACAACTGACTCACACGCAGAGTGTTTGCAAGCTACAAGAAAGGAAAATACATTTTTCTGAGCGGTGAAACTTTTAATTTCTTAACGGGTTATTAAGATAACGCTGAAATAATGACACAGGCCAGGCTACACCATCTCATTTGCCGCAGACACTGAATAAGGAGAGCCCGTTTGTCTGAGGCACTTTTTAGCTAGCAACACTTTCTCACTCCCAACTTGTCACATATTGACCCTTGATCAGGACCCCTGAAGCACAGGGTACCCCTTCAGCATCATTTTTCGACGTGCAAAATCCTCCACTGCTTTAAATAAGAAACCCTTGGTGTCAATAAGCTGACACGAGAGGCACTGGGAATTGTATCGTCATGATTAAATTATATATTGGGCAATAATTTTCCATTATTGCATATATTTGGGTGTTATATTTCAAAACTGTTTTATGTTACACTATTTACTGTTTTGCATGAAATAAAGCTTTTTAATAAAATGAAAGCTGATTGTGTTTTTTGACTTGGTACTCTAAATATGGTATCCTGTCTCATTTAAAGAGATAGTTCCCAAAAATGAACATTCTGTCATCATTTCCTGACCATAGTAATGTTGCAAAATGTAGACTTAGCTTAGACTTGCAAGATTTGTTTTCTGTTACAGAACATTAAAGAAAATATTTTCGAGAAATTAGAGAGATTTGAGAAATTATTATCAGTATAACAAAAGTCAACAATTGCCAAAACAATCCTTCAAAATACCTTCTTTTATTTTCTACAAAAACTGCATACAGATTTAGAATGACATGAGGGTGAGTAAATGATGACAGAATTGTCTTTTTGGGGTGAACTATTCTTTCAAAAGGCCCATAAATCATCCTCACAAAGAGATCCTTTTTTAACACTTAAAACTAAATATTTTTATCATTAATAATTCCGTTCTATGCTTACTGTAGATAAAAATACTTTGGTGCTGAAAATTCATCGCCATTTTGACCAAATTTGTCAACAGACATTTGCAGGTCTCATTTTTTTAAACAATAAATTTTATCAGAACAAAACTGCTGAAGAGTTACATTTAATTATCACATATCCATTTAAAGGTCAGCATTTTTTGCTCAACCGCATCCTTCAGTACAGCATTTTTTTATTTTTTGGCGAGTGCATTTTTTCAAAAGAGCCATTGAAAAAAAAAAAAAAAAAATATATATATATATATATATATATATATATATGCTTCATATCTGTTTATTTTTTAGTTGTACATAGACAAATAAAGGTTTTGTTATTGAAAATTTTTTATTGTAGTATAAAAAAATTTTTTTACACCGCATATGCTCGTTGGTCAGAACAATGTAATATATTATTGTAAACGGACTCTTTGTTAACTTTGATTCACTGTACAACAAAGAAAATGCACTTTTATTTTCTGCAGGCAACTGATTTCTAGTGACGGTTATATTATTTTTTTACTGTAATGTTAGTGAAGGGAGACAGCGTGTGCCTCGCGAGCCATAGGTTCCTGACCACTGGTTTATAAGATACACCAATCTTACATGACGCGCCTGTAGGAGGTTTGTGAAATTCTGTGGTCTCCCTTTCAAGAATGCTTTGACATGGAAAGCAGAACCTCTGAAAAAAGCAAGAGAAAAAATAAAACAGACTCCTTGTTCCTATGTCCCTGCATGTTTAAAAATGCATTTATAAAATTTTACTAGCAGGCCTACACTTTATTTCCATTTCCTTTATGCCATCAAATACACAACAACAAAGACTATAAGATTTTATTCAATATAAACAAAATTTTGATCACAGGAACAGGTCATGTCTATAAACATTTCAGATAATCATTTCAGAATGTTGGTGAGATATGACGGTGTTCATCTTAAATGAGCACAATTTGTATCAAAGTCAATCTGTAAGTGTTTGACCAATGGAAGTAGGATTGTTTTTTTTTTTTTTTTTTTTGACTTGTGAACTAGATTGTGGGTGGGCGCATGGCCAGGAATTTCAGCATTCAGAACGTGTGTGTTCGAGTGCAGAACTGTCACACGCTAAGCGCATCGACATGTTTTTAAGATGGATTACAAACTGTCTTTTATTTTTGACTTTCAGTCATTTTCCATATACAGGTAAGAGATTTCAGTTGTTTCAAAGCAATGCCTGATTTCTCAGTTGTGACTTATACTATATAATTATTAACTGACTAACTGACAGTGATACGTTTAAAAAATAAATCTTATATGTGGTAAATTTTTTGTGACCTCTTTGACAAGAGATGTGATATATGTACTGTATTATTGAAGGCAACATTCTGTTGTTGGCTACACTGAAATGTGTTTCAATCCACAGGTGGGGAGAATGTTTTTATTGCAGCTGAAGGAAAAACTGTACATCTGCCCTGCCATTCACCCCCAAAGGACAGTGTACAAGTTTCTGTAGAGTGGACAAAACATAGTGCAAATAACACAACTATTTGTAAATTAGTTAATCAATTAACTGCAGACTGCATTAATCATTTCAAATTAAACATAGAGTCTTTAACACTAAGTATCGAAAATGTTAAGCCTAGTGATACTGGTCATTACAGCTGTAAAACAACAAGAATAATGCCACCACCATCAGTGGAAAACATCTCAAATGTGACACTCAGAGTTGCAGGTGATTGTGCCTTTAATATTTTTTTATGTTTAAAATGTCTGCTTGTTGTAGAGCATTACTTTGAGCTAGATACAGAATGATAATGTAGTAAGCAAGTCACACAATGAATACCTGATTCATATTGGTGTTGTTCATCTCCCTCTACTCTAGTTTATCCACACCTGTCTCTGCAGCTACTGATCAGCAGTAATGACAGCTGTGTCCATCTGCTTTGCTCTATGGAGGATTTGACGACTGAGCTGGTGAACTTCACCTGGAGCCAAGAGGGTCAAAGGTCACTTCTTCAATTCACTTCTAATGGCATGAACAGTGAGCTGAGACTGTGTAACCCTGACTGGAGTGAGGGAGACACTATCACCTGTTACGCAAGATACTCAGGCACCCAAACCCAAAGAAGTATACACCTGCCTGCAAATAATGCTTCTGAAAAAGGTGTGTTATTTTAACTACCTATCACTTTAACCAGGACAAAGTAGAGCAGTGGTTCTCAACTGGTTTGGACCCACATTTTTCCAAGTCACAACCCACCTTTCTAGTGTGTGTGTGTGTGTGTGTGTGTGTGTGTGTGTGTGTGTGTGTGTGTGTGTATATATATATATATATATATATATATATATAATAGAAAATATAATAGTTGAATTGGCAAAATTGGCCACGTTCAAAAGTTTACATACACTTTATTCTTAATACTGTGTTGTTTCCTGAATGATCCACAGCTGTTTTTTGTTTAGTGATAGTTGTTCATGAGTCCCTTGTTTGTTCTGTTCAGATCCCACAAATTATTTGGTTTTTCAGCATTTTTATGTATTTGAACCCTTTCCAACAATGACTATGATTTTGAGATCCATCTTTTCACACTGAGGACAACTGAGGGACTCATATGCGACTATTACAGAAGGTTCAAACGCTTACTGATGCTCCAGAAGGAAAAAACATGCATTAAGAGCTGAGGGGGTATAAACTTTTTGAATTTCAAGATCATGGTAAATGTAACTACTTTTGTCTTCTTGGAAACATGCAAGTATCTTCTGTAGCTTCTGAAGCACAGTACTAAATGAAAAAAAATATGATATTCACGCAAAATAAGAACAATGCACACAACTTCATTCTGTTCAAAAGGCTCTTTATGCATGGTTTTTCCTTCTGGAGCATCAGTGAGCGTTTGAACCTTCTGTAATTTCTGTAAGAAAACCAAAGAATTTGTGGGAGCTGAAGGATTTTTCTGAAGAACAGCAGGCAGTTTAACTGTTCAGGACAAACAAGGGACTCATGAACAATTATCACTAAACAATAAAACAACAGCTGTGGAACATTCAGGGAACATGTTATTAAGAATCAAGGGGATGTAAACTTTTGAACAGGGTGATTTTTATAAATTCAACTATTATTTTCTCTTGTGATTTTGTATCACATTTTGTATCCCTCTTATTTTGCTAAAAGAATTAACATTTTGCAGATTCTGCAAGGTGTATGTAAACTTTTGACTTCAACTATATATACAGGTCCTTCTCAAAAAATTAGCATATTGTGATAAAGTTTATTATTTTCTGTAATGTACTGATAAACATTAGACTGTCATATATTTTAGATTCATTACACACACCTCGAAGTAGTTCAAGCCTTTTATTGTTTTAATATTGATGATTTTGGCATACAGCTCATGAAAACCCAAAATTCCTATCTCAAAAAATTAGCATATCATGAAAAGGTTCTCTAAACAAGCTATTAACCTAATCATCTGAATCAACTAATTAACTCTAAACACCTGCAAAAGATTCCTGAGGCTTTTAAAAACTCCCAGCCTGGTTCATTACTCAAAACCGCAATCATGGGTAAGACTGCCGACCTGACTGCTGTCCAGAAGGCCATCATTGACACCCTCAAGCAAGAGGTCTCTGGGAAGGAAAAAGTGTGGCAGAAAACGCTGCACAACGAGAAGAGGTGACCGGACCCTGAGGAAGATTGTGGAGAAGGACCGATTCCAGACCTTGGGGGACCTGCGGAAGCAGTGGACTGAGTCTGGAGTAGAAACATCCAGAGCCACCGTGTACAGGCGTGTGCAGGAAATGGGCTACAGGTGCCGCATTCCCCAGGTCAAGCCACTTTTGAACCAGAAACAGCGGCAGAAGCGCCTGACCTGGGCTACAGAGAAGCAGCACTGGACTGTTGCTCAGTGGTCCAAAGTACTTTTTTCGGATGAAAGCAAATTTTGCATGTCATTCGGAAATCAAGGTGCCAGAGTCTGGAGGAAGACTGGGGAGAGGGAAATGCCAAAATGCCTGAAGTCCAGTGTCAAGTACCCACAGTCAGTGATGGTCTGGGGTGCCATGTCAGCTGCTGGTGTTGGTCCACTGTGTTTTATCAAGGGCAGGGTCAATGCAGCTAGCTATCAGGAGATTTTGGAGCACTTCATGCTTCCATCTGCTGAAAAGCTTTATGGAGATGAAGATTTCATTTTTCAGCACGACCTGGCACCTGCTCACAGTGCCAAAACCACTGGTAAATGGTTTACTGACCATGGTATTACTGTGCTCAATTGGCCTGCCAACTCTCCTGACCTGAACCCCATAGAGAATCTGTGGGATATTGTGAAGAGAAAGTTGAGAGACGCAAGACCCAACACTCTGGATGAGCTTAAGGCCGCTATCGAAGCATCCTGGGCCTCCATAACACCTCAGCAGTGCCACAGGCTGATTGCCTCCATGCCACGCCACATTGAAGCAGTCATTTCTGCAAAAGGATTCCCGACCAAGTATTGAGTGCATAACTGAACATAATTATTTGAAGGTTGACTTTTTTTGTATTAAAAACACTTTTCTTTTATTGGTCGGATGAAATATGCTAATTTTTTGAGATAGGAATTTTGGGTTTTCATGAGCTGTATGCCAAAATCATCAATATTAAAACAATAAAAGGCTTGAACTACTTCGAGGTGTGTGTAATGAATCTAAAATATATGAAAGTCTAATGTTTATCAGTACATTACAGAAAATAATGAACTTTATCACAATATGCTAATTTTTTGAGAAGGACCTGTATATATGGAAGTGGGACAAAGCATGGTGAAATATTGAAAAAATAAAACCTTGTACTCAGACCAATTAAACTACATTTTTGTACCTTACATGTACTAAGTTAATGAGCTATGCTTTGATTAAGTCGTTTTTTACCTTGCCATCACTTATTTTACAATCAAGATGTTTTTTAACATTTTCAAAACACATTTTCACATGTGGCCACCAATTCCTCAACAAATATAAAATATCATAATCAAACATTATCAAAATATAAACATACCAACCATAAAAATGTAAATATATTATATATCTAACATGTCAACCAACCCACCAGGCCAAACTGAGACCCATCTTCCAGTTTGTGTGGTCCTTTTCAGCATCTTCATCATCAGCATCGTTTTCATCTTGATCTTGTTCTTCATATTCAAATGTAAGACATACTGTGCAAAATTTGACATTTCAAAAAAATAAGACCTAAATATTTCCATTAGAATCTCTGGTTTCTAGTTAATTTGATCTGAATCCAAGCTGACAAATCTGTTTTATTAAACATATGGATGAGAAATTTGTCTTTATTGTTAAAACATTTCACAAGTCCTTTTAACTTTGAAGTTTTGCAAAACACTTGTGTCTCATCCTGCAGATAAGAATGTGACCTCCTGCAATGGACCATCAACATAAGAGATGTAATAAATGTCTTTTATATATTTTTTTAGATGCCCTTACATAACTCATGTAGTATGATGTATCATAAACTGCAAATATAGGCCTACTTCTCTGTTTTCTATGTAATTAGCATTGCTAAACCAATATAATAGTCAAATAATTCTCTTGTGAACTGATTGTATAAAAGCAAACTTTTCAAATAAAATGAAAGCTGAGGTGTCATATGGCTTGATGTTCTATATACATTGTGTCCATGATGATGTATGTGGTGGATGCATGGTCAGGAAGTTCATTACTCAGAATGTGTGTGCCAAAGTGTCACTTACTAAAGTGCAGCTCATAGAAGTGTTCAGTCGATATGTTGTTAAAATGGATGACAAACTGCCTTTTATTTTCTACTTTAATTTATTTCCCAAATACAGGTAAGAGATTCTGATTCTTGAGAAGTGGGACAAAGCATGGTGAAATATTGAAAAAATAAAACCTTGTACTCAGACAAATTAAACAACATTTTTGTATCTTACATGTACTGAGCTTTGATTCAATCGTTTTTTACCTTGCCATCACTTGCCATTTCTCAACAAATATAAAATATCATAATCAAATATTATCAAAATATTCATCTGACGGAGGTGACATAGACCTGACAGAGTTGACACATCTGACAGTGGTGACAAAAACCTGAATCTGTAGTTATTTTAACTATCAAATACACAATTTTATATTTAATGTAATTAAAAACCACAAAAATACGATGACTTCATGTTGAATGTGAACTTCATCATTGGTCCATCACCACCGTCAAACAGAAAATCTTTACAGTGGTGCAACACTTTCTCACTCCCAACTCGTCACATATTGACCCTTGATCAGGACCCCTGAAGCACAGGGTACCCCTTCAGCATCTTTTTTCGACATGCAGGTTCCTTCACTGCTTTAAATAAGAAACCCTTGGTGTCAATAAGCTGAAGCGTGAGGCACTGGGAATTGTATCGTCATGATTACATTTTATATTGGGCAATAATATTCCCATTATTGCATATATTTGGGTGTGATTTTTCAATGCAAACTGTTTTATATTACACTATTTACTGTTTTGCATGAATTCTAAATAAAGCTTTTTAATAAAATGAAAGCTGATTGTGTCTTTTGACTTGGTACTCTAAATATGGTATCCTGCCTCATTTAAAGAGTTCATTCTGTCATCATTTCCTGACCATAGTAATGTTGCAAAATGTAGACTTAGCTTAGACTTGCAAGATTTGTTCTCTGTTACAGAACATTAAAGAAAATATTTTCAAGAAATTAGAGAGATTTGAGAAATTATTATCAGTATAATAAAAGTCAACAATTGCCAAAACAATCCTTCAAAATACCTTCTTTTATTTTCTACAAAAACTACATACAGATTTAGAATGACATGAGGGTGAGTAAATGATGACAGAATTTTCTTTTGGGGGTGAACTATTCTTTCAAAAGGCCCAGAAATCATCCTCACAAAGAGATCCTTTTTTAACACTTAAAACTAAATATTTTTATCATTAATAATTCCGTTCTATGCTTACTGTAGATAATAATACTTTGGTGCTGAAAATTCATCGCCATTTTGACCAAATTTGTCATTGTACAGAACAGACATTTGCAGGTCTCATTTTTTTAAACAATAAATTTTATCAGAACAAAACTGCTGAAGAGTTACATTTAATTATCACATATCCATTTAAAGGTCAGCATTTTTTGCTCAACTCAGTCGCATTCTTCAGTACAGCAGCATGAACACACATGTCTGTGTCTCAAAGGGAACAGAGAACAGCCTTTGATTCACAAACCATGAGGATAAGCAACACTTTACCCTTTCAGTTCTGCAAAGCAAATGTTTTAAATAAATACATCATTGTTTATAACAGGGGTCAGGAACCTTTTTTACCAAAGAGCCATTTTTTTATTTTTTGGCGAGTGCATTTTTTCAAAAGAGCCATTGAAAAAAAAAAAAAAAAAAAAAAAAAAAAAATATATATATATATATATATATATATATATATATATATGTTTATTTTTGAGTTGTACATGGACAAATAAAGGTTTTGTTATTTTTTATTGTAGTAATATATACAATAAAAAAAGTTTTTACGCTGCATATGCTCATTGGTCAGAACAATGTAATATATTATTGTAAATGGACTCTTTGTTAACTTAGATTCACTGTACAACAAAGAAAATGCACTTTTATTTTCTGCAGGCAACTGATTTCTAGTGACGGTTATATTTTTTTTAATGTAATGTTAGTGAAGGGAGACAGCGTGTGCCTCGAGAGCCATAGGTTCCCGACCACTGGTTTATAAGATACACCAATCATGAACCAAAGAATACAATGACAGTATAGATGTTAATAATAATAATAATAATAATAATAATATAGCTTAAGTATGTAAAGTATAAAACAGGATTTAGTGGTAATATAGTGGTAATGTGGTGACAGTTTAAAGTTTTATTATAAATTATGACATTTATAAAAGCTAAAAATAATTATTTTCCCCTATACAACGAAAACAGACTGTCCCTGGAGCCCCCTCAAAACATGACGCGCCTGTAGGAGGTTAGTATGAAGGCATTCAGAGCAGATTGTGAAATTCTGTGGTCTCCCTTTCAAGAATGCTTTGACGTGGAAAGCAGAACCTCTGAAAAAAGCAAGAGAAAAAACAAAACAGACTTCTTGTTCCTATGTCCCTGCATGTTTAAAAATGTATTTATAAAATTTTACTAGTAGGCCTACACTTTATTTCCATTTCCTTTATGCCATCAAATACACAACAACAAAGACTGTAAGATTTTATTCAAGATAAAAGACATTTTGATCACAGGAACAGGTCATGTCTATAAACATTTCAAATAATCATTTCAGAATGTTGGTGAGATATGATGGTGTTCATCTGAAATGAGCACAATTTGTATCAGAGTCAATCTGTATGTTTTGCCCAACGGAAGTAGGATTGTTTTTTTTTTATTTTGACTTGTGAACTAGATTGTGGGTGGGCGCATGGCCAGGAAGTTCAGCATTCAGAACGTGTGTGTTCGAGTGCAGAACTGTCACACGCTAAGCGCATCGACATGTTTTTAAGACGGATTACAAACTGTCTTATATTATTGACTTTAATTCATCTTCCGCATACAGGTAAGAGATTTCAGTTGTTTTAAAGCAATGCCTGATTTCTCAGTTGTGACTTATACTATATAATTATTAACTGACTAACTGACAGTGATACGTTTAAAAAAATAAATCTTATATGTGGTAAATTTTTTGACAAGAGATGTGATATATGTACTGTATTATTGAAGGCAACATTCTGTTGTTGGCTACACTGAAATGTGTTTTAATCCACAGGTGCAGAGAATGTTTTCATTGCAGCTGAAGGAAAAACTGTACATCTGCCCTGCCATTCACCCCCAAAGGACAGTGTACAAGTTTCTGTAGAGTGGACAAAACATAGTGCAAATAACACAACTATTTGTAAATTAGTTAATCAATTAACTGCAGACTGCATTAATCATTTCAAATTAAACATAGAGTCTTTAACACTAAGTATAGAAAATGTTAAGCCCAGTGACTCTGGTTATTACAGCTGTAAAACATCAAGAATAATTCCACCACCAACTTTGGACAACATCTCAAATGTGACACTTAATGTTGAAAGTGAGTGTCGTTCATAATTATGATTATTTTTTAATTGTTCACTTTTTGTAGACTATCTTGCCTAGATGTCAGTAATAAACATAATTTTCATCTCCCGCCACTGCAGCTCGTCCACATCTGTCCCTGCAACTAAAGAACAGCAGTAATGCCACCTGTGTCCATCTGCTCTGCTCTTTGGAGGGTCTTACGACTGAGCGAGTGAACTTCACCTGGAGCCGAGAGGGTCAATACACGACTAATGCCATGAACAGTGAGTTGTGTCTGTGTAAACCTGACTGGAGTGAAGGAGACATTATCACCTGTTATGCCAGCTACTCAGGCACCCAAACCCAACAAAGCATACTGCTGTCCTCACAGAATCCTTCTGAAAAAGGTGGGTCATTTTATTTAATATTAAAAGACCCTGGACCACAAACCCAGTTGTAAGTAGCACGGGTATATTTGTAACAATAGCCAATAATTTAATGTATGGGTCAGAATTATTGATTTTTCTGTTATGCCAAAAATCATTAGGATATTAAGTAAAGATCATGTTCCTACCATAGATCTATCAAAAAATTTTGGTTAGTAATATGCGTTGCTAAGAACTTAATTTGGACAACTTTAAAGGTGATTTTCTAAATATTTCGATTTTTTGCACCCTCAGATTCCAGATTTTCAAGTAGTGGTATCCAAGGCAAATATTGTCCTATCCCAACAAACCATACATCAATAGAAAGCTTATTTATTCAACTTTCACATGTTGTATAAATCTCAATTTCAAAAACCTGACCCTTATAACTGGTTTTGTGGTCCAGGGTCACATATAGTATTTAATTTAATGAAACATTATGAGTAACAATTCAGCAAATTAACCTAACTGCTTTCAAAATGCCGCTAGTGGCAAAAAATTACACACATATCTGTTTAAATGTTAAAAATATAGAGCAGTTTGTTTAAATAACGGGCTTCCACTTTAACCAGGCAACATATAACGTGATAATGACAATACTTAATAATTAACTTTTTGATGTTATTAAGCTATTCTGTCATGGAATGTTTGGTTATTACTAAAATAACAAATAAATACAAAGCTAAAATCCAAATACATTCGTTTGAGTTTTATCGATAATAGCGTTCTGAGTTACAGTAGGAGAGTCACTGTGATGGTCTCTAGCAAACTGCTTGGTTGAATCAATTGAGAATGTTGCTGTTTTTTGCTTTTGTCAATGTTAAATTTATCTGACTGATGTTTATGATCTGATCGTACCGTTACAGCTATTGGCCAGCTACTGATCATCTCATGCAGTGCTGCTGCAGGCCTCATCCTCTGCATCATCCTCCTGGTTGTTATTTGCAAATGTGAGTATGATTATGTTTGACTCTTTAACAATTATAAAATCTCACATTACTCAGAAAAATAATATTACATGACTGCGACTGATAAAAATAGGAAATTGCATATTTATGTTTTTTTTTTATGTCATATGTTTCACAATAATGCAGGTTTAGAAATAGTTTGACCGTTAAAAAAAAGAAGGGACGAATTTGACGGAAATAATGACTATTAAAACACCTCTCTGTCTCAATACAGCAGCATCCTTTTCTATGTCTATTTCTGCTTTCTGTCACCATGACGTCTAAAACTTGTGGGGTTTTTTTTTTTAAATCAATAATTACCATGTCTGTTTGGTTGTGCCACTGAATTAAAAATAAAAGTAATTGCAACTTTTTTTATCTCACAATTCTGACCTTTTTCTCTCGCAATTGCAAGTTTACATCTCACATTTTTTCTCAGAACTGTGAGATTGCGAGTTATAGACCCAGGGCCAGTTGCATAAAAGGTTTAGACTAGTCTTAAAAAGTTAGTCAGCAATTTTTTTCTTTAAGACTGGTCAGAATATTTTAATTCAGTTACAAAAAAATGTAGATTGGTCTAAGTTGAATTCAAAAAATAAGACTGATTACCTTTTGGTTAACTGATAGTTGGTCAAACTAGTACTTAAGACACTGTCTCATAGAAGTTTATGCAACTGGCCCCCGGTTTCACAGATAGGGCCAGGGGCCAGTTGCATAAACTTAGTCTCTATGTTAAGACAGTGTCTTAAGTACTAATTTGACCAACTATCAGTTAACCAAAGGGTAATCAGTCTTATTTTTTGGATTCAAGAGTAATTTACATTTTTCTGTAACTGAATTAAAATATATATATATATATATAACCAGTCTTAAAGAAAAAAATAGCTGACTAACTTTTTAAGACTTAAGGCTTAAGACTTTTTAGTCTTAACCTTTTATGCATAGTTCAATTAGGACATTTAAGTCATTTTTATAAACATGCTTAGAAAAAAAAAACATTACTGGTGTGCATCTTGAGACAAAAAGGCACTGATATATTTTAAAATCAGTCAGTGCAAGTTTCATTTATCTGAAACAGCTCAGACTTACATTTTATTCTAAGACTAGGCTTAAGCCTCGTCTGTATAACCGGGGGATAAAGTCAGAATTACGGTTTGTATCTCGTAATTTTGACTCTTTTTTTTCAGAATTGTGAGATAATTGCGAGTTAGAAAGTTCCTTTCTGAGGAGATTTATATCATTCAATTCTGACTTAATTTCTCAGAATTGCAGGTTTATTACAAAATTCTGAATTCTGACTTCATAACTCGCAATTGCGAGTTTATATCACTCAATTGCGACTTTATTTCTCAGAACTGCAGTTTTGACTTTATAACTCACATTTGTTAGTTTATATCTCACAACAAATAAAAGTCAGAATTGTGAGATGACAAGTCGTAATAACCTTTTTTTATTTTTTAATCAGCGGCGGAAACGGGCTTCCATAGCTTGTAGCATATGGTGAACTAGAAACGGCTAAAAATAGTAGGACGGTTTGCTAGTCTTAGCCGATCTAGTACTTCCAGCTTGACCAGCTGACCAAACCCCTCTAAAACTACCCACCAGGACAGGTGAAAACCATCTTGAAGAGACTGGAAGACTAGTTCAATCCAGTTAAGAACAACAATTTATATTTTTTCAGCAGGGAATATGGCTAAAACCACAGTTTAACAAAACAAACAACAATACCTCTAGCTGTCCGTTTCATAGGGAAGGTAAACAGGTTAATTCGTCCATTGATCTATTAATAGTCCTCACGAATCATTACAAACTTGATATAAAGGCGATATATAGGTATCAGTTGATATACTCTTTTATTATAATAACCTCCACTAGATGGTGACAAAAGCAAATGTCTGTTCCCTGCTGAAAAAAAAGCACCTGGTTGGCTGGTATTAGAGGGGCTTTGTCGAGTTCTTTAGCTGGTTAGGCTGGGAGACCAGGGGCCAGTTGCATAAACCTAGTTTCTATGTTAAGACAGTGTCTTACGTACTAGTGTGACCAACTATCAGTTAACCAAAGGGTAATCAGTCTTATTTTTTGGATCCAATTTAGAGTAATCTTCATTTTTCTGTAACTGAAATTAAAAATATCATCTTGTATTTACGAGTATTTACACCAAAATATGTTACTGCAGTAAACTAATACTATCATCCAAACAGATATGGTTTCACTATTTAAAAAGAGATAGAACAGGTATGCTGTATACTTTTACAGCTGAGGCAATAATTTCTGTAGATTAACTTTAGATTTTCAACATGTTAAATTAACCCATATGAATGTTATGTTTCTGTTTTATGTTCATTGTATTTGTGTTTTTTTTCTAACTTGGTGTATGTTTAATTTTGTAGGCAGAAAGCAGGATCAACATGGATCTATAGTTTTCACCAATAAAGTCTATGAGAACTTCAGTTTCGCTATGGCTCGTCAGAACACGCAGCCCATTGATAAACCACAACCTGAAGAGTGTATTTATGAGAACTAACTGTTGCTGCTTATATAACCTTTGCTTTAAAGCCAGATTGGCCGAGTTGTTACATCCAGTACGATGTAGGCAAAAGTGTATTAAGTGGTTTTGCTAAGATATTTGATGGTGCACTTCACTGACTTGCAAAACTGTAAGTAGGCACTTTAAATCATGTAACTGTTTTCATTGTGTAAACTACTGTCTGCTAAATTAAATTAAATTAAATTAAATTATGATAATGAGCAAGGACTTCTTATCTGTTTTTGTAGATACAATGCAAAGGCATTACTGAAATCTCTCCTTGCACTTTTTGTTGTGTGACTATTGTTTTTGGTACGGTGTATAGACTGACTATATTGTAATATTTCATTATTTGTAAATAAACAAAACATTGTAAGTCTTTTGTGTCAAAGCCTCTCTGCTGTCAAACCAAACTTTGCAGAAAATTATTTCACACTTACTCACCATCTTTATTTGCTGATTAACTTCCAATGAAATTTAAAAATCACTTTATCACTTATTAATGGTCATAGTTCAAGTAAAGTTAATGGTTTATTGCTTATGGTTTATTTAGCTCCTACAGATCTGAAACTCAAGTCACCAGTCCTGCCCACCTAGTGTTTGCGGTTGACAAGTGTAAAGTTAGGCTACTGTTACACTCTGTCAGGGGTGGGCAATCTTTTTGGCTCGAGGGCCACATCAAGTTTCCCACATTAAGTGAGGGGCCGTATAATATGCTTATGACAAATGAAGCTTTGTTTTTTTTGTTTTTTATTCTAAATTAACACTCACGACTGTACTGTCTTTACGTATACTTGTACATATATAGCAGTTCTATTCTTGTACCATTTTTTATGAGCACTTTATGAAACACAGATAAGCATTATTGATTATTGTAGATTGATGTATAAGACACATTTTATCATTTCATTCAGAAATAATGTAAAATAAACAAAATGTTTACAAACATTAGAAACATGTATTTATATTCCCCTCACTCTACAAAAAAAAAAAAAACATACATTTAGCAAACAAACACAAATTATAGTAGGCCTAGCATTCACTGTAAACATGTATTATAAACGCCCAGCCTAAATGTTTAAATCGAAACTATTGGCGTGATTGCAGGAAAATCCACAATATTCACTTGGCCTTTTCTAATTCGTCACCAATCTTAATGTGCGCAATTTGCGCTTGACCTTGATCACTTTATAAGTCGCCTTAATCACAGCACGTTTCAGATGATAAAAAAAATCACGATTTATAATGCAGAAAATACAGTACTGTATCCATTTTCATAAAAATGTGATGAAGAAGAAAGCATATATTTGCAAGATACAATGACAAATTATTTCTATGATTTCCCCATATGAAATAGCAGGAGGATTACCCTGGCATTTGTTCTCCTACTCAGCGATTAGCTCTTTCATTTAGAAAGCGGGACTATTCCGCCATATTGCGCGTTGCCGTTTCTCTCATTCATAAATATCATAGATATATATAGGACTGAACCGTATTTCTACAAGTAGGGCTCGCTGCAGCCTGCAGTGGACATCCAACCCCGCCCACATCAATGTCCACTGCAGGCTGCAGCGAGCCCTACTTGGCCCGTGAGGCAATTGGAATAAACTGGCTAATTTGACGCAATATCAGTAAAATCCAATAGATGTCGCATTTAGTGTGGTATATAGCTGCTTTCGCTTTTTTACGCTTCGTTAAACATAGGCGCCTAGTCATTCTTGACGGCATCCAAACCGCACAGCTCAGATACAAAATAAAAAGTCAAAATATACACCCTGTAAAACTGGCACATTTGCTGCTGCTTTTAAACATGTGAAAGGGTTCCATTTGTTTAACAACAGATTGGTGACGAATATGAAAGGCAAGTGAGTTTGCATTGCGCATTTACCAGCAACGTTCAGTTTCTCTTTTAAATAATTAGGCTAGGCGTTTATAATAAATGTTTATAGTGAACGGCACTATAATTTGTGCTTGTTTTTTACTTACAGTGTCAGTCAAATGTTTTTGAATTGTTCCTAGCCTGTTTGTATTTGAGTTCCATGAAATGACGCATATAAGAACATTCGCTTCGCGTCGTGCCTAACAACGCCCTTCAGCCGTGATTTATTCACGATACAGCACGGCCTCTCGTACCTTATTGCTTTTATAAAACGGTTACCACACAATGCAAATATTAAAAATATGTATTCATGTTTTCATTAAGTAGTAAGCCTTCCGCTGTAAAAAATAGTCTCTAACTGCAACCGAATGTTCTTATATGCGTCATTTTATGGAACTCAAATACAAACAGGCTAGGAACGTTGTTAGGCTTCGCGTCGTGCCTAACAACGCCCTTCAGCCGTGATTTATTCACGATACAGCACGGCCTCTCGTACCTTATTGCTTACTTATAGATACATATGAATATTATACAACTTGAAAGCATGTTTCAATCCTTTGCTTTAGTTGTTATATTAACCAGTAGCTATTCATTTTATTCTATACAAAAAAAAAGCTTTTTAGCTTTTGGCGATGCGGCAGTGAATCATGCAGCTTTATTTGTCAATCATGGAGAGTCTGCCAAAATAAGATGCAACTACAACCACACAAATGACATAGAAATCATGGCAGTGTATCTGAAAACATTAAATTATATACTGTGTTCATATTTCTTTTATGGGAATATATGGAACAGACAAAACTGCATAGATCACATCAGATTCATCTGGATTCCAGAGAATATCATTTGAGCTATTAAATCTCCAAATTCAGGATTCTGGCACATACACCTGTACTGTGAGAAGGATTATAAAACCACCTCAAGTGAATATTGGAGTTAAAAGAGTTGATGTTATTGGTAAATCATTTATTTAAAATCAGAAATAAAACATTACAGATATATAGAGAGATATTTATGTAGATCTGAATGATGTAAGTTTTATTGTATTTTGTGTATTAATTATTTCACTGTTCACAGTGCGTCCCGCCTTGTCTCTGTCCTGTGTGAAGATGCCTGATGGATATCCCATGATTCTGTGCTCTGTGGATTTTTACAACGATTCTATTCAACAGTTGTGGATCAGAGACGGAGACATCCTCAAAAGCTCATACTCAAACAAATCATTCAATGGATTCTTCAATCAGCAATCATTCCTTATTCTGCCACCACAAACCTTCAATGATACTATCTACTCCTGCTGGGTAAACCAGTCATCCTTAAACAAACCCC
Source organism: Cirrhinus molitorella (assembly GCA_033026305.1). Lineage (NCBI taxonomy): Eukaryota > Metazoa > Chordata > Actinopteri > Cypriniformes > Cyprinidae > Cirrhinus > Cirrhinus molitorella. The sequence goes on from CM065139.1 coordinate 18,665,396, forward strand.
TAATGGCCAATTTATCAAGCTCTGTCTGCTATGAAAAAGGAGGTAAGTTTAGAGGTATTATGTATTTCTTGTTTCAATGTGTTATTGTTACGGAAGCAGACGGACAACCAAGGTAAGTGATGAGTAATAGGTATTTATTTCAACAGCAGAGCAAATAGAAGAACAATGACGTGCAGAGATAGGTGAGTATGGATAATTCAGAGAGAATGTTTGCTTGAGGATTGTCCGGGGTGATGACGTATCCGTATTCCTTTGCAGGATCGACAGGAGGAGAAGAGCTGACCAAATGCACACACCAGATGCAGACTTGAGCGGACGAACTGACGGCACACACACCGCTGACTGGAGACGTGGGAAACTGAGCAGACTGGAATCAAATGGAGATCAGGTAAGTAACAACAGGTAAGTATACAAAGGGAATAATGGTGAGTCCGCTTCGTAGAAACGAGCCCGGACAATGACTGGTGAGAGGTGTGTGTTTTTATGGTGTGCAGAGTAATTAGGTGCAGCTGTGCATGATTAGTATTCAGGTGATTGGGATCGCTGTGTGAGAGTGGTGGAAGAGCCTGGCCAATCCGTGACATTACCCCCCTCCCCAGGGCCCACTCCTGAGGGCCTAAACCTCCGACGCCGTGGTGGTCTACCTCGTCCACGAGGTGCCGGGAATTCTGGGTGATTGGAGTGGAATTCTTCCATGAGTGTCGGATCTAATATGTCGGATCTGGAGACCCACGATCTCTCCTCTGGTCCATATCCCTCCCAGTCCACGAGGTACTCCAGCTGACCACCACGGCGTCGGGACCGCAAGATCTCCTTGACGGCGTAGATGGAGCCTTCCTCCAGCATCAGTGGTGGAGGGGGTTCCTCTTCGTGGCCAGGCTCTGTGGAGGGAATCAGAGGGTCGTGAAAGGGTTTCAGGAGTGATACGTGAAATGTGGGATGGATTCTGTACTGAGATGGTAGCTGAAGTTTATAGGTGACAGGGTTGACTTGTTCAAGGATGGTGAAGGGGCCAACAAATCTGGGACTAAGTTTTCTGGAGGGCAGTCGCAAGCGGATGTCCCTGGTGGAGAGCCAAACCTTTTGTCCAGGAGCGTAGACGGGACCTGCGATCCTCCTCCGGTCTGACATATCTTTAGCTTTGCGAACTGCCCTCTGGAGATGGTGATGAGCCTCGTCCCAGACCCTCTCGCTCTCCCGAAACCAATGATCCACTGCAGGCACATCCGAGGGTTCCCCATCCCAAGGGAAGAGTGGAGGTTGGAATCCTAAGACGCACTGGAATGGCGTAAGTCTGGTGGTGGGTTGCCGCAGTGAATTCTGGGCGTATTCCGCCCAGCCCAGAAACTGGTTCCAGGAGTTTTGGTGGCCGTGACAGAAGGTCCTGAGGAACCGTCCCACTTCCTGGATCTTCCTCTCCGTCTGGCCGTTGGTCTGCGGATGATAGCCAGAGGAGAGGCTAACGGTCACACCTAGGAGTTTGAAGAAGGCTTTCCATAGTCTGGAGATAAATTGGGGCCCTCTATCCGAGACTATATCTTCAGGTAGGCCAAAACATCGGAAGACATGGTTGAAGAGATTCTCAGCTGTTTCCAGGGCCGTAGGCAGACCTTTCAAGGGAATCAGACGACAGAATTTAGAGAATCTATCTATGATTACAAGAATGCAGGTATTACCATCCGAAGAGGGAAGATCCGTCATGAAGTCTACTCCTAGGTGTGACCAGGGACGGTTCGGGATAGGCAAGGGATGGAGTTTACCCGCAGGTAGATGACGTGGACTCTTTGATATAGCACACTCTCTACAGCCTTGTACATACCTTCTCACATCCCTTGCCATGTCCGGCCACCAAAAGCGTTGGGATAGCAGCGAGAGAGTATTGTTGGCCCCGGGATGCCCAGTGCCCAGGGAGGTGTGCGTGGAGTGGATGAGATCTACCCGTTGATTTGTTGGAATAAACTGCCGATTAGGTGGACAGCCCGGCGGAGGTCTGGGTTCAGGAGTGGCGACGGCTGGAGGGGCAGACCATTCAATGGGACAGACAGTAATGTGATCTGGTAGAATCTTGGCTGGTGTTTCAATGGTTTCTTGATGATCGTGAAGTCTGGATAGTGCGTCTGCTCGGATATTCTTGGATCCTGGCCGGTAAGATATGGAGAAGTGAAATCTGGAAAAGAATAGGGACCAGCGGGCCTGTCGAGGGCAGAGTCGTTTAGCATCTCTGAGATATTGTAAATTTTTATGGTCTGTGATTACCTGGAAAGGATGTGTTGCACCCTCCAACCAATGTCGCCACTCCTCCAGGGCGAGCTTGATGGCCAAAAGTTCTCGATTCCCGATGTCATAATTCCTCTCCGCCGGGCTGAGCTTCCGGGAGAAATAGGCGCATGGATGGAGTAACTTGGGAGTGCCGTGGTATTGGGAGAGTACCGCGCCCACTCCCGTGGTCGAGGCATCCACTTCGACCACGAAAGGGATGTCTGGATCAGGGTGAGTCAGGAGTGGGGCTTGAGTGAATGCCTCTTTCAGGGCCTGGAAGGCTGCGACGGCTTCGGGAGACCAGGAAAGATCTTTGGGCTTGTTCTTGAGAAGGTTGGTGAGTGGAGCTGTGATGCTGCTGTAATCCTGAATGAAACGTCTGTAGAAATTTGCAAATCCGAGAAATCTTTGAAGCTCTTTGATAGTTGTGGGTTCTGGCCAGGAGACAACGGAAGTGACCTTCCCCTCGTCCATACGAACCCCATGATGATCAATGATGTAACCCAGGAACTGAACGGATGGAAGATGGAATGAGCATTTCTCAGCTTTGAGAAAGAGCTTATGTTTCCAGAGGGTTTGCAGGACCTCCGCAACGTGGTGGCGATGTTCGGCTTCACTCCGGGAGTAAATCAATATGTCATCAATGTAAACAATGACGAAGTGGTGGAGGAACTCCCGGAGTACTTCATGGATGAAGTTCTGAAATACGGAGGGGGCGTTGACCAGACCATAGGGCATCACCCGATATTCATAATGACCAGTAGGGGTCGCAAAAGCAGTTTTCCATTCATCCCCCTCACGTATTCTCACCAGATTGTATGCGCTGCGGAGGTCCAGCTTCGTGAAGATGGTGGCGGATCGAAGTTGTTCCAGGGCCGCAGGGACGAGAGGAAGGGGATAACGGAATTTCACTGTTCCTTGGTTGAGAGTCCGATAATCAATGCACGGCCGCAGCCCTCCATCCTTCTTTGCCACGAAGAAGAAGCTGGATGCTGCGGGTGAAGTGGAAGGACGGATATACCCCTGACTCAGAGCCTCCTGAATGTACTCCTCCATGGCCTTAGTCTCCGGAAGCGACAACGGGTAGATTTTCCCTCTGGGCAATGGAGCATCCGGTAACAGGTCTATGGCACAGTCCCATGGCCGATGTGGAGGTAGCTGGGAAGCTCTCTTGGGGCAAAAGACGTCCTTGAAAGAAGTGTAGATGTCAGGTATCTGGACAGATCGTTTCTCGACGGGGCTTTCAACTGACGTGACGCAGACAGGTAGGGGCTTTCGAATCTGCAACGGAAGATCGGGAAAACAGTCTGGTGTGCATCCATCACCCCATTTCTTGATCTCTCCTGTGCCCCAAGAGAGGATGGGATCATGCTTCACCAGCCACGGGCGTCCTAAAATAATGTCCATATTGGCCCCCTCCAGAACCAGAAATTGAATCTCCTCTTTATGGAATAACCCGATCTGTAGCATAATGGATTCACATTTGCGATGAATACGTGCCTGTGACTTGATGTTAAAGGTTATGGGTTGAATGTGGTAGATGTTCGACGAGGCTTCGGTGCGGAGATGGAGCTGGCTACAGAGGGCATGCGAGATGAAATTCCCTGCTGACCCGGAGTCGATAAGGGCGGTAGCTGAAACAGAGAGTGAGTGGGTAGTTAACTGAACATTGGTAGTGAGAGGAGGCATCTTCTCAATGTCCGAATTGAATACACTCACCGAGGAGGTCACTGGACGGAGCGGACAGTTCAGCCTGACATGTCCGCTTGCACCACAGTACATACAAAGACCCCGGGTCAGCCTCCTCTGTCGCTCATCAGCCGTGAGCCTGCCAGACTCGATGATCATGGGTTCTGGAGGGGTGACTGGCTCAGACGGGCGGAGGAGTGCTTGAGTGAATAGATCAGGATCCGACTGATAAGCCTTCATCCTATCCGAACAGCGAAGAGATTGCTGTATAAACTTTTCCAAACCAATGTTGTCGTCCAGGGTTGCCAACTGCAGACGGAGTTTGGGTTCCAAACCGAGCCGGTAGGTGGTAAGGAGGGATCGCTCATTCCATCCACTGGCAGCAGCTAACGTGCGGAAACGAAGAGCATAGTCCTGTGTGGACATCGTTCCTTGCTTGAGATGATATAGTTGCTCTCCAGCGGATACCCCTCCATCCGAACAACCAAACACCTCCTTAAAGTGATTTACAAATGTCTGCAGAGAGTGAGTTACCGGCCCGGCTTGCTGCCAGATGGTCTCAGCCCACCGGAGGGCCGATCCAGTAAGGAGCGATATGATGAAGGCAATCTTCGACTGATCTGTAGGATACAAAGCAGGTTGCATGGTGAATATGAGAGAACATTGTAACAGGAATCCGTTGCACTCCTCCGCCCCGCCAGAGTAGGGCGCCGGTCGAGCCATGGGACTGGAAGGAATGTTGGCCGAAGAAGTGCTCGGTGCTGGTGGTGCATCGGGAAGTGGTGCAGATGGTAGATTTGGTGAGGTAGATTGTAGCAAAACTTTCCGCAACGAATCCACCAGCTCCTGGAACGGATCGGAATTGCTCATGCTGGTACTGTAAGGGTCCGGGCTTCTGTTACGGAAGCAGACGGACAACCAAGGTAAGTGATGAGTAATAGGTATTTATTTCAACAGCAGAGCAAATAGAAGAACAATGACGTGCAGAGATAGGTGAGTATGGATAATTCAGAGAGAATGTTTGCTCGAGGATTGTCCGGGGTGATGACGTATCCGTATTCCTTTGCAGGATCGACAGGAGGAGAAGAGCTGACCAAATGCACACACCAGATGCAGACTTGAGCGGACGAACTGACGGCACACACACCGCTGACTGGAGACGTGGGAAACTGAGCAGACTGGAATCAAACGGAGATCAGGTAAGTAACAACAGGTAAGTATACAAAGGGAATAATGGTGAGTCCGCTTCGTAGAAACGAGCCCGGACAATGACTGGTGAGAGGTGTGTGTTTTTATGGTGTGCAGAGTAATTAGGTGCAGCTGTGCATGATTAGTATTCAGGTGATTGGGATCGCTGTGTGAGAGTGGTGGAAGAGCCTGGCCAATCCGTGACAGTTATACACTGTATGACAATGAAATGTTAGTAAACAGCCCTTTGCAATAATTCTGTCTTGTAGATTTAATTGTGGCTCTGGCAGTGGCATTTGCCATCTCTGCAGTTCTGACAGTTGTTTTGATCATTGTAGTCGTGTAAACATTACAGTAAGTCTCAAGTATGTGTCTATGCAGAGTGTCTTATTTTTTATTTCTATTTTAAATGTCATTCTGATACTGGAACAATATTATTTTCTTTTCTTGGTTTTATTAGTAAAACTTAATGACCTCAGTTGCCTATGAACCACTGTAAAAAACAAATTGTTGAGTCAGCTTGAAATAATTTGTTACCTGGCTGCCTTCAAATTCGAAAAAAGTTTAGTCAAATTGAAATTTTACATTTTGACACTTAACAAAGTTACAACTTGGATATTTGAGCCAAGTAACAAACACATCTGTTAACAAACTATTTTTTAGTTTAGTCAGCTTGAATATGTAAGTTGTCACTTAGTACAACTTAACATTTCAACTTAAATAAACTTATTTAAGTTGACTGAAATTTTAAAGCAGCAGGGTAACAAATTATTTTAAGTTGACTCAAATTGTTTTTTTGTTTTTTTTGCAGTGCATGTGTGTATCTGCTCTTATCTTCTTCAAGGAAGAGCACTTCACTACTCGGTGGATGTGCCTCAATCGGCATGCCAGCTCTTGCTTGTGAATTATTTATACATATTATACATATCTGTACAACATTTCAGTCAAATATTAATTATAAATGTAGCTAGATGTGTTCACTACCTGTTTAGTGATGTGTGCATATGCTGCCATTTAATTAAAAAACAAGTTTGTCTTTTTAAATCATCTATCATGTGTCATTATAATTGGCTTATGGGTTTTATATTACACACTTTAGAAATGTGACATCATTTCTGGTAAGGGAGCATACTGATCATTGCTACAAACCAGTAAGACCTTCATTCGTAACACAAATTAAGATATTTTTGATGAAATCCGGGAAGGGTCGTTATTTTTGTTTTCTCGTAGCTTTATAAAATTACGGTTGAACCACTAATGTCACATGGACTGTTTTAACAATGTCCTCACTACCTTTCTAGGCCTTGAATGTGGCAGTTGTGTTGCTGTCTATGCAGGGTCAAAAACCTCATTTAATCAAAAATACCTTCATTTGTGTTCCAAAGATGAACAAGTCTTATGGGTTTGAAACAATATGAGGGTGAGTAATCAATGACAGAATTTTCATTTTTGGGTGAACTATCCCTTTAAGGCTGGAATACACAGCACGATTTTTGCCCCAATTTACACCAATTTACAGCTGAGAAGTCAGAGCCAGTCTGCAAATTTGACTTGACAGATTTCATAGACATCCGCAGGGTGTACGGTATATGGTCAGAGGATATCAAACATCTTTTTTTCAGCTGATTTTGGAACGCCTGTTGTTTTCAGTTGTAATTGCAACTGAACAAGGCACACGTCTCTGATTTCTTGAGTTTCTGAGTTTGTTGAGCTGTTTTGTGATCGGAACAACTTGAAGGTGGTACTGTGTGATCCTTAGTCATGTAGTGTATGATGGCCAGTTTTTCCTCTGTGACTGTTACAAAGTTGGTAAGTGTATGATGCCCAGTGCCCAAGTTATGTAGTGTATTCCAGCCTTTAGTTTTAAGAGGGCATTGCACACAGAACGCATTTTTGCGTTCCTCTATGCTGCTTTTCTATTGTGAATTTAATTATTTGCTAGAGTAGCTATAAGTCAACGCAAAGACACAAATAGACACACTGGGTGTCGCAAATGTCACAAATTGGGTGACATATAATTGGGTGACATACAACATGCAAAATATTCAACTAGAGCAAAAAAATTGCATGACGCATTATCACGCAATCCATTCTGCAAAAAGCTGAATCCGAAAATGGAGGAGAGCATGCGCTATGTTTTATTCGTTATAATGTGTGCACACCAAAAGTAAATTTAATTATTCAGGCAAGTAGATAACATACAAAGTCAACGCAAAGGTGGATGATGCAAATGACACGAATTGGGCGATTCGATAGCCGCGATATTGTGTTTTTTGAGCAAAAAATTTACATGATGCAATCGGCAAATAACTTATTGCACGTTGACACAATAATGCGATTAGACTACTTGCTTAATGTTTGGTGTGCACACAGGCTAGCATTAAAGGGAACCCTGGGTATTATAACATGTATGGCTTAATATAATGTAAACAATGTTTCTTACTGAAATATGTAATAGAAAAACCCATGAAGGATGTACGTTATTTAAAGGGGTCATCGAATGCAGAATTCACGTTTACATGTTGTTTGTGTTGGCAGTGTGTGTACCCTATAATGATAAAAATCCACCCATTGTTTTTTTTATCTGTATAAATAATAGCCCCTCTTTTAATAGAGTGACTAAAATCGCCGCAAATGTCCAGGATTTGGCTTTTGCTTTCTATAGTCACCATTCATTGTGTGCATTTTTGTAAAAACGTTAATCCCGCTCCCATTAAAATTCTAATATTAAATATAATTTCAGTGCATTAGGGAGTCGCTATTAATATGCATAGTATTTAAAACGTTTTGTATGGATCTCATGTTCGATATAGGGTTGCCAAATCCACATTTTTTGAATGGAATTGGGCTGATTTTAAACTATTGCAATGGTTGATTATCCAACCCCCAACCGCTCCTCATTTTGAAAAAGTACATCATGGTCACTCTGACTAAAAGAGCTTACAGTTGGCAATGGATATAAGCGTAGACTTAAACCAAATGCCGTACCATCAATTTCACCACACAGAGTCAAAAATCCACGCTGAGAAACTACCTCAGTGGCTGCGGCGTCATGACAAGCTTCAGCATGTTTACATCCTACCAGGATGGCATCTAGTGTTTCTTGTCTCTGCCATTTGTAAGCTCTTTCTGTAGCTGTGATCTATTAAAAGCCTCAAAGGCATCAAGGCTGAAGTGGAGAGAACAAAGACGCAGGTCTTTAGGAAGTTTTATTCATCCACAAACATCTTCCTATTCTTTGCTCCTCTTTTTATCACTAGGAAAAGCAATAAACACTTACATCACTTTTCTCATTGCCCTTCGAATGAAAATTACAACCAAAAGCTGGGCAATGTGGCATTGTATCAGTATTTTATTTTCCAAGTTATGTTGCAGTAAAAATAGTGATAAAATAATGCAGCCATTTCATGTCATTGAAATAATGGCATCCAAAATATGTATAAATTTTTTAAATAATGTGAGTCTATATATTTCAGTAAGAGACTTTATTTACGTTATAGTAAGCTATACCAATTTTAGTTCCCTTTAAGACTTTTCGAATGAGTCTTCTGCAGGGTATGTTGCATTTCCTCCTCCCTCTTGTGTTTTTAAATGCCAAGCCACATCCCACTCATAATTGTGCTCTCTGAATATCATGTTTGTGTTTACCTGCGGCGCGTGAACGGCAACCTCCTATTGTACAACTGAGCTGTGCTAAATCAACAGAACTATTGCTATGCATCTAATGATATAAATGGAATGGGAAAATTTTTTTTGGTGTATCTATAGCTTCAATAAAGCTACAAAACAGCCTAAAACAGACCTTATACTGTATAAATGATCAGGAGGAAATAGTTTTCAAAGCACTTCTTATAAAGCTCAGCAAATCATCTACAACTGCAAGTAGTAGAGGTCATAACAAGTAATTAAATCTTTATTTATTTTACTAAACATGTACTGTCTTGCATGTTTATCAGTGACCTACATCAACCTTCGATGCATCACCTGCTTCTTTACAACCTCCTACACGACGTGGTTAAAAGAACCAGACCGCTCCATCGCTTCTTAAGTGCAGCTGCCCAGTCAGAGCATGAAGATGTTGATCTACAAGAGAGGTTTTGGTGGAGACAGCAAATGAGGTCTGCAGGACGTTTAGTGTAACTATTTGTCTCAGAGCATTACTACACTGTACACCTGTTATTCTGGTACAATCCAATCAAAAAATTACTTTCCTGCCTGACGAAAATCATGTTTGTTAACTTACTTACAAGTTAGTCGAGAATTCAGTGGAAATAATGGCTGCTTCATTTCAAACACCTCTTCATCTAAATACTATATTCTTCCTGATGTCTATTTCTGCTTGCTGTCACCATAAAGTCAAAATCTTAAGGACTTTTTAGATTTTCAGTACAACATCTAAAATAAAAAAACCCAGCCTAAGCCCAGGTAACAGGAAATGTTTTTAGAACATTTAAGGCTTTGTTTAAAGTTATGAACAAACATTTGTCCAGTAACTTTAATAGTATGTTCATTTAAAGTTGTTTGCTTTTTATTAACATTTTTAAAACTTTAGTTCAATTTGCTGCTGTATTAATGTGTGTGTGTGTGTGTGTGTGTGTGTGTGTGTGTGTGTGTGTGTGTGTGTGTGTGTGTGTTCCCGGCACCTGTTAAACCTCCTACTCTCATGCCCTACATTTGTTTAGTCGCACTAATGACATTATAAGGTAAAACATGTGCGTGTTACTTTACTTCCTGAACAAGTGCGGATTAAAGTTGCGAAGCTGACCACCTCCTACAGGTCATCTCTAATTTGGTACCGCAGTGCACCCCCGGGTGTGCATGACAGCTTTCATGCTACTAATTTTTCATGCAAATGCATTCTGTTTTTAACTAAACTGCCATTGTGAAAGCCCCATTAGTTAAGACCCACTAAAATATGGTAGTTATGACTTAACAACTTAAATAAGCTAACATTAAACACGGGGTTTGTTAAAACCACAAGTAGAAAGAACCAAGTACTGAGGCTTACATAACCTTTGCTTTAATGCAAGACAGGCCCTGCAGTTGTTACAAAGGTAACAAGTAGTCTAAAGTGTGTTGAAGTGCGGTTTTGCTTATATACAGTATAGGATGGTCGTAAAGCAAACCGTCTGTAGTGTTTAAAATTGAGAATCCACAATAAAAGCTGTAAGCAGGCGCTTACAATTTGTGTTTTTTGGGTAACTGTGTTGTCACTGTGTTAAAGTATTGTTTAGGAGCAATTGGTTACTAGTGATATTGAAATAGTATTTTATTTACAATTGAATTTGGTATGTTTTTTTCTTGCAAATACATAAAATGTCAAACCAAACTGTCACTGTCAATCTCACACTATCTGTAGGCCCTTGTGAACTCTCATACGTCAAACCAAACTGTCTTTTATCTCACACTATTTCTAGGCCCTAGTAAACTTTCTTGTATCCTGAGTAGATGCTAGTTGTTTGCACAGGTTACACATGGTGCGTCATAGGCAACTAAGTTTCTCAGTCTTGCCCGCCGAGTCTTTGTGGTTGGCAAGTACATATAGAGATGTGAAGCAAATCTTTTACATCCTTTTTTTAGACCAGCTCAACATGCATCTGTGGGCTCAAAAATAAAGAAATAAATGAAAATAATTAAATAATAAACACTCCATATTATTCTCTTGCCCTTTTGGAAAAAATAGCACATGCTGGTTAGGTATGTTTTGGAGCATGGCAGCTGGTTTGAGCTGGTCCTTAGTTGGTCACAAGCTGGTTTAAGCTGGTCCTAAGCGGCCAGCTCATGACCAACAAAAAAACCTTTTTTAGCTTAAACCAGCTCAAACTAGCTGCCATGCTTCAAATCATACCTAACCAGCATATGCTGTTTTTTTAACAGGGTGGAGACTGAAAATGGGTTAAACAGTTCTGTGTTTGCTTCTTATTTGTTTTGTTTAATTTTTGTTTTGTACAGAATCATTGCTAGAATGCTTCTCACTTCCTCTTTGTAAAATGTATAATGAATGCAAAAAGAAATGTGACGGGATCCAGATGATGTGCTACACTCTTAAAAATAAAGGTGCTTTAAGAGGTTCTTCCCAGCAGTGCCATAGAGGAACCATTTTTGGTTCCACAAAGAACAATTCAGTCAAAGATTCTTTAAAGAACCATCTCTTTCTTAATTTTTTATAATCTGAAGAGCCTTCTTTCACCACAAAGAACCTTTTGTGAAACAGAAAGGTTCTTCAGATGTTAAATGTTCTTTATGGAACAATTTAAACAAAAAAGGTTCTTCTATGGCATTGTGAAGCACCTTTAATTTTAACAGTGTACTGTCAAATGTTGATTACTGATTCTTTACTTAAGAGGAAATCGCTGCCTCAACCTAGTTTCACACCATGAGACACTTCAGCAAAACACAGTGAGGCAGAAGCCACAGATAGCGCTTTCCCTGGAAAGAGAGATGGTGAGTGTGTGATATCTGAAAACTATTTTGTGTAAATGCACAATGAATGTAAATAGAATGTTTACTAGGTCGAAAACATGTTTAATGTTCCTTTCGCTTTTGTTGTTACGTCAGAAAAAATGCAGCAATTTTTTTTTGAAAGTATAGAAAAGTATAATGATAGCTAGCTATAAAAATAGCTAATAAACTAAAGTTTCTGAATTAATATTTCCATTGTGTTAAATAAGCAATACAAAATATGCAGCCTGGAATCTTATTACTTAAACATACAATCTTGGTAAAAAAAGGTCTATTTCATTTGACATTTCTGATTAATGTCTAAACCTTTTTTGCAGTGTTTCTCTCTGGTCTGTTGTGGGTGGATGCTGTTGTCTTTGGTTTTCGGTAATAAAAATGGCTTCAGTCTTTAGTAACTTTTTGAACAATATGACGACATGAAATTTTCTCTAACATAAAAATGTCACAACGTAACATCAAGTACTTTTTGAATCTGTCAGAAATACATTTTGTGCTTCGGCAGATTACACAGGAAGCACCTGTACAAAGAAAACCTAAATGTTGCAGTTCATAGCTTTGTATGAGAGATTCAAGTTGTTGCTGGTCTTTGTTTTTCAGCTTTTGGTGATGTGGTAGTGAATCGAACTACAACTTTATTTGTTAACCATGGACAGTCTGCCCAAATGAGATGCAACTACAACCAAACAAAAGACATAGAAAGCATGGCAGTGGATTTGAAAACATTAAATCATACACTGTGTTCATATTTCTTTCATGGGAATACATGGACAAGACAAAAATGTAAAGATCACATCAAATTTACATGGATTCTGGGCATATCATTTGAGCTATTAAATCTCCAAATTCAGGATAGCGGCACATACACCTGTACTGTAAGGAGGATTGTAAAACCACCTGAAGTGAATCTTGGAGTTCAAAGAGTTCAAGTTATTGGTAAATGATTTTTTATAATCAGGAAATAAAAAAACATTACCAATGGGTAAGATAGAGAAATAGTTCTGAATGATAAGTGTTGTATTTTGTGTATTAATCCTTCCTCCCAGTGCGTCCCGCCTTGTCGCTCTCCTGTGTAAAGAGGCCTGATGGATCTCCCATGATTCTGTGCTCTGTGGATTTTTACCACAATTCTCTTGAACAGTTGTGGATCAGAGATGGAGTCGTCCTCAACAGCTCATACTCAAACACATCATTCAATGGATCCTTCAATCAGAAATCATACCTTATACTGCCACCACAAACCTTCAACGATACTATCTACTCCTGCTGGGTAAACCACTCATCCTTAAACAAACCACTCGTGGCCAATTTATCAAGCTCTGGCTGTTATGAAAGTGGGGGTAAGTTCAGAGATATTACATATTTCTTATTCCATTGTGTTACCTACTGTATTTATGAGGCCTTTATTATTCTGTCTTGTAGATGTACATGCAACTGAGACAGTAGTGTTTGCCATGTTGATAGTGGTGTTGACTGCCTTTTTGATCACTGCAGTCATATATAGTCTTTACAGTAAGTCTCACTATTTATTTTGATTCAGATGTGATTCCGAAGCCGAAAGTGTTTAGATAATTTTGTGCAAAACTGTTAAAAGTGTCTCTTGTCTCTCTTGAGTATTAAGTGAATGAAACTTTACGTGACTTTATCACATTTTAATCTAAGCAATTTACCTCAGTCACAAGTGAGTCACAAATCTCCCACACTTAGTAAAAGTTCTTGGTTTTACTGGTAACCCCTTATAACCTCAGTTCTGTCATGACAATAAAAAGATGTTTACATTTAGTGCACAAGGAAAAATAAGAGCTGAATTAAAAAAAAAAAAAAAATTAACCTAATCAACAGTTTACGTACACTTGATTTTTAATACTGTGTTGTTACCTGAATGATCCACAGCAGTGTTTTTTGTTTGTTTGTTTTTTAGTGGTAGTTGTTTATGAGTTCCTTGTTTGTCCTGAACAGTTAAACTGCCTGCTGTTTGTTAGAAAAATCTTTCAGGTCCCACAAGTTCTTTGTTTTTTCAACATTTTTGTGTATTTGAAGATCAGGGTAAATTTAACTTATTTAGTCTTCTGGGGAAAATGTAAGTAGCTGTATCTGTAAGTATCTGTATTCTGTAGCTTCTGAAGGGCAGTACTAAATGAAAATATATGATGTTTAGGCAAAATAAGAAAAGTGGACACTCCTAGCCAGTGGTGGTTGTAGACCACAGTAACTGGAGGGGACCACTTGTGCTTTTAGGGGCACACTTTTAAAATTCATCTTAATTTATTTTTTTACGTGCCTTTGAAAATGCCAGACATTTTAATGCCAGTGTAATGTTATAATAAAATGTTTTAAGATAACCCATGTTGTTTAAATTACAAATTTTAACTCTTTCATTTTATAGACAGGGCAAAAAAGTGTTTATATTATCAAATAACATTTTTACTGACTTCAGTCTAGGCAGATTTCAAGCAATATCAAAGACTCCCATTAAAATCACTAGATGTTTACACTGTGAAATAAATATCTTACTTACATTGTTTCTGATGAAAGAATTTGCCAGTGAGCAGAAAAAACACAAGCGTTTCAGGGATGACTCATCTGCACACCTCTGATTGGTCATTGCAAATTATAAGCTCAACAGAATTGTGTGTAAGGTGGTTACAATGCACAAAGCTGTAAAAACACGTTTGTCTCTGGCTGAGTGCCAGCCAGTGAACATGATGTTTTGCTTTTTTCCATTACTGTCTGCCACCCACAGAACAAACTGCCGATTGCACCCAAAATTATTTGGTGTGATACGATTCCAAATTGAGGGGGAGGGGAGTGGGGGGGAGAGTAAGCTTATTGACACGGGGGCACTGCCTCTTGTGAACTATGTAAACATCTTTTGTGTGAAATATCTTATTCAGGTCAGTACTAAATAAAAAAAAAAAACATGCATTTTGTATGATCCCTCTTATTTTGGTCAAATAAATAACATGATCTAAACTTTTGACCTCAACTATATAAATAACCCCTATTTATAACATACCTGAAATCACCCCATAGTAGATCTATACAGGAGGAGCTGGGGAAGGGGAAGGGTTTGTGAAGTGTGTTGCAACTGCAACAACAAGCACTAGCCAAGTATTTGAACATTAAGCAGCAAGCTCATTTGCTGTTGATGTGAATTATATCAGATTGAGTTGGAACCTATTGGCCTTTGCCATCTGAAGTTTCATGACAGAACTTTGTATTTCTCTATGAACCTTATTGTACATACGTACTGTTGTTGTAGGGATTTAATTTCATCTTATATGTGATCATTGTGTGCATAAATCTGCTTCCAGGAAGAGGACGTCAGTCGTCTACGTCTCCTGTAGTACTGAGTGTCACACCTGAGCTTGGCCTCTATGATGATCTGCAGACTGAGACATTGTATTCAACACTGGGTGACCATCATCCAGTCCCATGCAGCCCTGCTTTTGCCCACTCCTTTGCACAATAAATACATAATGAGCACAATGTCAGATTTGTGTGTATTTCCTTCAACAGCAGTTATGGGGCCGGTTGCTTATACTGCTTAGACTAGTCTTAAAAAGTCAATCATCTTATTATCTTTCTTCAAGACTGGTCATAACTTTTTAAAGTCAGTTACAAAAAGGTTGATTTGAACCAAAATTGTAACACTGATTACGTCTTGGCTAACTGCTATTGCTCAAGCTAGTTCTTAAAGGGATAGTTTACCCAAAAATGAAAATTAATAACAGAATCTGCATTTTTGGGTGAACTGTTCCTTTAAGACACAGACTGCATTGCATACCTCCCTATAATATAGCAGTCGAAAAACAGTATGAAAAAAGAAGTATGTCCGAACCGTACACATAAATAAGTAGGTAAAAAGTACCCAGACAACCTAATACTTCCAGAATATTCTGAAGTCTGCATACAATGGAGAGAGAATTTATGAATGCCGGTGACACGACAACAACTGAAGCTGATAGGATAATGACAACACGGTGAAGATAGTACATCCACATTACATTCATACTGTTTGTTCTGCCTCTGGATATAGTTCAAACATTGTCAATAATGATTTCACTGTTTTGCAGATTGAAAAAAAACACCTTTGTATGGAAGTCTATGAGAACACTTGGGACAATTCTCAGACAGTGAAATCGCCCAAAAAGGGGCGGTACTACACTGAACCATGATGATGACTTGATGATGTTTGGACTATATATGCAGAGGCAGAACAAACAGTCTAGACCAGTGAAAGCTACTGTAACACTGGTTGAATCCCTCTTTTTTGTACTTTGAAGTAACCATCCTCTGGTGTGTAGTATGAATGTAATCTGGAAGCACTCTATACGCCGTATTGTCATTATTACATGACCTACAGTGCCTTGCGAAAGTATTCATACAAAGTATTCAATTTTTTCATGTTTTGTTATGTTGCTGCCTTATGTAAAACTTTTTGGAATTACTTTTTTAACACAACACACGGATACACTGTGTTCATTCAAATCAAAGCGTAAATACATGTAGAAAACACATCCCTGTGTTGTGGCTGACACAGAACAGCGTACGCTGTTTACATCCAGTGGATACTTTCCAAAATGGCGCTACGGTGACATAGAGGAGACAAATTGTTGACTAAAGTCCTTATTTTTGTTTTCTTTGCATACAAAAAGTATTCTTGTAGCTTCGTAAAAAATTACAAAATGGACTTTTTTGACAATGTCTTTCATACATTTCTGGGCCTTGACAGTGTTGTTTACTTGGCAGTCAATGGGACAGTCAAAAAGCTATCGGTTTTCATCCAAAATATCCTAAATTAAGGTTAACCTTCTGCCCAGTCTGAGGTTCTGAATGCTCTGGACTGGGTTTTCGTTAAGGCTATCTCAATATTTTGGTGCATTGAGCTTTTCTTTTACTCTGACAAGTTCCTCAGTCTCTGCTGCTGAAAAACAGCACCACAGGATGAGGCTGCTACCACCACACTTTACTTTTGGGTGATGAGCAGTGCTTGGTTTTCTTCAAACATGATGCTTGAATTGAGGTTCATCAGGCCACAGAATCTTGTTTCTCACAGTCTGACAGTCCTTTAAGTGCTATTTTGTTTTGGTTTCACATGTCTTCATTGAGGAAAGGATTTAGTCTTGCCACACCACCATAAAAGCTCAACTACCTACCATCAGGTTCTTGGTCATCAGTCTAACCAAGGCCCTTCTTCATCAATTGCTCAGCTCTAGGAAGAGTCCTGGTTGCTTCAAACTTCTTCCATTAAGGGTAACGGTGATTACATGCTTCTGTGAACTTTCAGTGCAGCAGAGGTTTTTCTGAACTCTTACTCAGATGTGTAGCATGCTGTATTTCTGTCTCTGAGCTCTACAGGCATTTTTTTTACCTCTCTGATATGCATTTTCAGCTGTTAGATATTTTATTAAGACGTATGCGTCTTTCCAAATTATAAGAATGTTCCTGAGCTAAATTTCAACTGTCCCAAATACTTGTGCAATGTCCCAAATACTTATGCAATGGAATCATTTAAGTTTTTTGTTTTTATTAACTTTGCAAAGATGTTTAAACTTTTACTTTTATGGTGTATGGAGTGTAGGCTGATGCGGAAAAAGTCAAGCAGTTTAACAAAAGGCAGCAACATAAGAAAAGGCCTCTCGTGGCCTCCACTGTATGCACATTTCAGAATATTCTGGAAACATTAGGTCGTCAGGGTACTTTTTGCCTACTCTTTTATGTGTATGGTTCAGACATACTTCGTTTGTCTCAGACATTTTGCCTACTACTGTATATTGTTGGAAAGTATGTGATGCAGTCTGTCTCTTAAAGGCATAGTTCATCCAAAAAAGAAAATTCTGTCATTAATTTCTCAACCTAATGTTGTTCCAAACCCGTAAGACCTTTATTCATCTTCGGAACACAAGTTAAGATATTTTTGATTAAATCTGCAACCTGCATAGACAGCAACACAACTGACACGTTCAAAACCCAGTAAGGACATGGCTAAAACAGTCCACATGACAACCGTGGATCAACCATAATTTTTTAATGCTATGAGAATTTTCTGTGTGCAAAAGAAAACAAAAATAACGACATTACTCAACAATTTCTTCTCTTCTGTGTCTTCAATGCGTGTTCACAAGAATACCACAATGCATTTGGGTTGAAAGATTTGGGTTGAAAGACGTTTTTGTACTGCATAATGGACACAGACTCAATTGTTTTTCAATTTTTTGGGATTTCATCCAGCTAATGGATATCAAACATGTTGATTTTAAAACACATATTAAAATGTAAACTACTCTTGTCATGGGACTTAGCAACAAGACACACATTTCTGTTTTATTTAGTGTATATGATCTTCAGTTTTTGGAAAGTTGGAAAGTATATGTGTAGTGTTTAAAAATCTGTTCAGATGATAAAAGTTGTTTAGAGTTTTCCAATTGGAAATAGCTTTAATGGTCTAAAAATAGCATTCCACATTTTGTATGAACAAACGTGAGGAAGTAGCTTTTAAAGAACTTCCTCTGACAAACTTAAGATGCAACTGAAACTTGTGTGCAACTGCAGGCAGTAATTCGGTCAGAGCACATCATCCATGGACTGACTGTTGTCAAATAATGAATTTGTTTTATTTTTTATCTACGCTTTCACACGTGACCTAAATGACAGCATGCCTGCATCACGCATACAACCTCCCACACTGTGTGGTTAAAATAGACTTTACCGTTTTTTCAGTGCACGAAGATGCTCTACAAAAGAGGTTAAAGGCAAATAAGTATGGAGGGCATTTGTTTTAACCATTTGGACACTTTGGACACACATCTGCAGGCCATAATGTTATTTCTCTATTGTAGCTAAGACAGTGGGCAACACCTCTTTTAAATTTGGTCCAATGAATCAAGCCCTAAAAGAAAGATCATTTGTGATTGGCGCCAGATGAACTTTGTTGGTTGTTTGTCACAGAGTAACTGCACGAGAACACATTGTTCTTGATTATCATTACTTAAATTATAGGTATTTAAAAGGATTTTTAAGCTTTTCTTTCAGTCTGCAATATCTTGGTATTGCTTGAGTTTGTTTCTCACTTGACTAAAATTAAACCGCTACCTCAAACCAACATCACCATCATGAGTTAAAACTTCAGTCCTCTGCAAAATACAAAAAAGGATGCAGTTTCTGAAATACGAAATGGTGAGAATTTTTCATATTACATAAGATTAATAATAACACATCTATGCAATTTTTCTTGTTGAATGTGGTAAATAGCCTAAATCAGCTTTTGTTTCCTGACATTATCAAATACCCGTTTTGGGATGTTTTTTGACGCATATACAGTAATGCATGTAAATTTAGGTATTGCATTGTATTACACCAAAGCTTCTATTTTGAAATGCTTGATACTGATTGGTCAATTGTAGCAATTCTATTGTCAAATATATGTAAAATGATGACCACTGATGCATAACTGAGAGTTCGGCTTGGCTGGCAGTTTTGAACTTGTGCTAGTTTCATGTATTTCGTATCCTCTCGTTTCTTTCGTTTAACATAAAGAAATTAAAGTTCATATCAATATTTCACATCCGTTGAACTAAGTACCCATGCAATAAGTGAAATACTACAGAACTGATCATTATTACAAAACAAACCACAACAAATCTATAGTACAAATATGTATTATTATCTTAAATTTTCTGTTTTCAATAGATATTATCTAAGTGTAACGCTGTGATCACATGTGCGTGGATGCTGCTCTCTTTGTTTTCTGGTAATGATTATGCAATTCTATTCAAATTTTAAACAGAGATTTTAGTCATTTGTTAGAAAATCGCAGAATTGAATTTAACAAAGTCGCTTCAAATGTGACTGGTTGTCTTGTCTTTTTCAGTAGCTGGACATGCATTATTTAACAGCAGCTCAGTTCAGACTGTTCATCGAGGAATGTCAGTCAACATCAGCTGCAACTACCAACCAATAAATGACAGTGATGGTCTCACCATGGAACTGCAAACTGCAAATAGTAAATTGTGCTCAGTAATGAAAAGCAACAAATTATGGATAAATCAGTCATGTAGAGATCACTGTAGATTCATTTGGATTCCAGAAACTGTGCAAATGGCATTTGAGGTTTCAAATCTGCAGATAAATGATACTGGCATTTACAAATGTGCTGTGTCAAAAATAATACCACCTCCTTCTCAGCTTTTAGGAGAAGAAGAAACATTTGTCCAAGTGATTGGTAAGTTTATTGTGACTGAAAACAGAAATCACAATGACTAGTGATTTGAGCATACATTGTAAACAGTGTGTCATGTACAGTATGTGCTCTTGATAAATATGCATTTTATTATAACTCTTTTATATAGCACAACCCAATGTGTTTGTGTCACATGAAAGAGCACTGGGTGGATTTTTGACGGTCGTGTGCCGCTCTGAGGGGTTTTACCCTTCTGCTTTAGAGCAGATGTGGATGAGAAATGGAGAATTTCAGAACGCCTCTCTCATATACAGCATTAACAAAACTAACTCAGATGGATCATTCACCTTCCTCTCCTACCTGAATATATCAGACTGTGTCAACTACTCGTGTTGGGTAAACCACTCATCCCTGAGCCAACCAACAATATACCACATGTCTTCTACTGATTGTTACGGGAACAAAGGTATTTGTTTTTTTTAATCCACCTTGTTTTTCAACACGGAAGTAAGTCTATGGCCGAAACTTCCGGTTCATTAGGGAAATAACAAGAAGAATAACAAATTGCAGTAAACAGTAAAAGAGTTTGCACTACAAACCAGTGTGTTCATAATTAAGATCACACATTAAAATAAGATGCTATGTCAAGCAGCACAACCAGCTGTTTTGTACAGCTAAAAATAGCAGGATGCGAATGAGACCAGAAGCAAGATCCATAAAATTTACAAATGGCTGTGCCTACTCTCATATGAAAAGCAATATGGATTTAAAGCACTTAATAGCAATATTTCAAATACTATAGTATATCTCATGTGAGTTCTGTTACCAAATTAGAACACAGTCCGTTTTGTTATATAATTCTTTTCAATAACCTTCTTTTATAGATACAAATAAATGGATAGCTCTGGTCACCTCTGCTCTGCTGATTCTCACCATACTGATGATCACGATCGTGTGTGAGCGTTACAGTGAGTTCAACATTTGATCTTCAACACACCATAGGCCAGATTTTCTAACAGCTTGCATCAGTGCAAACCGTCTTTTGGCATTGAAATAGTACTGTCAGGATTTACAAAAGATGCACAGTAAAGAATGAAAAAATTTTGCACCTGACCTTAATATGCATTTGTAGGAGCTTCTCTTTCACACGCAAAATGTACGGGAGGAGAGTATTGAAATGAATCACGCAGTGCATTTACTAAACTTTGCTCATGTCAAATTACTGGTATTTGGCCCAAATTACTGCCTATTATTTAACACCCAAAAAAAGCATGTCCCAAGCAGAATTGTTTTTTACAGAATTGTAAAAAAACACCTATTATAGGGGTCAAAATATAACTTTAATAAAATATAAAAGTAAATAAATATATTATTTTATTAATACAGTTTTTAGTTTTCTAGTCTCAAGCATTCAGAAATCCAGATCCAGAAAACCAGAAGATCTGCTTTTTCTTTTTCTTTTAGAAATATGATAAGACCTTTTGGAGACATTAAGGATGCAGTACTACTCTATAGGCACTCAAGATTAAAATGAGATTAGGTGAAACTGTGTTTGTTATGTACCCTTTAAAGATAACCCATGTTATCTAAATTACAAATTTTAATATCATTTTATAGAGAGGGCAAAAAAGCATTTACATTATCAAAGAACATTATCACTAACTTCAGTCTAGGCAGATTTCAAGCAATATTAAAGACGCCCATTAAAATCACTAGATGTTTACACTGTGAAATGAATATCTTACTTACATTGTTTCTGATGAAAGAATTCGCCATTGAGCAGAACAAAACACAAGCGTTTCAGGGATGACTCATCTGAACGCCTCTGATTGGTCATTGCAAATTATAAGCTCAACAGAATTGTGTGTAAGTGGTTACTATGCACAAAGCTGTAAAAACACATTTGTCTCTGGCTGAGTGCCAGTAGATCTATACAGGTGGAGCTGGGGAAGGGAAATGGTTTCTGAAGTGTGTTGCAACTGCAACAACAAGCACTAGCCAAGTATTTGAACATTAAGCAGCAAGCTCATTTGCTGTTGATGTGAATTATATCAGATTGAGTTAGAACCTCAATCGGCCTTTGCCATCTAAAGTTTCATGACAGAACTTTATATTTGTCTATTAACCCTATTGTGCCCACATATGTACTGATGTTGTTATAGGGATTTAATTTCATTTTATAAGTGATCATCGTGTGCATAAATCTGCTTCCAGGAAGAGGACGTCAGTCGTCTGTGTCTCCTGTAGGACTGAGTGTCACATCTGAGCTTGGCCTCTATGATGATCTGCAGACTGAGATACTGTATTCAACACTGGGTGACCATTATCCAGTCCCTGCATTTGCCCACTCCTTTGCACAATAAATACATAATGAGCACAATGTCAGATTTGTGTGTATCTCCTTCAACAGCAGTTAGTTATGGGGCTGGTTGCTTATGCTGCTTAGACTAGCCTTAAAAAGTAAATAATGTAATTATCTTTCTTCAAGTCATAACTGTTTAAAGTCAGTTACAAAAAGGTTGATTGGCTTGATTTGAATCAAAAATGTAACACTGATTACGTCTTGGTTAACTGCTATTGCTCAAGCTAATTCTTAAAGGGATAGTTTACCCAAAAATGAAAATTAATAACAGAATCTTGTTACGTTGAGATGTATGTGGTGTTTATGCGTGTGTATGCAACTCTTTCTCTTTTCTTCTTTCTCTCTCTCTGTCATCCTCACAGATGGCCCCGCCCTAACTGAATGCGTCGGTACGTGTCCCGTGGTTGGCCGAGGCTGGAACGGCGCGTCTTTCAAAAATAGGGTGTGGGATGTTGATGGTGTTGCTGTTTGAAATTTTGTGTGTTGTAAGAAAAGAAAGACAAACTCTGTATAGTGACTTTTGTGTAAATATTGTGAACACTGTTTGATCATTTTCTTTTCTGTTCACTTTACCCACCGATGTTTTTTTGTACAGTTTCCATCCGATTGTTTTTTTTTTCTTTCTTTTAACGTAGCTGAGTGTTTTTGCCCGTTAATGTAAATGACATTTAGTTTCTGCACGGAAGCTGTAGGGGTTGGGTGCCATTTCTTTTGTAATATTCGTTTTCTCCTGTTTTTCAGTTAGTCAGGGAGTTAGTTCAGTCCCTGTGTTTTTGTTTGAACTTTTTTCTTTTTAGGGTATTAAGATTCTTTGGGAGAAGGGTAGTCTCAATTTTTGTTTATTATTTTGGCCTGAATCCAGCCCTGAAGTCCACTCGCTTCCTAGTTTTGTGTGCACTGAACTTATCTAGTAAAAATAAAGAGAGAACGAACAATCACAAGAGTTCGGTGTGAAGACCTTTATTTATGTTTCTCCCAGACCCTAGACCTGGGACGTAACAATCAGCATTTTTTGGGTGAACTGTCCCTTTAAGACACAGTCTGCATTGCATACTTCCCTACAATATAGTAGGAGAAAAACAGTATGATAAAGCAGTATGTCTGAACCGTACACATAAATAAGTAGGTAAAAAAAGTACCCAGACAACCTAATACTTCCAGAATATTCTGAAGTCTGCATACAATGGAGAGAGGATTTATGAATGCTGGTGACACGACAACATGGTGAATATAGTACATTCACATTACATTCATACTGTTTGTTCTGCCCCTGGAAATAGTCCAAACATTGTCAAAAATTATTTCACTGTTTTGCAGATTAAAAAAAAAACACCTTTGTATGGAAGAACACTTTCCAGAAGAACACTATGAGAATACTTAGGCCGATTCTCAGACAGTGAAATTACCCAAAAAGGGGCGGTACTACACAGAACCTGACTTGATGATGTTTGGACTATATATGCAGAGGCAGAACAAATAGTCTAGAACAGTGAAAGCTACTGTAACACTGGTTGAATCCCTCCCTTTCGCACTTTGGTGGTACATCACCCTAATAAAGTAACCGCCCCCCTGGTGTGTAGTATGAATGTAATCTGGAAGCACTCTATACGCCGTATTGTCATTATTACATAACCTACAGTGCCTTGTGAAAGTATTTATACCCCTTAATTTTTTTCATGTTTTGTTATGTTTGTTATGCCTTATGTTAAACTGTTTGAAATTACTTTTTCCCACATCAATATACACTCCATGCACCATAATGTCAAAGCAAAACAGAATTCTTGCGATTTCATAAATTTAATAAAAAATAAAAATTGAAATAAGTACATTGCATAAGTATTCATACCCTTAACTCATTACTGAAGCACCTTTAAAACCTCAAGTATTTTTGGGTATGATGCAACAAGATATGCACATCAACATTTGGCAATTATCTGCCATTCCTCGTCTTACCTTTTCACCTCTCAAGCTCTGTCAGCTTGGATGGGGTCTGGCAGACATTTTCAGGTTTCTCCAGAAATATTTGATTGGGTTCAAGCCCAGGCTCTGGCTGGGCCACTCAGGGACTTTCACAGAGTCATTAAGCTACTCTTGCTGTGTTCTTAGGGTCATGGTCCTGTTGGAAGGTTAACCTTCTGCCCAGTCTGAGGTTCTGAATGCTCTGGACTGGGTTTTCATTAAGGCTATCTCAATATTTTGGTGCATTGAGCTTTTCCTTTACTCTGACGAGTTCCTCAGTCTCTGCCACTGAAAAACAGCACCACAGGATGAGGCAGCTACCACCACACTTTACTTTTGGGGTGGTACTCTGCAGGTGATGAACAGTGCTTGGTTTCCTTCAAACAAGATGCTTGAATTGAGGTTCATCAGACCACAGAATCTTATTTCTCACAGTCTGAGAGTCCTTTAAGTGGTATTTTTTTAAATTCCATGTGTGTTTTCACGTGCCTTCATTGAGGAGAGGATAGAGTCTTGCTGTACCACCATAAAGCCGTGTTTAGTAAGTGTTGCAGTGATGTTTGTCCTTCTGTAAGTTTCTCCTGTCTGCATATATGATCATGGAGCTCAACTACCATTAGGTTCTTGGTCAACAGTCTAACCAAGGCCCTTCTTCAGCAATTGCTCAGCTCTAGGATAAGTCCTGGTTGTTTCAAACTTCTTCCATTAAGGGTAACGGTGATTACATGCTTCTGTGAACCTTCAGGGCAGCAGAAGTTTTTCCGAACTCTTACTCAGATGTGTAGCTTGCTGTAAATCTGTCTCTGAGCTCGACAGGCATTTTTTTGTACCTCAGGGCTTGTTTTTTTTCTCTGATATGCATTTTCAGCTGTTAGATATTTTATTAAAATGTGTGTGCCTTTACCCATTCAATTGAATTTGCCTCAGGTTAATTTTACTCAAAGTATAGTAACATCTACAAGCAATGTGAATGTTCCTGAGCTAAATTTCAACTGTCCCAGATAAGGGTGTGAATACTTATGCAATGGAATCATTTAAATTTGTTGTTTTTAATAACTTTGCAAAGATGTTTAAAACCTGTTTTTTGCTTTGCCATTATGGTGTATGGAGTGTAGACTCATGCGGAAAAAAAGTAATTTAAAGCAGTTTAACAAAAGGCAGCAACATAAGAAAAGGCCTCTCGTGGCCTCCACTGTATGCACATTTCAGAATATTCTGGAAACATTAGGTCGTCAGGGTACTTTTTACCTACTCTTTTATGTGTATGGTTCAGACATACTTCGTTTGTCTCAGACATTTTGCCTACTATATTGTTGGAAAGTATGTGATGCAGTCTGTGTCTTAAAGGCATAGTTCACCCAAAAAAGAAAATTCTGTCATTAATTACTCAACCTAATGTTGTTCCAAACCCGTAAGACCTTTATTCATCTTCAGAACACTAGTTATGCGATTTTTGATTAAATCTGTACCCTGCATAGACAGCTGTAGTGTTATTAGTTTGATCACTCCAGCAAACTTTAATTTTTCTAAGAAATAAATTTGTATTTGTTTTTTTTTATTTTTATTTCTCTTCATACATTTCTCTATTCATAACCTTCTAAGAGTGTATGGAAGTTGTGTATTTTTAGTTTAAAAAATAATATATTGAGTTTTACGTTGTGTGATGTCACTTCCTGTGATTCCTATGATCGAATTGCCAATCACGTCCCGCTCTCGTCAGAAAAGCTTTGAACTTCAGCAAAACAGGTATGTCGCAAAAGTGCTCCGTAACATGGTGTTAAAATATATTAGATTGAGTTTAATTTTTGGTTGATATCAGTGGATGACATGTTTTGATGCTGGATTGAGTAAACTAGTGTGTTCGTTTATTTGTGAGTTTCGTGTTAATGAGCTGCAAATGAGTTGGTTCAAGTCACCGCCAGCGCCATTTTTAATGGCAGGGTACTTTTCTACTAACTTTTATTTCTTAAATAAAATTAAAAAGGTGGATTATGTTCTTAAAACATCATGCAGTTCAATTTCATCAAGAGTATGTCTTTTTATGTTTTAAGTTGGTATTTGTGACCATGTATTTTCTTTGAGTCGTTAATTAGCTGCAGTTACAATGCTAATGTGGAAAGGGGTTCACTTTTCTCTCTTCTCACATTCTCACCAAGACCACAGAAACAAGAGTGTGTGTCTTTGTGTGGTGTTAATTCCTGTCCTGTCATTAATAAACTGCAGATATGTCATTGCAACAAAATAATTACAGCTATACGATCATATTTCATTGTAAGATTAGACTGAAACAATTTGCTGTATTTTCAAAGTATGAGATTATATATACATTGAACATTCTATTATATTGAAGATATATTTACTTATATTTATATATATTTTCACTATATTTATTTATATTGAAAGTTTTTGTTTTTTATTTTTATCTCCAGTTTTTGGAAAGTTGGAAAGTGTATGTGTAGTGTTTTAAAATCTGTTCAGATGATAAAAGTTGTTTAGAGTTTTCCAACTGGAAATAGGTTTAACAATCTAAAAATAGCATTCCACATTTTGTATAAATAAACGTGAGGAAGTAGCTTTTCAAAGAGCTTCCTCTGACAAACTTAAGATGCAACTGAAACTTGTGTGCAACTGCAGGCAGTAATTCGGTCAAAGCACATCATCCATGGACTGACTGTGGTCAAATAATTCATTTGTTTTATTTTTTATCTACGCTTTCACACGTGACCTAAATGACAGCATGCCTGCATCACGCTTACAACCTCCCACACTCTGTGGTTAAAATAGACCTCACCGTTTTTTCAGTGCACGAAGATGCTCTACAAAAGCGGTTAAAGGCAAATAAGGTATGGAGGACATTTGTTTTAACCATTTGGACACATGCAGTTTTAGTTTGTGACATTTGCAGGCCATAATGTTACTTCTCTATTGTAGCTAAGACAGTGGGCAGCACCTCTTTTATATTTGGTCCAATGAATGAAGCCCTAAAAGAAAGGATCATTTGTGATTGGTGCCAGATGAACTTTGTTGGTTGTTTGTCACAGAGTAACTGCACGAGAACACAGTGTTCTTGATTGTCATTACTTAAATTCTAGATACTTTAAAGGATTTTTAAGCTTTAGGTTGTTTCTTTCAGTCTACACAATCGCGGTATTGCTCGAGCTTGTTTTTCACTTGACCAAAATTACGCCGCTACCTCAAACCAACATCACTTCTTTATTTGCATCATCATGAATTAAAACTTTAGTTTTCTGCAAAATACAAAAAAGGATGCAGTTTCTGAAATATGAAATGGTGAGAATTTTTCATATTACATAAGATTAATGATAATATATCTATGCTATTTTTCTTGTTGAATTTGGTAAATAGCTTAAATCAGCTTTTGTTTCCTGACATAATCAAATAGCTGTTTTGGGATGTTTTATGACACATATAGTAATGCATGTAAAATTTAGTCATGCATTGTATCACTCCAAAGTTTATATTTGAAATGCTTGATTCTGATTGGTCAATTGTAGCAATTCTATTGTCAAATATATAAAAAATAACTACTGCAGACAGTTTCATACTTGTGCTAATTTCATGTATTTCATATCCTCTTGTTTCTTTTGTTTAACATAAAGTAATTAAAGTTCAAATCAATATTTTTACGTCCGTTTGACTAAGTACCCATGCAATAAGTGAGATAATACAGAGCTGATCATTATTACAAAACAAACCACATCAAATCTATAATACAAATGTATCGTTATCTTAACTTTTCTGTTCTCAATAGATATTATCTAAGTGTAACGCTGTGATCACATGTGCGTGGATGCTGCTCTCTTTGTTTCCTGGTAATGATTATGCAATTCTGTTCAAATCTTAAACAGAGACTATAATAATTTGTTAGAAAATCACAAAATTGAATTTAGCAAAGTGGCTTCAAAAGTGACTGAACATTTATAGATTGTCTTGTCTTTTTCAAATGTTGTAGCTGGACATGCATTATTTAACAGCAGCTCAGTTCAGACTGTTCATCGAGGAATGTCAGTCAACATCAGCTGCAACTACCAACCAATAAATGACAGTGATGGTCTCACCATGGAACTGCAAACTGCAAATAGTAAATTGTGCTCAGTAATGAAAAGCAACAAATTATGGATAAATCAGTCATGTAGAGATCACTGTAGATTCATTTGGATTCCAGAAACTGTGCATATGGCATTTGAGGTTTCAAATCTGCAGATAAATGATACTGGCATTTACAAATGTGCTGTGTCAAGAATAATACCACCTCCTTCTCAGCTTTTAGGAGAAGAAGAAACATTTGTCCAAGTGATTGGTAAGTTTATTGTGACTGAAAACAGAAATCACAATGACTAGTGATTTGAGCATATTTTGTAAAACAGTGTATCATGTACAGTATGTGCTCGTGATATAGGCATTTTATTATAACTCTCTTTTATTTCTTATAGCACAACCCAATGTGACTGTGTCACATGAAAGAGCACTGGGTGGATTTCCCACGGTCGTGTGCCGCTCTGAGGGGTTTTACCCTTCCACTTTAGAGCAGATGTGGATGAGAAATGGAGAATTTCAGAACGCCTCTCTCACATACAGCATTAACAAAACTAACCCAGATGGATCATTCACTCTCCACTCCTACCTGAATATATCAGACTGTGTCAACTACTCGTGTTGGGTAAACCACTCATCCCTGAGCCAACCAACAATATACCACATGTCTTCTACTGATTGTTACGGGAACAGAGGTATTCTGGTTTTTTTATCTACCTTGTTTTTCAACACGAAAGTAAGCCTATGGCCGAAACTTCCGGTTCATTAGGGAAATAACAAGAAGAATAACAAATTGCAGTAAACAGTAAAACAGTGTCCACTGCAAACCAGTGTGTTCATAATTAAGATCACACATTAAAATAAGATGCAGTATCAAACAGCACAACCAGCTATTTTGTACAGCTAAAAATAGCAGGATGTGAATGAGACCCATAAAATTTACAAATTTGCATACTCTTATAGGAAAAATAATATGGATTTAAAGCAAATAATAGCAATAATTCAAATATTATAGTGTATCTCATGGGAGTTCTTTTACCAAATTAGAACACAGTGCATTTTGTTATGTAATTCTTCTCAATAACCTTCTTTTATAGATACAAATAAATGGATAGCTCTGGTCACCTCTGCTCTGCTGATTCTCGCCATACTGATGATCACGATCGTGTGTGAGCGTTACAGTGAGTTCAACATTTGATAATCAACACACCATAAGCCAGATTTACTAACAGCTTGCACCGGCGCAAACCATCTTTTGACATTGAAATAGTACTGTCAAGATTTACTAAAAATGCACAATGAAGAATTAGCTCTAAAAAGGCATAAAAAAAGTAGTTTTTGCACCTGACCTTATTCAATATGCATTTGTAGGAGTTTCTCTTTCAGACGCAAAATGTACTGGAGGAGAGTATTAAAATGAATCACACAACGCATTTACTAAACTTTGTTTGTGCATGTCAAATTACTGGTATTTGGGCTATTATTTAATGCACAAAAAGCATGTCTTAAAAACATGGGCGCTGCTGGCCAAATGGGTGCCCCAAGCAGAACTGTATTATGGAGAACAAAACACTATTGGGTCAAAATATAACTAATAAAATATAAAAATAAATTAATTAATTGTATTTTTTAAAAATTACAGCTGTAGCTCTAGACAGAAATGACACAAAGGAAAATTAAGCAGTTTTACTATGATAAAACCACGGTTCATTTTTATAAGGGTTGTGTTGTCCACATGTTTTGTTGAAGACATTATAAGAGGCTGTAGCATTTGTAGCATCGCAAAAAGGTAGCCAAAAATTACAAGTGGATATTAAATAAAATATTTTGTAAGTGACAACAGCAATTACCAGGTTTTTGGTGGCCTTTGCAGGCATTTGTAATAATATGTAATGTACATAATCAGTTTATTTTTAATTACATTATGAATTTTAACAGTGTTATTCAATGAAACCATATGATTATTTATTGACCAATCATTATTGCCTTTTTATTCACTATTTGAAGTAACAAATCATGGTTATATACTTTGGCTACAGGAAGAATGTGTGGTTTTATTCGTAGTAAAAACCATGGTTAATTTTCGTAAGGGAACAAAGAAACTCAGAGAATATTAAAGCAGATGCATTGGTGATGAAATTATTACCGACATTAAAACATGTTATTAACAGGCAAAAAGGCAACAGGCAAAAAGTTTCACAGGATATGAACGTAGGCGACCTAAAAGTGATGCACAGGCTTCATCTTGGGCTTTTTTTTTTCCTTTTCTCTGCGCCTGACTGCTGATGTCTTTTCTCGGGCATAGTTGTCCATCAGCTATGATCATTTGCAGTAAGCCGCAAACAAGTGAGAGTGGCCACGGATGCGGGAATAGCGCGTCACGCCTACTGCATTCACCATAAAATGCATTTTTATGTATATGTTTACGTTTATATTATGTTCATGTTTCTATTTTTACTTACAGTTGAAGACAAAATTATTAGCCCCTTATAAAATATTGTATTATTTTTCAAATAACTCCCAAGTTATTTGAATGTTGGGCATAGTTGTCCATCAGCTATGATCATTTGCAGTCAGCTGCAAACAAGTGAGAGTGGCCGCGGATGCGAGAATGGCGCGTCACGCTTAGGCTACTGCGTTCACCAAAAACTGCATTTTTATGTATATGTTTACGTTTATATTATGTTCATGTTTCTATTTTTACTTACAGTTCAAGACAAAATTATTAGCCCCTTAATAATACAAATATTTTATTATTTTTCAAATAACTCCCAAGTGTTGTTTAACAGAAAGACGATTTTATCAACACAGCATTTTTAAACATAATACTTTATTCAGGAAGCTTTTAGGGTTTGTAATACAAATAGAAATAAATGTATAACCAAGAATTTTAAAAAGTCTACTGGTCAAAATTATTAGCCCTCTGATGTTAATAGTCAATAGTACCCTTTTGCTTGATAACAGCCTTTAGTCATTTGCTGTAGTTCTCAACAAGTTTCAAGCATGTCTCCTGAGGAATGACAGCCCATTCTTCCTTAGCAAATCTCTCAAGCTCCTCCAGATTTGTTGTTCTTCTGGCACAAACTCTGGACTTTAGTGTGCCCCACAGATTTTCTATTGGATTCAAGTCTGGGCTTTGTGCAGGCCAGTCAAGTACACTCACTTTGCTCATTTGAAGATATTTCTTCAGCAATTGTGAGGTATGCTTTTGGTCATTATCGTGCTGGAAGACAATATGTCGACCAAAACCAAGTTTTCTTGCAGACTGTCTGAGGTTGTTTTTCAAAATCTTCTTATAGTCTTCCTTTTTCATGTTTCCTTCAACCCTGACGAGATTCCCAGTTCCAAACATCCCCACAGCATTATACTTCCACCACCAGACTTGGCTAGGTCATTCACTAGTTTCTTGGCAGTTGTTCTTGTGTCTTTAGAAACCTCTCTCACTAGTTGTCTTTCCAAAGTTTTTGAAATCTTTCGCTTCCTGCCTCTGCCCGTCTTCTTCTCCACTGTGTTGGTCTCTTTAAACTTCTTGATAATGCATCTCACTGCAGTTCTTGACACTTGAAAATGCTTTGATAAACGTGTGTATCCTTCTCCATCTTTATGAGCATTAACAATTCTTTCTCTCAAGTCCAAACTAATTTCTTTTGTCTTTGCCATGATGACAGTGCATATTATTTTAGTTGTTTCGCAAGATACTAATCCTCAGCTTAAAGAGCAATTTAAAGGCTTAACTAGGTTAATTAGGTTAATTTGGCAAGTCATTGGAAAACAGTGGTTTGTTCTATAGCTAATCAAACTAATAATTTCTTAAGGGGGCTAATAATATTGACCTTTGCAGTTTTTTATTTATTTATTTTTAATAATTTTATTCAAGCAACTATAAGAAGTCAGACTTTCTCTAGAAGAAAAAAATAATAGAAAATAATGTGAAAACATTCTCTTGCTCTGTTAAACATCACTTTGGAAATATTCTAAAAAAAAAAACAATTAAAATGTCACAGTAATAATTTTGTCTTCAACTGTATGTATATACTAATATTAATATAGAACAAAAGGGTTTTTTAAGCAAATGGGATGGTGCCCACTTGGGAGTTGGTGCCCTATGCAGACTACCTATTCTGCCTATAGGGAGCGCCGATGGTAGGCCAACTGCTTAAAAAAAACTGGCGGTAGCCTAATTTGCGCTGCTCTTGGTAGATTGCGTTGGTCATTATTGAAATGAGGTGTTGCATCTGTGTTCTTTAATGTGAGATTGTCAGTAAATCACACGCTGAATTATCCCCTCCCATATGCGCCTTAATAGAATTGTGCTCTAAAGCTAATTTACCCTGTTTAGTAAATCTGGCACCATGTCTGTTTTTTCCTAATTAAAATCTTAGTAATCAAAGTTCACTCTTATTCTTGTTCATCCAGAAAGAGCACATCACAGGTCTCCTGTAAGAGTGAATGTCACACCTGTGCCTGATGTCCATTCTCATTTGCAGTATGAAATATATTCAATGTTAGGTGACCATCGTCCAGTTCCATGCAGCCCTGTCGGAGTTCGCTCATCTCCACAATAAACACCAAATGAAGACATTTTACACTGATAAATATCCACTAACTTGATACCAACTTGTATATGTAATATAGAGTTACATCATTTATACATTATTATTTAACCTTCAAAATATATGACACATGCAGTAGTGTTAGGCCTGTGTTCTTTGCCAGCTTCAGCATTAAAAAAAATGGCAATGGCTTGCAGAGTGTAGTTTTCTTTCCTGTGTTGGCTTATTAACTATTTTAAAAATGAGTTATTTATATAATTTATGTCATATGTACAGTCTTTGCACATTATCTCATTACCTACATCAACCTTGCATGTAGCCACTGTGTGGTTAAAATAACCAACCGCTTTATCACTTTCTCAGTTCTGCTGCCCAGTCAGAGCATGAAGATGTTCCAAAAAAAGGAGTCATTTGATTTCACTATATGAACTCAGTCACACTTTATTTTAAGGTCCAGTTCTCGCCATTAATAAACCATTAACTACAACCTTTGCCTCAGTAAACTCTTAATTTGCTATTTAATTTAATAGTTAGTAAGGTGGTTGTTAAGTTTAGGTATTAGGTAGAATAAATGCTTTAGAAGTACTAATAAACAGCCAATATGTTATTAATAGGTATGCTAATAATAGTAAGTTAATAGTAAGAATTGGTACCAATACTAAAGTGTCACACAGCTGCAAGTCCTAATGTTTCTTCTTCAGCTTGGAATAAAACTAAACATTGAGTTGCTTTTATAACAGCAATTCAACACTGTTATAGGGGAGACCAGTGGCAATTTTAACACACTCAGTTCCTCCAGTCAGAAACAAGCTAGAGCAGGGCTGTCCAAACTCGGTCCTGGAGGGCCGGTGTCCTGCAGAGTTTAGCTCCAACTTGCCTCAACACCTGTCTGGTAGTTTCGAGTATGCCTAATAAGAGCTTGATTAGCTGGTTCAGGTGTGTCTAATTGGGGTTGCAACTAAACTCTGCAGGACACCGGCCCTCCAGGACCGAGTTTGAGCAGCCCTGAGCTAGAGCGATGGCACTTGATCTATGAATTGATTCTCTCTCTGCCTGTAAAAATAGGGGGTTATGGGAGATGGAGTCTGTGAGTTTCAGTGATGGCTCCCTCTGGTGGTGAAAGGAGGGAGCCGCAGCAGCATGATTCCTGACAAACTGATTGATGTATTTGAATAAAATATATATTTAAATCATTCAAATCTAGTTAACACTAGAATAGCTGGCAAGTCTTTTGCAAAAATAGAAATAGACTTTTGCTCTTTGAAAACATATGATGTCTTACATCTAAAAAAATATGAACCATATAAAAAAAAAGTCTTAGGTGACAATAGTAGACACTACAGCAGTAAAGTGATTACTTTGAGGTAGGCTGTTATTTGAGATACAATTTTTCAGTGTTACAGTTGCCCCCAAACACTGTTACAGTCAATTGTAACATTTTGGCTTCTTTCATTTAATTTATTATTATAGTCTTGTCTAGTAAAAAAAAAATATATCCATTGTATTATTAATTAGTGCACCCACAGTTCTTTATTGCATCAAAAGGTTACTGGTGTATTCCAAGTAGACTGTGAGTTAAAAAAAAAAAATGTTACAATTGCCCGCGGTCTCCCCTACTCATCAAATCAATGAAGGTTTTAAAAATAGAGAGCTGTTGTGACTGGCTGCTTAGTGGATGATCAACAAAACAAAACTGTGGGTAAGTATTTTGGAAAATACCCTAAGAGTGGTAGATTAAAAAACAAACAAACAAAAAGAATAAAAAAGCTTTAATTTGTTCCTCTAGGATAAATTTAACCAACAAACTGAGTACTATCTCAGTCTGCCTTTGTTGAATTGGATAAGCTTATTTTTGTGTTCACCAAAATTACAACACCACCGCAGACCAGCAACACTTCTTCATTTGCACCATTATGAGAACATCCAGTCTCTGAGTAACACAAAAGATGATACAATTTCTAAAACCTGACATGGTGAGAAAATGGGAATTTTGTAATACATAAAACAATATCATTAATAATAGGCTATATTTTTAGAAACACATTATAATAATGCAGAGTATTTTGTGTTGCAGGTGAATACCTTTTCAGATTCATTTGGATTCCATAAACTGTGAAATGGCATTTTAGGTATCAGATCTGCAGATAAGTGATACTGGCACTTATAAATGTGATGTGACAAAATTACCCAATGTGTCTGTGTCACATGAAAGTGCATTGGGTGGATTTCCCACGGTCATGTGCCACTCTGAGGGCTTTTACCCTTCTGCTTTAGAGCAGATGGATGAGAAACTGAGACATTCAGAATGCCACACACAACATTAACAAAACCAACTCAGGTGGATCATTCAACCTGCATTCATATCTGAATATAACTGACTGTGTGAACTACTTGTGTTGGGTAAACCACTTAACCCTGACCCAACCACCAGCATACTCCGTCTGAATCCTACTGACTGTTATGAGAACAGAGACAGGTTTAATGGTATTACACATTACATAAATATCTGTTCATTGAATATAGAAATATTAGAATACAAAATGAGCCTTCAGTAAGTCTCACTTGAAGGTCATAATATTCAGATAGCTTTGTTCATCTCTGCACTGCTAACTCCTGATCATAGTAGCAATTTGTAAGTATGCAATTGAGTTTAAAATCTCCAACACAATGTCTTACTAAGGTTTGTATGAATATGAATGTCATTGATCACAGCCACTCATTCATTTTTGGCATCAATAATCTGTTCTCAGGGTTGTCCATGCAGAGCCTGTCAGCAGCCTGAGAGGGTTGTGTCACATCTGTCACATCTGAGAATATTCTCCACTCTGAACTGAAGACTGGGGTTTCATTTTCATACAGCAATAGTCACATGCACAAAACTGATTATTCCAGTGAGACATATAAACCTGTGACTCAAAAAAATAAATGATCTCTAAATACCATTTTTTAACTGCCCTCTTTAGTCTGCTAAGGGAAGAAGATTTTAGCAAGTTCTCAGTGAAATTACTTAATTTAGCCTGCTAGAAATGTAGCTGGGCCTAATGCATTTACGCCACCTACTGGTCTGTAGTATAGACACAGACCTAATTAATATTCTTCACTTTTGTTTAAAAAAAAAAGGACATTAATACCTTATTGACCCAAATATAAGCCAACTCTGGTTATAAGACAATCTCTTTTAGTAAGATGTACCATTTGGAAAAAGGCTTTTTGAAAACCAGATCTTGTGTTTTATTTTAAAAAACTATATACAAATCTTAAATTATTTTCATATTGTATGTTTTTTCTTTTTTAGTTTTTGTTTTGAAAGTAGGCTATGGTAAATAATGGTAAAATGCACCAACAATCACATTAAAAATATACATTATTCTATACACTGTTCTAACATTACCGGCAAACATAACATTACATATTTCTTTGCACACTCGTTTTACATGGATTTAGCGTCACCTAGTTGTGGGTGTATTATTGACATGTCAAGACCAGTGCTGCCCAACCCTGTTCCTGGAGATCTACCTTCCTGCAGAGTTCAGCTCCAACCCTGATCAAACATAACTGAACCAACTGATTAGGATCTGAAGGAGCACTTCACTTGATAAGTACAGATAGGTGTTTGATCAGGGTTGGAATATAAGAGTTCAGATGCAAAACCAGCTAAAAGCAATTTTTGGTTAATACTAAGTGTATGCTCTCGACACAAATTATACATACATCAAATACTTTTACTTCAAACTCAATAAAATCCCACCCTCAGCCAAATCAGAAGTACCAGTACTTATACAGAAACCTATACATCGGAGCCTGATAAAAATGCATTTTTAAAGAAAGATGTGAGATGGATTTAGAGGCTTTTGCATCTTAACACTTCATATATTTGTTAACCATTAACAAACTTAATTGCTAATGTTGTTTTGCTAATTCAGAACTCACTTGTGCTTTCAGTATAAATGCAATCCAGGTTGTGATATTATTTTGTCCTTGTGATAGTGTAGGCCTGCTACCCACATTTTAACACATTTATTAGTGTGGGAGTAGCTACATCCTGATAGGTATTTCCTGTTGACAAAGATGTGCCAGCTCAGTTCAACACATTTATTGTGACTGCAGTGTATGCTCTGATAAATATTTTGAGGGTCCTTTAGGTGCGTTTTTTTTCATTGGTCATCACTCCACAGATCAGTGGAGTGTTGCAGTGATGTTTGTACTTCTGTAAATTTCTCCCATCTGCATATGTGACCATGGAGCTTATTGAGCTCAGCTCAAGTAGAGTGACCATCAGGTTCTTGGTCACCACTCTAGCCAAGCCACTTCTCCATCAATTGTTCAGTTTGCTCAGCTCTAGGAAGAGTCATGGTTGTTTCAAACTTCTAATAAGGCTACGGAGATGCTTCTGTGAACCTTCAATTCAGGAGAAATTTTTCTGAACTCTTCCCCAGATTTGTGGTTTGATGGAGTCCTGTCTCTGAGCTCTACAGGCAGTGTCTTTTTTAACTCAGGGCTTGATTTTTGCTCTGATTTGCATTTTTAGCTGTTAGATTTTTTATTAACCCTCTATGGCATAGTGTTGCCCTCAGGCAACGGAAAGGTTTTTTTATGCCCCATATTCAGTACATGTTTTTTTAAATGATTGCAACTAATTAAAATATTTAAAAACTATCAAAGAACAGTCCAATAAGGTGTGGGAGTCACTATCATGCACCATTTGAAGGTGGGACATCCTGTTGTGACACATGGTCACAGAAGCACATGGTGTGAGAAGGCAGCAAGATTATTTGCTTTAGTAATCTAATTTAAAATGACCTGAACTGTGCATAAAAAATATGTATATGTGTATGAAGGTGTAGAGAAGACATTTGTCAGGTTTTATGATTTTTTTTTAATTTTGCATGTTCAGAAATTCAGTTTTTCTTTTCGTTGCCTCAGGGCAACATTGCGCAATAAGGGGTAAGGAAGCAGGGGTCCACAGCTATTGTCCCTAAGCAGGATTTCCCATTGATGATACAAAAAGGGAAGATGCAATGTTCCTGGGTGCACAGGATCACCAAAAGTAATGTGCAAAAATTGAAACATGCACCTCTGTTTCACAGCAGAGAAGAATTGCTTCTTGAAGTTTACCACTGAGTAAGATCTCACTTCATGAAGTACATGATATGACACAACACGCTACATCAGAGCTAGGAAACTTGGGTCCTGGAGGGCCATTGTCCTGCAGATTTAGCTCTAGCCCTAATCAAACACATCAGCACTAGCTAATAAATGTATTTTAAGATCATTAGAAAGCTACAGGCAGGTGTGTTTAATTAGGGTTGGAGCTAAACTCTGCAGGACAGTGGCCCTCTAGGACCTAAGTTTGAAAGCCTGCAGTATGACACAAACCTACATCTATATCAAATGCAATATATCAGTGTGTTTTTAAGTGTTTTCCCTTTTCAATGAATGATTTCTTGATGGTTTTTGACAGATTTGTGATTTTGTTTTGCGCTCTGAACATTGTCTTATAATATGTGAATGGAGAATTTTCTCTGTGATTTTGTACCATTGTTGCGCAATGTTGCCCTGAGGCAACGAAATAATATTTTGGGGATGGGGGGTGAGGGGTGTTAAAAAAAATGTTTTATCAGTAAAATGTTCCCCAATAAACCAAAAAACAATGCAGAATAATTTTTTATCATGTGTCATCTAAATTCATGCCATAGAGGGTTAAGGCGTGTGTGCTTTTCCAAATCATACTCATTCAGCTGAATTTGCCACAGGTTAACTTCACTCAAAGTGTACCTACAAGCAATATGAACGCTTCTAAGCTAATTTACAGCTGTTTCAGATAAGGTATGAATACTTACGTATTGTAATCATTTAGGTTTTTAAACATTTTTTTTTAAACATTTGCAAAGAAAAGTTTTTTGCTTTACCATTATGGTGTATGGAGTGTAGATTGATGCGCAGCTACATAACAAACTGTGAAAAAAATGGTATGAATGCTGTACAGTACATTTGCATGTTCCCTGACATTGGTTATGGTCACATGACATGCAGGTAAACAAATAAAAAAGTGTTTTGGATTGATTATAGTTACTTATTTTAATTTAACACTTTTATGATTTAATTAATTATTAGCTTTTCATTTAACTCATAAACCCCCTGCAGTTCCTTCACAAACCCCAGTTTGGGAAATTGTTATGTAATATAATGTTTAATGCACTTCATGTTGTAAATACCAATGAATGGAATATATTTTCCTATTTCTAACTCTTTGTATTTTAATATGTCAGCATGGGTCAAGACTATCCTATTTAAATCAATGTTATAAACGTGAGAGATCAAAAGCAATGTAAAAGTAGTCTGATTATATCACATAAATGTGTAATGTAATAGATTACGCTACTAACTACAATGTATGTCATGTAATTTGGAATCAGTAACGGATTACAATTTGTAAGTAATCCACCCAGCTTTGTTTATGATGTGCATGCTTCTACCAACCACAATGAATCTTTCGCTTTGCGAATCAAAGGAGTTGAGTCTTGAATCGTTTATTTCGAGCATGCGCACAAGACAAAGTCACGTCACCCGTAGTCGCGCGGAGCAGAGCTGCTGGAAGTGTCTTGTGCGCCAGGCAGCAGGAGTTGTCCACATGTGGATGAAAGGAAAACACGGTCAGTGTCTGTTTGTAGCGCCGTAGCGAGTTCGCGTATAACAAATATGTGTTTATAAGCTCCAGATATTAAATAAAAATAATTTGAAACTAATGGTTGAACAGGAAACGGTCAGAAAAGACAACCGAATAGAACCGAAATAGAATCGAGGCCACGTTAACTTCGGCTAGGCTACAGCTAAGTTAGCTGTTTCGGTTTGTGCTAATTATTTCAATATATTTAATTTGTGTTTTAAAAGCGAAATACGTAAAAATGTAAATATTTAATGTAGTTTTAATATATGAGATATAAACTAGGCCACAGCTAGCTCGTGTTACTTAAGTTCAGTTGGACAACTGCATTTTTACTGTGTGAGTAACTGGCCAAATAAGCTTTTTAAGTTGCATATAAAGAGCAAAAAATGTATGAATCAGTAAAATTGTCGTTTTTTTCGATGACGTATTTTATCCGCAAGTCCCTAAATAATGTGCTGGTTGGTTAAACTGTAACGCAAAATGTCAAAATTATATACAGATAATTTGTAATGTAGTTTAGAAAATTAAAAACACAAGTTTTTATTTTTAAATATATTACTGCTGTTAAGGTCCATAGACCACTACTGGTCGTTTCTGTCATGGTTTTGTTTTTAAACGGTCGTGATGTATTTAGCGCGCCATCCTGCTGCCCTGTCCCGCCGTCTGACCACCCAGCTTTGTTGATCACTTGCACACTAGGTTTAGTATTCATAGACAGCCAAGGATCTCAGAAGCATATGTTTCTGTTACATACGTAGATTTATGCCTTTGAATTTGAAGCGTTCATGGTTTAGAATATAACCTGATCTGAACTTCAAAGAATGTACGTTACCATTTAAAATCATTGTGTTCTATTTTAATTTATTTAAAATGTAATGTATTCCTATGATGGCAAAACTGAATTTTCAGTAGCCATTTCTCATCAGTGTCACATGAACGTTCAGAAATTACTCTAATAGGCTGGTTTCATGTTCAACAAACATTTATTGTTATTATTAATGTTGAAAACTGTTATTTTGCATAATGTTTGTGGAACAAGTTTGAACATTTTTCAGGATTTTTTTTAATGAACATCATCAATTTATATTGATGTGAATAAATTAATTTCACAGGGTTTTATTGTGGTATTTGTACTCATAATAGTCTCTGTATTTACAGAAGTTGGACCTGAATTTCAGCTGAACAGCTAACGATGAAGAAAGAAATAGCAGCGGTGGTATTTTTCCTGAAGCGGCTGATTAAGAAGGCTGAGAAGTTGGATGCGGAAAAGGTGGACCTGTTTGTGGAGCGGTTAACGGTAGCATTACAGGAGAAGTACAAGGGTCACTGGTATCCTGACAACCCCAGCAAGGGCCAAGCATTCAGGTACAGCACTCTGATAAGCAGTATAGTAATCTCACATTCTTTAGTTTCACAGAGAGTCAGAACAGGATGCATGTGATGTGCCACATGTTAAAATGGGCTATAAATGTATCCTGTGCAGGTGCATCAGAGTGAACCGCTTCCATAAAGAAGATGCTGAATTGCTCAGAGCATGTGCTGAGAGTGGAGTGCAGTACAAGGACCTTGGTCTGCCTAAGGAGCTCACGCTTTGGGTCGACCCTGGAGAGGTTTGCTGTAGGTAAGTTTATGAAAATAAAGTAGATGTTTTTTCTGTTTGTTAAAGGGATAGTTCACCAAAAAAAAAATGTAAACTTGTTATTAATTACTTGCCCTCATGTTGTTCCAAACGTTGACCTTTGTTCATCTTTGGAACACAAATTAAGATATTTTTGATGAAATCCGAGAGCTTTCTGACCCTGCATAGACCGCAAGGGTCCTACCACAATCAAGGCACAGAAACGTAGTAAGGACATTGTCTATGTGACATCAGTTCAATTGTAATTTTATGAAGCAAGGAGAATGCTTTTTGTGCTGTCTATGGAGGGTCAGAGAGCTCTCGAATTTCAATATATCTAATTGAAAATATCTTAAATTGTGTTCCGAAGATATGCAAAGGTCTTACAGGTTTGGAACAACATGAGGGTGAGTAATTAATGACATAATTGTAATTTTTGGATGAACTATTATTTTAAGAAGTGCTCTGCTGATTTGTGTTTTTTTTTTTTTTTTTTTTTTTTGACATATTTCTGAATTGGCTACAGGTATGGCGAGAGGAATCATGGTTTCACTGTAGCCACCTTCTCAAGTGATGACGATGATGATAAAGAGGATGTGACAAAGAAAGTGACGAGCGCTGTGGAGAGGGTCACGTCAGATTACCATTCCGGATCCTCCTCGGATGAGGACACCAGCTTTAGAGAGGCCCAGTACACCCCACCTTTCCACAACCACACTCCATACCAGGTACAAAATGTCCTAAATTTGTTTGTATTGCTTTGATTGCCACAGGTACACTACTGTTCAAAGGTTGCTACTTTTTATGTTTTTACCAACTGGCATTGATTTGTTAAAAAAGTTAGGTTACAGTAGATTTAAAAGATATTTCACAATATTTTCTAGTTTAATTAGTTAAATTTTCA
This sequence comes from Cirrhinus molitorella, assembly GCA_033026305.1. Lineage (NCBI taxonomy): Eukaryota > Metazoa > Chordata > Actinopteri > Cypriniformes > Cyprinidae > Cirrhinus > Cirrhinus molitorella. The sequence continues at coordinate 18,707,292 of CM065139.1, forward strand.
GCATCGTGTCTTTGGTGACACATGATCCTTTAGAAATCATTCTAATATACTAATTTGCTGTTCAAAAACATTTTTATTATTATTAACAATATTTAAAACAGTTGAGTAAATTCACAAATAATAAACATTTGTAACATTATACACTATACCTTTCAAATATACACACTTTTTTTTTGGGGGGGGGGGGGGGGGGGGGGATGAATACTTTTATGTAGCAAGGATGCTTTAAATGTATAAACAATGGTGATAAAGACATTGTTCTTTCAGTGTTGTTCTTTTGAACTTTCCATTCATCAAAGAAACATAAAAAATAATAAGAATGATAATGAATGTTTTTTGAGCAGCAAATCAGAATATTAGAATGATTTCTGAAGGATCATGTTACTGGAGTAATGATGCTAAAAGTTCAGCATTGAAATCACAGGAGTAAATTACATTTTAAAATGTATTCAAATAGAAAAGTTATTTTAAAAAATATTTTACAATTTTATTTTTATTTATTATTTTTTTTCCCCAAGTACAGGAATCGAGCAGGCTTATAAAGCAGGAGAGACTTATTTAAAAACATATAAGAATTTGACTTGTAGTGTATATATGGCCTTTTTAAGCACCTTTTCTAACTATTTCTGCTGTCATCTTTTTTATTATTACAGCTTGTATATGCCAGTGCCCCAGTGTGGCATCCTGTACCAAGGAAGAAGTTTGGCCCGGGGAAAGGGCATTACCCTCAGCGGCCACACTACATGATCCGGCCCCCTTGCAGACCCAACCATTCCTATAAACCACACAGCTGGGTCCAGCAGGGGTATCGAAGCAAGCACGGCTACTGGGGCAGCACTTCAAACCTAGTACACCAGCTTCAGTGACCACTGTTACTACAGAAAGAATGTTCATTGGTGTCAGTGTGAGGGGTGTTCGATTGGAAAGTGTTTTTTGAAGTTACCACTAAGATGACTGACCAAATTTTTTAAAAATGTATTTTTGTAGTTCTTCTGTCACTGTTTTTGGAATTTGTGACTGGTCAATTTTTTTAAAGAATGATAACAGTAACTGTTTGCACTTTAGAGTATTTGTAATAGAATGTGTATAAGGTAAAACTTCGTACGTATTGGATTAGTAATATTTCAAGTATTTCAATTTTTATGGTAATGGTAATATGTGCTGTATTTATGTTATATGGGATCATTTGATAACACTTTACATCATGTTTTTGTCATAGTTACAGTGACCAAATGTTTTATTTATTCACAGTAAAGTATTATGTATTGCATAGACCACTTAAATTATGGATAACATTAAAAAACATTTTCAAGAATACAAAATCTTTGATTATTTGCTGTTTTGTTTGTAGTTTTGTTAAACAAACACTAGGTGGCAGTACGACATAGTATTTCACTAATTTTCTATTTAACTGCGCACTTGAAATTAGGACACAGCCAATAAGGTCTTAATGTACAATACTTTGATTTGTTTTCTAAATGGTATAGAACTGCAGTATTGTTTTTATAGTGCAGCTCTATTTAGCTCATTCTCAAGCAGTTATTTTGTGGCATATGGAAGTTTTACACGGACACGAGTAGTACAGATGTGTTGCTTTATGAGTCAGTTCAACAAGTTCACTACTTGCCACACCTTCTGAGCAGAGCAAACTGTTCACAAATTCTGACCAAGTTTAAGAGGAAATGACTACAATTCATGGCTATCAACCCCACCATTACAGACTCGAGAGGAATTGCCTAACAAATTCACTTCGCTTTTTTCCCCACACCCTTGTCTTTTAGACATTACAATAGTGTGCATCCAATATGCAACATGTGCTTGGAAAACGGGTTGCTTTGTGCTTCATGTTTCATATTGCACAATTCCTTAATTGTTTTTTTTTTCTAATGCACTAACCCACTTTCTAGAAAGATGAATTAGTCTTTGTGCAGGTTACATTTGCACAATTCTAATCAAATCTTGGCAAATTTATGGTAGATTAATAACAGTTATTGCTAATCATATATTTTTATGTATGAAATATATGAATTAAATATGGAATTATATATGCATTGTCTATAAATATTTTCAGTTAATTTATTCAACCGAGGTATTTGACCTAAATAGACAGTGTGCTTTTTTTTATGAATAAACTTGCAAAACAGATCCACATATTACAAATAAACACAATCTTGAGTCTTTTTTTTTTAATGCTCAAAAACAGTATACAAAAAATATACAGCCATCAACAAAAATAATAGACAACAATAATAAAATAAATTAAAAATAAAGAAGAGAAAGGGGGTGTTTAACACATTACAGCTTGAAAAAGCAAAAAAGAGACTTACATGTCATTAAAAATAGGAAAAGAATTACAAACAGATAATGTTTTTAGAGCTTTTTTGTTTTTAGACAACTGGATCAATGAAATGTATTGCTCAAATTCTTCCATAAAAACAAAATAGAGAGGTCTGGAGTTTGAGTATTTGCATTTGTGGATGTGGAATTTAGCAAGAAGCAAAATCAAATTCACAACATAAAACTGTTTTCTTTTAGACTGATCATACTCAAAAAACAAAACAAAACAAAACAAAAAAAAAACAGCACTACATCCTTCCAAAACAAGGTACATTCATTATAGATTTTACTCCCAATGAAACTTAAAACATCTTTCCAAAATGCCTTTGTAAATGGACAATTCCAAAAAAGATGAACAACAGTTTCAAAAGGGTCATCCACAATCTTGACAGTCAAGTAAATAAAACAAACCCCAACGTAATTTTCTAAACGATTCAGGAATCATTCACAGAATTCAGATTCAGACACTGAATCGTTCGGAGCGCCAGCACAATTCTAGTCAAATCTGCAAATTCATGGTAGATTATTAACAATTACGGGTGATCATATGTTGCTATTTAATGGGCGGAATTATACATTCATTGTTTATAAATATGTCAGTGAATTTATTTAACTGAGGTGTTTGACCTAAATAGACTGCGTGCGTGCTGTTTTTATATGATTAAACTTGCAAAAATATATGCATAAATACAACCTTGACAGTGCAGTAAATAAAATATACTCCAACGTAATTTTCTATCCGACTCACTAATCATCCATACATGAATCATTCTTTTAACTCGGCTCTTTTCTATGAACTAGTCAAATGGGTCAGCAAAACGAGTTAAAAATGGATCGCGAATCAGTTCGAATGAGTCGAGCAGCTCTCAGAATCTTTCGGAAAGTAAAACGTGATACGTAAACACAAATAACAAAAATACAGATTTTTTTTTTAAACAATTGAAACCATACCTGCAAATATATCCTATCGAAGAAATCGTTATTAAATTTAACACCTGCGTTTGCAGCTTGCAAAAGACTCTGTACTGCATTTTCCTATCAATATAAAATCAAAACAATGCCAATACACTGACAGTTCTCCATTACTAGGCCTAGAAACTAAAAAAAAAAAAAATACTTTAAAACATCTTCAAACTAGGGTGTCGTTTATTTTATTATGAGTTTATATCGAAAACGTCATTGTGTTTTTAAAGAAACAATTGTAGTAACCCATTCCCAGGTGAATATGACCTCCCATCAGCTGCTGCTGTAGTAGTGGCAGGGGAGTTAGCTTAGCTACTGTCAGTAGAATAGCAAATATTCTGGTTTGCAGCTTGCAAATGACTCTGTACTGCATTTTCCTATTAATAGAAAATCAAAACTATACCAATACAGTGACAGTGCCGTTCTCCAGTACTGACAGAGGCCTAGAAACGCCCCTGCCTGTAATACACAAATAAAACATGAGAACTAATATCGGAACTGACGTCAATTCACGAGGACGAATGATGTGGCAAAAAGCAAAGGGCGATTCGCAAGGAACTAGTACCCTTAGCCTTAATGTTCAAACTTATTTTATTAACTTCTCCCATACCCAGATATACGTATAACACATTCGCAACATGTTTATGTGTATTTTGCATCAAAGTAGTAAAATGTTATTGTCAAACAAACTAAAATCCCTCTTCCGTACAATACACGTATCCCTCCGCCTCCATTGAGGTTTACGTCTCTTTCCGGTGCGTTTCTCCACCGGACGGGTTCCGCCGCCATTGCAGGTTTCTAGAGTTCCTCTCAGCGGCGGTTGACATTCTGGAGTTGAAGCGCCTCATTTACATTCAGCGGGCGACTAGAGTAACCTAACACATTCCCGTTTCATCTGCCCCCCCAAACAACGCAAGACCACCTCCATTCATTCCCGGCTCTGGAGTAGTTTAGATTAGGCAGAAATAATAGCAGGAATTAGAGAGGAAAGAGAAGAGGAACCACCATCACCATGGCTCAAATCCTGCCCATCAGATTCCAGGAGCACCTGCAGGTAAGGAGTTTAAAACGTCTTCAAATGAGGGGGTCGTTTATCTCATTGTGAGTTTATAGTGAAAACGTCAGTGTGTTTTTAAAGAAGCGATTGTAGTAACCCATTCCCCGGTGAATATGACCTCCCATCAGCTGCTGTAGTAGTAGCAGGGGAGCTAGCTTAGCTACTGTCGGTGTTAACCAGCTGAATAATACATATTCTGGTTGTGTCACAAATCAATCCTAGTTAGATGCCTTCCCAGACAGCATTTGTGAGCACACCTGTTCAGTTAGGGCTTGTCAACGTATACGGATATAAATGCAGTGTATTGAAACTATAATGTAGCTTGAAAATGATTTATGGCTCGACAATTATATATTGAGATTTGCAGTCACAGGGCTTATCTACACTAGCCAGTCAGCTGTCTTTGACTCAGGTTGTGTCCTATATATATATATATATATATATAACTTACAGAGGAAAACAATAAAAAGAATCTTTATTTATTTAAAATAAATCACTGTATAAAACATAATTCAATCTTGTTTTATTCCCTATTCCCTTTCCTATTATAATAAGACAGATTTGTGATTGAGGTGTCGAGATTAACTGCTTCAGTTAGCAGGTGTAAAATGCCCCACCTATAGACATGTGTATGATCCCATGATGCCTCTGCAATTTTTTTTTTTTATTTGCACTGAACTCACACGTTGCTTGCTGTCACTTCTTCTTGCTGTCATTGTCTATATCAGTTGAGGTTCTCAGTCAGCCTAAAGGCCTTTTTAGTACTTGGTGTAACTTATTTTAGTCACCAGTTATATATATAACTATGGACGTTTTGAGAGTATTTTAATATTTTTTTTTTTAGAGTATTGTTGCCTTCGTGTCCTTGAAACAGGTCACAACACCAGTCAAAAGGGTCGTTTTTTTTAAATTGAGATTTATACATCACCTAACAGCTGAATAAATACGTTTTAAATCGATGTATGGTTTGTTAGGATAGGACAATATTTGGTCTAGATACAACTATTTGAATATCTGGAAATTGAGGGTGCAAAAAATCAAAATATTGAGAAAATCACCTTTAAAGTTAGCATATAACTAATCAAAGGTTAAGTTTAGATATATTTATGGTAGGAAATTTACAAAATGTCTTCATGGAACATAATCTTTACTTAATATCCTAATGATTTTTGGCCAAAAAAAAACAAACATAATTTTGACCCATACAGTGTGTTTTTGGCTATTGCTACAAATATACCCATGCTTCTTTTGATTAGTTTTGTAGTCCAGGGTCACATATTATGACAAACAGATGTAGTGCTGAATCAATCAGCTATTGTTAAACATTATATTTACACAGTGTCAGGCCTGTAGTGGCCTGTGTTTGTCATTTGTCATAGCTTTTGCGTAGTAAGTGACCACATGTCCACGTCACAGCTTGTTTTAGACAAAAACCATCCATTTAAACAATCAGATGTCAATAATATTGCAAACTTTGCTGTGTTATTCTCTCGTTATTTCATTTTCCAATACAATTACATTTGGTAAACCAATGAGTGGTATTATTGTTACATAAAACTATTCAAATAGTTTATGTGAATTTAAAAAAGCTGAAATAAAATAAGATAATCTTAAACTTAATATCTTAAAATAGAAATTAAAAATGCTGGCTAAGTACTAAAATTACTAAAACTACAACTGTGGTAACTACAAATAATACTAAAATAACATTGCAGCCAATTAGATTAGAGCTTTCTACAGTCAAACCCAAATTTATTCAGACACCTTCAACATTTCTTACATTATCAGAAACTGGTAATAAAATATGACAACTTTAAGAGTTAAACTGTGTCAGAGCAACGTTATCTTGATAATGTCAGATAACTTTGATAGAATGGTATGTAACACAACATGGTCAGGTCATATTTTTGTCCCGGATTTTTTGGGGTATAATGTCACAGTTTACTTTATTTTGCTATTCTTACTTGCATAAATGAACTATAGTGTCCTGTACCCACTAGTAGAAAAATATCAAAAATTATATCTGGTGTCTGAATAATTGTATAGAATAATTTGGTTTGACTGTAGACTGAAGAAGTGTGCAGACTGCCTGTGGATGTGTAGTGAATGTTCAGGGTTGCCATATTATCAGTGTGTGGGAATAAATATGTGTGTTTTTAGTTCAGGCATGTCATTTACATGTACATTCTGTCAAATCTTGTTAGATTTTGGGATACTGATTCTAGAGTAGTGCAAAAGTAAAGAGCGTAATGGGCCAAAAAGAGCCTGAAGCCCTCTGGTGGTATTTTAACCTAATGAAATGCAAATGTGGCACAGCACTTTTCCAGCGAATTGCCAGCTAATGGTCAGGGTACAATAGGAGTCAGTGACATAATGCTGTAAATGGCACAAGGAAGACCGTATCATTAAGACAAAACTTGCTCACATTGTTCAAATTGCATTGTAGCGTTGCTTTATTTTGGTGTGCTGAGAGAGTGTAACGATAAGTATGCTTATATAACTGATATCTAACCACCCTAACTGACTCTTGCTTCCATATACATCATTTCTAGTTTACTGTGTTATACCTAACTAGATGATTTTAGGTATACAAGGGCAGTAGGCTAATATGTAAGATGCAATAACTAAACAATGAAAGCTCTAAAACCAGGCAATGGCTGATTTAATCTAATGCAATGTGTTATATTCTTCATTAGTTATGCATGTTAGTTGTTTTTAATAATCTGTAGTGCATTGATTTCAAGTAAATTACTCTGGTTTTAAGAGTGACACATGCATGATACAGGGGCAAGTCAGATGATCTGCAGATGGGTTTTGTGTGTTTTATGTGATGCTGTTTAATACATTACCTTGAAGCCCTACGAATGCATTTGAGCTTTGAACTCTACCCTGCTGATCACACATGACTATCTCGTGTGGATGGAGATCCGTTATCCATTTTTAACTTCTCAGCATTGAATGAACTCATAGCGGATTCTGTGTGTGTACATTCCTCCTTTTCCCTTTCCCGCTCTGCTGTCCATGCTGAACCTGGTCACATGTCACCTATGGCCATACGCTTTTAACATGTTGATTTAACTTTCTACACAATGGGTCCCGGCTTCCTGTTGTGGAGGACGGTGACAGTGCGGTGCAAGCCTCAGCATATTGTGTATCCTTCCCCGAGCCTGGTGCTATCAGGAGTACAGCTTTTGTGCTGAGCAAGGTGGCATTTTTTTTTTCCCCTGGACGGAGAAGGAAAGGGGTTAAATGAGCATGGGAGGTTGTAGAAAAGAATGTGCTGACAGCTTTAAAAAGTCATGAATTTAAACGCTGTGCTGAATTTATCTGCTCAGACCAAGAGAAGCACTTGACGCTTCAAGTATTAAACGTTTCTCTCACTCGTCCAGATTTGTGAAAGCAAAGCTTGCCCATAGAAATGTGCTAAATGCATGAACACTTCAAAAGTGGTGTAGGTCAGCATAATACAACAACCTCTCAAGTTAAGTGTCTGTGGCTGTTCTTAAAGGTTAATGTGGAATGCCACACTGGTGGTGGTCAGTGAAAGTGCCAGCAGGGGGGCAAGTTTAATGTCCTCTGATGGTAGTATGTTATGAGAGTGTTTGTGAAGCAGTATGGTAAGAATGCTGGGAATACATTTGTGCATACACAAGATCCTGCCTCTAAAAAGTAGGTTAGGTGTGGCTTTTTTATCAAAAATAGTCAAACGGGTAATATTTTGACACATTACAATTTAAAATTGTTTTCTATGCAAGAAGTCTCTTTTGCTAACCAGGTCTGCATTTATTTAATCCAAAGTACAGTAAAAACAGTACAATTTTGAAATAATTTTACTGTTTAAAATAACTGTTTTCTATGTGAATATATTTTAAAATATAAATTATTCCTGTGATTTCAAAGCTGAATTTTTAGCATCATTACTCGAGTCACATGATCCTTCAGAAATCATTCTAATATTCTGATTTGCTGCACACACAAACATTTTTTAATTATTATTATGATGTTGTAAACAGCTGAATAGAATTTTCAGGTTTCTTTGATGAATAGAAAGTTCAGAAGAACAGCATTTTTCTGAAATAGAAGTCTTTTGTAACATTTTACATCAGTTTAAAGCATCCTTGCTAAATAAAAGTATTAGTTTCTATAATTAATACTTTTATTTAGAAAAAAATCTTTTTATTATTAAAGAACTTTTAACTGGTAATGTATTTAAAATGTAATTTATTCCTGTGATGTTCACCTGTCTTCAGAGTCACATGATCCTTCAGAAGTCATTCTAATATGCTGATTTGAAGTGTTGAAATCTTCTGTGCTGCTTAATATCTTTATCTTTAACAACTGCTTATAACTTATTTGATTACTTTAATAACACACATTCACTTTTGATCAATTTAATGCATCTTCACTGAATAAAAGCAGTAATTTAAAGTAATAATTGTTAACTCAGTAGTTAGTGTATAAGTAAATGAATCGCATGACTCACTTTTGTATTCTGCATCAGAATGTTTTGAATCTCTTTAAATTGAATAAACCTCAATATGTACATAGACAAGCACTGTTAGGAGACATGATGAAGCTAACGGCTGTCTTTCCTTTCTTCATCCTGTTGTTTATGCCATCATCTCTTGTGTCTTGCCTGTAGTTTGCTAACTCACTGGTGAAGTTCACAGCACTGATCTTTATCTAACCACTGTAAAATAAACAGTCTAAAATGGGAAGTCAGTACAGCAGCAGACAGGGAGAGATTGTCAACCGCTTCAATTTGTTTGCTACAGTGTCTGTCAATGAATACATGCCTTTGCCACCAAACTGGGTTGAAATTAAATACTTAAAATGAGGTTTGTTTGAATTTCTTAAAGCTTAAAAAGGCCTCATAAAGTAATTCATACAACTCATTGGTTGGATACAATATCAAAGACTAATACAGTTATTTAAGTAATTAATAATGAATAAGGCCTGTACTAGTGTATCGGATCTTGCGCATGTCTGAATTACTATATATATTTTTTAATTAGTCTGTAGTCGGTATGTTCCTCTTGAATTATTTGTAGTACAAAAAGAGCAGCTTTCCTTGTACCAGCTAGCAATTATTGATTAAAATTCTTTGCCAGGGTAAAATCAATATCACATCCTCCTTTGCACAGACCAGAGCTGTCCGCAAAAATCCAGGAAGGAACTGGCCAGCTATTTTCGAGTAGATGTTTCTCAAGTTGCACAGCATGTTCTTGTAGGCTGGATGAGCTGCCTAATGGGAAAGAGCGTTAGTTTCTGGGCATGTCTGAGACAACGCTGAAGCAAGCAGCAGTTACATGCTGTGGATGAATCACGCTTGGCCTAAGGCTGATGCTACGGCAGCAAGAGCTCTTTCCCTTACGTTTGCTTCAGCGTCTCTCGTTACGTTTTGAGAGCTTGCAAGGGCAGGGTTTCCCTGCAGCCAATCGGAACGGCCTGCTCGGCAGTGATGTCATCATGTGTGATGTCATCTGTGCGATGCAGTAATAAAGGTCACAGAAATGTGCGTGAGCAGACTACTGTTCTCTCAGTGGCAGTGTTTTTAATTTTTTTTTTACCTTTTTTATTAATTATTTTGTGACTTCTTTTCTGATTTCTCATCCTGTCTGTTTATCTCTTATCTCCTTTTTAAATAAATGTATTAAATTATGTATGTACCTAGTTTTAACTGATTTTACTGGGTTCCTAGCTTAATTTAATAACAAATTCTTATTTTGTGGGAAATTTAAAAATAGCCCTCTTTCTATTTTACAATTTTTTTATTATTATTATTATTATTTCACAATTCTTAGTAGCTAGTGATGATGTGGCTTTCTATGCCACATGACAAAGGAATGTGGGTGTGGCTTCGGGTGTGCCGGCGTCCGCTGTCTATTGATAAAAGGTGCTACTGATTCCGTTGAGCTCTTCCTAGAAAATGTGCTTCCTGTTCCTTCCTGTTCTTTGATTAGGCCTGAGAGCTGTAGCGTGAGCCAGAGATACCTTTAGCCAGCATTGAAATGCTTTATCTGAGTGTTCACCATCTAGTAATAGTTAATATTTGTTTAGTAATTTAGTATTTAGCAAATTAAAGTACAAAACTCCAAGTCCTCACCACCCAGTAATTAGTCAGTAATGTTTATTATTTAACGTACACCCGCTGTATTAGATCTACAAATTTTGTTCATCCAAAAATGAAAAACTGTCAGCATTTACTCACCTTCATGTCTTCTCAAACCCATATGACATTCTTTCTTCTGTAGAACAGAAAAGCAGAAGTTCTGACGTGGGTTCATGCTGTTTTCTTCCATTCAATGGGGACCATTGTCTGTCAAAGCTATAAAAAAAACAAAAACAAAAAGATGCATGCACGATATGTATGCACATTTGTATAGTTGCATAGCTTTGTATTAAGCAAAATAATATCACAATAAAAAGGGTTTGTACAAGGTGCTTGAAGTACTTGAATTTGACTTTTTGAAATTGAAGGCCTGGAAAGCCCTATTCCTGAAGAGGTACAAATAGCAATATTCCTGAGGAGGTACTTGGAAAAATGCTTGAATTATTGAAAGACTATGTATCTATGAAATAAGTGTTTTTTGTTTTGTTTTTTTACACAAAGTTGACATTGTTCAAAAAACATCATACCATTTTGTTTATTTCAGTTAATGTCAGAACTAGCAAGCCAATCCAATATCACGTAAACATGGCTAAAGATGCAGAATAGACGAACCGAATCAGTTGAGTGATTCATTTATCCTGGAACAGCTCTGATTGATTCAAACTCATGACTTCGATCATTCATTTTACGCAATTAACTAGCAAAAACCAGAACAAATTAAAAGAGCCATTTATTTTCAAATTTCGACATTAGATGTAATGATTATAAAAAGCACGTAGTGGTGGGTGGAATGGCGCTTTTCGAAACTCTGAATCATTTAAACCAGTGGTTCTCAACCACGTTGATGGAGCCCCCCGAACACTGCACATTTTGCATCTCTCCTTTGTCTGACACACCCATTTCAGGTCTTGGAGTCTCTACTAATGAGATCATTATCTGAATCAGGTGTGTTTGATTAAGGAGACATAGAACGTAGTTGAGAACCACTGATTTAAACCATTGTGTCACAAAATGATGCAGGACTTCGGAGCACATTTACGTTTTTGAATCACTAAAAGTGCTCCAGTCAGATCGCATATCGCTAATCAGTTGTTTCATATCAAGACTTCAAATGGCCTATCACATCATTTGATTTGATTCGGAACTTTGGAGTGGTTTTATGAATCATTGAACTTGCATCAAGACGCATCGTGTAGCGCAAATCATTTGATTTGGATTAGAACTTCATGTATCGCAAATCATTTGATACTGATCGGGACTTTGGAGCGCGTATCGCAAATCATTTGATTTAGTTCGGAACAGGTTTGTGAATCCCCAAAATTATTATCTGTTTCGATAATCACGTATCACAAATCACTAACGTTTTCATATCGGGACTTTAAACCGTGCAACGGAAGCTTCGTATATATCAAATCATTTGATTCATGTGAGTATTACAAATCATTGGATTTAGATCGGAACAGTTTTGTGGATCATATTGCGAATTGAATGATTCAAATCAAATGATTTGCGATACGCAAAGTTTCTATCTAAGTCAAATGATCCACGCTCAAAGTCCTGATCTGAAATGACGGTTTGTGAATCATTATTCAGATCTGGACTTTAGGGCGTGAATCGCAAATCATTTGATTTAGATCAAAACTTCGGAGTTTGAATCAGGTATTGTTGGAAAGACATTGTTTGATAAATGAGATCTCTGATTGAAGTCCTTGAAAACCCAAAAAGTAGTGCTTGAAAAGCCCATGAAAGTCCTGGAATTTTCTATTTACATTATCTGACGTCTGATTAATTTATCTCTTATATTCTTCCTAGTTTGGTTTAAGTAAGCTTTGCTCTTTAAGACTGTTATCAACCCAATAATGCAGTGTGAAATAATTTGTAAAGTGAATTTTTGACAAAACAAATGCACTTGAACTCCTTGGCAGCTAACTGCTAAACACTGACTGTTGAAAGCTTTGTTAATGTCACAGAGGACTGTCCTCCTGTCCAGCATCATTCAGTGCTGTAAGTGGTGTTACATAAGACCAAGACTTCTCATCCCTGTGTGTCCAGCTGTCAGCTCTGATCTCTGTAATTCAGCATGTGCGGCAGCTGGTGCACAGTGCAGTAGAATCGTGATGGGCGATATGTCAGTGTCACGAACCCGACTGCCGCCTCTGTTTGAGCTTACTGGTATTTGAGGTCTGTCTGGTGGCTGATAAAAACCAAGGCTGGGTTTTGGCTGCTCATCAGTAATAGAGCTACAACTTCACCCTTTTAGCCATCTGACTTGGTATTAGAAGAGTCGATACAGAAGCAGCTGTCAGTGTTGTTGAAAATGCCTGAAGTCAAGATGTCTCCTACACTAAATCCTCCTCCTCTGCTCCTCTCTGAACCCATTTCAAATGTAAGTTTGTTTTTTTTTAGATTTTGATGTCGCTGCATTTTCTCGTGCATGTGGTGCTTAGTCATATGGTGTGAATCATAGAATTAGATTTGAACTAATTTACTGTACAAGAAAAGATCAGCATTTATAAGCATGATTTATTTTAGTTTTTTTTCTGTGTGGAAGTGCGGATCTTATTCTCAGTCTCAGGGTCGGTCTTTCTGACCAAGCCTTTGGTGACTCAGACTTCTAAAGGCAGTTGGCGCTGCTGAATTGGCATCCCACTGACTTTTATTTTTGTCTGTAATTGACTGATACCTGAGTCTCGCCATGGTTGGTTTAGTTCTAAGAGTTAAGAAGACCTGAGAAGTCTCTTTAATAGATTGGACCCGGCTTTGAAACACGCTTCATTAGCGGATTTGAGTTTGGTGTCCATGTTGTTGAGTGTTAACTGTTATAACCCTCTGACAAGAAAAAATGAGTGGGTAGAGATGGCGCTGATATTTATCACTTGACTATTGATAAAATTAAAACCGTTGGCATAAGCATTAAAAGGCAACTAAAGAGTGATTGCTTAAAGGAGAAGTTCAGTTCTGGAATGAAAATTTCTTGATCATTTACTAACCCAGTGTCATCCGAAATGTTCATGCCTTTCTTTCTTCAGTCGAAAATAAATTAAAGTCATTCCAGAATTTTTCTCCATATAGTGATCAGCGGACATCAATGTTGGCCAACAGTTTTGAAGATCAGCTTCAAAGAGCTCTACACGATCCCAGCCGAGGAATAAGGGTCTTATCTAGTGAAACAATAGGTCATTTTCTAAGAAAAATTAGCATGACCCAATCAGGCACACATAACGTAGGCGGAAGAACCGACCCAGTGTTTACAAAGCAAATGTGCAAAGAAAGTCAAACGCCCTTTACAAAAAAAACAATGTCTAATGTGATTACGCATCACAGAGCTAGTGCAAGATGAGCAATAAGCAGTTGAAATGTACATATATTATTTTTTAAGACCCTTATTCCTCGGCTGTGATGATGTAGAGCCCTTTAAAGCTCTTTCAACCCGTTGGTCACCATTAAAGTCCACTATATGGAGAGAAATCTTAAAAAAATAATTTTTGACTGAAAGACATGAACATCTTGGATGACATGGGGGTGAGTAAATTATCAGGAAATTCATTCTGGAACTGAGCTAATCCTTTAGTAATTAACTATGTGCATTTATTTAATTGTGAAATGTCTATAATTAGCTTTTTTCTGCCTTTATTATAATTACTAAATACCTATTTGAATGAATGAAATCTGCAAGTTATGCCAGTGTGTTCGATGGTATTGGTTCTTACTGATTTTTTTTTTTTTTTTTTGAGCGTCTTGTGCCAGGAAACACTAACCTGCTGTGTCTGTATCTGATGTAATTGAGGGAAACTGAGGATGTTCAAGTGCTCTGCTAAATGATGAAAGTGTTTTTGTCTCTCATCTGATCTTTCCGGTTGCATAGCTTTTGTGTGCTTGTAAAAAAGGTTAGCCTGTTAGTGACTGTTGCGATTTGTACATCTTATAACTGAACGGGAATGTCCATTAAATTTTTTGTCTATGTATATTATGCAGTACATTACTAGATTTTACATGCAAAAACATACATGCATTTGACAGAATTTTTAAACAGTAAGATTTGTAATGTTTTTTTAAAGAAGTCAGCAAACCTGCATTTATTTGATCCAAAGTACAAAAAGTAAAATTTTGAAATATTTTAATGTTTTGAATGATTTTATTTGAATGTATTTTAAAATGTAATTTTATCTGATAAAAATCTTTTGTAACATTTATAAATGTCTTTATCATCAACTTTTGATCAATTTAAAGCATCATAGCTAAATAAAAGTATTAATTTCTATAGGTTTTTTACAAGAAAAAAGACTCCAAGCTTTTGGATGGTATAGTGTATAATAACCTTTTTTCTGATCATTTGTATCTTTCTGTTCATCAAGAAATCCTGAAAAAAAAGTCTGTTTTTCTTGTATATGTTCTTTGTGTGACCCTGAGATGAAGCCCTCAAGGATAAAGTCATGTGATTGACTCAATGGGGTGGGGAAAGAGAGGTTTTGCTGTTTCTGTGCCTTAATTAAAAAAAAAAAAAGAAAAGACAAATTACTGTTATTGAAATGCTCATCTCATAATAAGCTTCAAGAGACATTGCTACTGATAAAATTTTGTAATTACAAAAGCACTTGTACACTGAAACAAAGTTCCTTGCTGTTACTGGTTGGTCTGGTTGTGTCTCTTGTAAATTATGCCTCAAATCCATTTTAGTCTCTAGTGTGGGACACGTAGTCATTGATTTTCTTTAAAAGATAATTTCTTAGAAAGGTTCACAGGGTCAAAGAGAAACCTGGTATCAGTATGAAGATTTCATTCATGACTCTGGAACAGGGTCTTCTTTGTATACACTGTCAAAATGGAAATTGCACTCTCAAATGGTTTTACAACAATGTTTTTTTTTCATTTTCATTGGTAAATAATACATTCATTCAAATTAAAATTGAAAAATAAAACTCCTCTTTTTTTTCCTAGCTCCAAAATTTGGGGATCAACCCAGCCAACATTGGGTTCAGCACCCTGACGATGGAGTCTGATAAGTTCATCTGTATCCGGGAGAAGGTCGGAGAACAGGCACAGGTGGTGATCATCGACATGGCGGACCCAAACACCCCCATCCGCAGGCCCATCTCTGCAGATAGCGCCATCATGAACCCAGCGAGCAAAGTCATCGCACTTAAAGGTAGGAGATATAAATGATTAGTTTCAATATCATATTAACCTAATTGTAATGACTACTGCATTTGTAGCTCAACTGAATCATAGGACAGATCCAATCCATTGTTGTTTAAACTAGAAATTAAGTGTCGTTTTCTTCGCTTCATTCATTCAGTTCCTTTTTAGTTTAACTTATACTAGACCGATATCTGTAGCAAATGTTTTTTTGCATTTTCCTCATTAGAGCCTACATCTTAGCGTACAGTAACATGATGTGTATTTTCTGTCATGCAGCCATAATTGCTTTGTCTTTTTGTTTTGTTTCCTTTTTTGTTGCTGCTTTCTCATGTGTATGCAGACGGTGAGTTAACATTTTGGTACAATGATTTGTGAAAGTTATAATCCTGTTTCTGAAATGAACATTATGTAGAGTTGTTTGGCCTCATTGCTTAACCTTGTGTAGGTGTTTCTAGAGCTTCCACTTCAAGCCAGAAAATTTAATAAATAATACTTCAGGCTAAACATACACTGTTCTTGTTCCATGTGTTTATATTTTTATGACCTGAACATACAGCTAAAAAGATTTAGATATTTTCTCAACGCAATCGTAGTGAATGTGCTATGAGAACAACTGCAGTTTCAACATCAGCAATATTGCTGTTGTAAATATAGCAGAGGTGTGCCTCAAGGTTCGGACTTAGGCCCCATGCAAATTCAAGCCGTGATAGGCAGTGTAAAGCAAACATGTCCTAGCATCTCTCAGATATTGTTTACATAGATAAAGACTGTTTAGCCAACAATGTACCACATAATTAACCCACTTTGGTTAAACAGGATTTAACTTTCACAAAATTCATAGCTTGACTGTTCACATCATGTTGATTTCTATAGACATAAGTTTCTCTTTCTGGGGTTTGAAATATTGTTGGGCATACATTTGCTTTTCTCTGTTTAATTTTAATTATCATTTTAAATGCTTGCAATATTGAGTCCTGTTCTCCACCCTCACTCTGTAATCTTAACATCAAGCATCTCCATATAAATTTCAAGTCCGTGTAAATGAACCTGGGTAAAGGTAGCCTACTAGATTTATGGTTCTTGTGGTAGTTCATAGTCCAGTAGGTTTTAATCACTATGCAGCTTGTGTTTAGGTAGAAACTCTGTGACTAACACTGTATCAGTGTCTTGCTTGATGTTTAAATAAATATCAGTAGCTTGTGTGGAGTTGAAAGATTTGAGTCATCCCTACAATTCTTAGCATGTTATTAATTGTAATGGCTACGTTAAATGTTAATGCGAGGATCAAATTTTCTGCTCGAACAAATATTATTTTTATCATCAAATCAGTTTGCTTTGCCTTTTCAATAGAGGGAAAAAAAGCCAGAACAGTCACTGCCGCAGTTTAAAATTAGATTAGCTTTTAATCGATTGCTTGTTTGTGGCTACGGACCATTTTATTAGCCTATTTTGGATTCACAATATCCTGTATGAATTAAGCAACACATTTCCTGAGCAATATTTTAACCTGAAGAGATCTTGCTCGGTCCTGCTTTTAGCTTCTGTTCACACTCCATATAAACAGATATGAACCAATTCATTAAGGTCTTAAGTTAGAGCTTGGATGGATAGACACTCTTAAAGATGCGTTAAGATGTTGTCGACTTTTCTTCTGTGTATTTACAACTGTAGTGCTATTTCCTGCTCTCTTATTATGTTGAGACAGTCTTGAATGTGGATTCAAATCCCTTTTATCCTTTTGTAATGCTCACGCTCCCACATTTGTCATGTGATTTAAGTGTTAGGTTGTATTATGGGAAACTATCCACCCAGACCTGAAATGTGGTGTTGTCAGGTGTCATAATCATTGTAAATAGTCATTTATGCTTCTGTCAATGCAATAGATTTAATTCTGACCTCTGCAGTAATCAGCTTCACAGCAGCTTGCAATCTCAGACTAGTTCTACTAAGAATTTAAAGTGAGCATGAAATTAAAATTCACCCAATCTATTTTCCAAGTGCATGTTATTGATCTTAGTGTGAATGATTCATGCATGCATACGTTTCTTCTTTCTTTTTTTTGTAACCTTGATCAAGCTCAGTCTTCCTGTGAAAACCACAGACTTCTCTCTGACCCCCCCCCCCCCCCTTTTTTTTGATAATCAGTGTCTCTCAGATGTATATCATAATACGGAAGAAAGAGTCTGTCATGCCTTTAATAATGTCAGCACAGAGAAAATAGTCAAGATGAGCTCAGAAATGTACATTTTAATTTCTTAATGCACATTTATTTGTGATTCATTAATGTACATTTTATTTAAAAACTTTACAATAAGGTTCATTGGTTAACATAAGCTAAGAATGAACAGAATGTCGAATACTTCTACAGCTTTTATTAATCTTAGTTAATTTCAGCAATTACTAATGCATTGTTAAAATCACAAGTTGTTTGTTAACATTAGTTAATGCACTGAACTACCATGAACAAACAATGGACGACTGTATTTTTAACTAACATTAACAAATTAAATTGTGCAATAAATGTAATAAATGTTCATTGTTTGTTCTTATTTGTTAATACATTAACTAATGTTAACAAATGACACCTTATTGTAAAGTGTTGCCAATAAATAAATAAAATGTCTGAATGAAATGTCATAGCTTGATTTATCACTGAAGCATCTTTAATTTTCGCAGATGCTGGGGAAGCATTAACTAATTGGCAATATTTAGACATTAATTTTGGCTGTTGTTGTTGTACATGAACATCTTTAAAGCATGCAGTAATTAAACGTTAATTTTTGTTAATGTTACTAAAATAATAGCAAATAATAATCCATTTGGGTATAAAGTTTTGTAAAAAAAAATTTGTGAACTTGCCTTTCGGCCTCCATCCTGGTCAAATGGTCTAGAAAGCTGGTACTAAACCCATGCTGGCTTCATGTTGACTTTAGAAAATTTAGTTTTATACTTTTATTGATACATAAAGTTCAGATTAACTAGGGCCAAAAAGGAAATAATTCATCACGTAGATTAGTGTTTTTATAAATAATCGGTTGGAAGGTTACCAGGTGAGTTGCCGCCAAGTTTCGTTCCCATTACACGCATTATTCGTAAGCCTTGTGCAAAGATGAAATCAGTCTCTGGTATTTAATTTGAGTTGTCTAAACTGTGTTCCTTTCACAAATTCTCTCTACACCCGCTTTTTGATTGCTTTGCTTCATTTGTCTTAACTGCTGAATGAGCTGTCATGGTGGGCTTGCCTGATGCACTTCCAGCCATGACTGACAATATTTCTACCCTGATGTCTTTGTAATTTAGATCAGTTCTTTTATGTGTGGAACTATAAAATGTTTTCTTCATGGCGTTCTCCTCTTTATTCCTCACAGCTGCCAAAACCCTTCAGATCTTTAACATCGAGATGAAGAGTAAGATGAAAGCCCACACCATGACTGATGATGTCACTTTCTGGAAGTGGATCTCTCTTAACACCATCGCCCTGGTGACCGATAACGCCGTCTATCATTGGAGCATGGAAGGAGATTCCCAGCCGGTCAAAGTGTTCGACAGACATTCCAGCCTGGCAGGCTGTCAAATCATCAACTATCGCACAGATGCCAAGCAAAAGTGGCTGCTGCTCATTGGCATTTCCGCTCAGGTGTCATAATCATTTTGCAAAGTCATTCTGGATGTTTGGTCTAGAATTATACACACTATTGTTGTTTTTCTGGACATATACATAGTCAAGTTGAGGTGTTTTTCTATATTTTTGCTTTCATATTATTTTTTTATCTATTACAATTGATGTCAGAAGTTTACTGCAAAACGTTATTTTATCAAAATAAGAGGGATCTGCAAATGCAATTTGAACCCTTTCCAACAATGACTGTATGATTTTGAGATCCATCTTTTCACACTTAGGACAACAGATGGACTCATATGCAACTATTACAGAAGGTTCAAACGCTCATTGATGCTCCAGAAGACACACGATGCATTAAGAGCTGGGGGTGTAAACTTTTGAAAAGAATGAAGATGTGTAAATTTTTCTTATTTTGCCTTAATATTATTTTTTTTTTCCGTTAAGTACTGCCCTTCAGAAGCTAGCTACAGAAGATAGATGCATGCTCTCCAGAAAACAAAATAAGTTAAATGTACCGTTCTTCAAATTCCAAAAGTTTTCATCCCCTGGTTCTTATTGCATTGTGTTTCCTTCTAAAGCATCAATGAGCATTTGAACCTTCTGTAATAGTTGCATATGAGTCCCTCAGTTGTGAAAAAAGTGTGAAAAAATGGATCTCAAAATCATAGTCATTGTTGGAAAGGGTTCAAATACACAAAATGCTGAAAAAACAAAAAATTGTGGTACCTGAAGGATTTTTCTGAAGAACAGCTGGTAGTTTAACTGTTAAGGACAAACAAGGGACTCATGAACAACTATCATTAAACAAAAAAAAAAAAACACACACAGCTGTGCATCATTCAGGTGACAACACAGTATTAAGAATCAAGTGTATGTAAACTTTTGAAAAGGGTAATGTTTAGAAATTTAACTATTATTTTCTCTGGTATATATGTAAATGTCTTTTATGTGAAATATCTTATTTAGGTCAGTACTAAATAAAAAGCGATGTGCATTTTGTATGATGCCTCTTATATTGGTAAAATAATTTGCAGATTCTGCAAGGTGTATGTAAACTTTTGACCTCAACTGTATTTATTATTGCTCTTTATTTCCTTATTTCTTTGTCTGTTTTTCAGTCAAACGTTCGATATTGAATCAACTTCATTTTTCCAAATCTCTCAAGGGTTCTATTTCTTGTTACAGCAAAACAGAGTTGTTGGTGCCATGCAGCTATACTCAGTTGACAGGAAGGTGTCACAGCCTATCGAGGGTCATGCCGCTGCCTTTGGCCAGTTCAAAATGGAGGGAAATGCAGAAGAATCCACTCTCTTCTGTTTCGCTGTGCGAGGTCAGGCAGGAGGAAAGGTGCGTTTCCAGATGTATTCTTCACATGTAAACTGCAGTTTTTGAGGAAGAGGTCATGTAGCTTGCTAGTTTTAGTTTCAGATGTTTGTTACTAATATTCAGTTATTGATGATTACTTAGTTTGTGACCTATACTAGCATTATTTTGTGTGATTCACTTCTCAATATGAATTAACTAAAGAATTGATTACGCAGCTTCACATTATTGAAGTGGGGACACCACCAACCGGCAACCAGCCGTTCCCTAAGAAAGCTGTGGATGTGTTCTTCCCTCCAGAAGCACAGAATGACTTCCCTGTTGCCATGCAGGTATGTGGTTTCTTGGACTTTTTTCAAGGGAAAGAGATATTGCTTTGTTTCTTCGTTCCTTCTTTTACTGGTTGTTCCATCTTTTTCAAATAAATGCTGCTCTTTTGAACTTAACATTCATCAAAGAATCCTGAAAAAAGTCATGGTTTCCACAAAAATGATTAAGGGATAATTCACCCAAAAATGTAAATTCTGTTGTCCCAAAACGCATACTTATCCACTATTCTGTAATGTTTTTTAGTATAAATCGTGTGAGTAGTGTGTTCACACTGAAAATTCCAAAAATAAAAAGTGTGAAGCACTTAAATAACTGAAAAAACGAAGTGTGGAATGCACTTAACTGTTGCAGCTTTAATTACGTAGCGAAGGGGGAGGGGTTATCAAACTTTGTGTAGTGTTGAGTGCATAGTGCATAAGTACAAATTGTATAAGTGCATAGTGTATAGTGCGTCATTTGGGACGCAGTAATTAACTACTCACCCTCATGTTGTGCTAAACGCATAAGATCTTCGTTCATCTTCATAACACAAAATTCAATTTTTGATAAAATCCGAGAGCTTTCTGACCCTGCATAGACAGCAATGCAACTAACACATTCAAGACCCAGAAAGGTAGTAAGGACATCCTTAAAATAGTCTATGTGACATCAGTAGTTAAATTTTATGAAGCTATGAGAATACTTTTTGTGCGCAAAGAAAACAGAAATAATGATTTTATTCAACAATTTCTTCTCTTCTGTGTCAGTCTTTGACGCATGTTCACGAGACACAGGAGCCGGCATTCTGATGTAGAACCCTGATGCGCTATGTCTTGTTTACGAGCAGAAGACTCACGTTGACCATAAAATAGTCTTTGTAAACATCTCTGAAGAATTTGACAGAGTATGACTTTTTGACAATTTTTTGGCCAGCCATACTTATTTAAACTAGAAAATACAGTGCTCTCCACAAATATTGGCACCCTTGGTAAATATGAACAAAGACAGCTGTGGAAATAAATCTGCATTCGTTTATCTTTTTGATCTTACATTTCAAAAATTCACAAAATTCTAAACTTTCATTGACGTAACATGCTTCTAGTCACCCTGGCGTGCTAAAAAATGTAAATATGAATGGGAATATACTTCAGAGATATTTTACTTCTAAGAATTTCTAGGGGTACCAATAATTGTGGCCAACATGCATTGGAAAAAAACATTTATTTTATGAGATTTTCAGATTTTCACTTTCAATCGTTTTACTTCAATGCAGTGTAAAGGTTGAATAAAAGATTAAAAGATTTATTTACACAGCCGCCTTTGCTCGTATTTACTAAGGGTGCCAATATTTATGGAGGGCACTGTACAGATAATAAACTAAGAAAGATGGACGTTCTATGTCAGAACTCGGAAAAGAAGAAATTGTTATATAAAGTTGCTATTTTTGTTTTCTTTCCGCACAAAAAGTATTCTTGTAGCTTCATAAAATTACAGTTGAACCACATGGACTGTTTTAACGATGTCGTTACTACCTTTTTGGGCCTTAAACTTGTTAGTTGCATTGCTGTCTATGCAGGGTCAATAAGCTATTGGATTTCATCAAATATCTTAATTTGTGTTGAACGAATGTCTTATGAGTTTGAAACAACATGAGGGTGAGTAATTAAAGACAGACTTTAAATTTTTGGGTGAACTATCCCTTTAAGCTGCACAACTGTTTTCAACATTGATAACACCAGAAATGCTTCTTGAGCACCAAATCAGCATATTAGAATGATTTCTGAAGCATCATGTGATAGGAGTAATGGCTGCTGACTGTTTAGCTTTGCCATCAAAAATAAATTGTATTCTGAAATATATAAAAAAAAAAGTTTTAATTTTATTTTTTTCCCCAACTCCAAAAGTTTTGAACGCTATTGTAAATTCATTTTAAATTGTAAATTCACACAGATCAGCTCCAAACAGGACGTCGTATTTCTCATCACTAAATACGGTTACATTCATCTGTATGACCTGGAGACAGGCACCTGCATCTACATGAACAGAATCAGCGGAGAGACCATTTTTGTGACGGCACCCCACGAAGCCACAGCTGGAATCATTGGCGTAAACAGGAAAGGACAGGTACACACTGAACCTTAAATTCCGATTAGTAATATAAATGGTATGTGAAAATTAACAGAGCATTGCTAAAATGTTTACAATTTCAGGGAAACCAGCCTTCAAATGGCTTATTTATAGTTGTCTCTGCATATTAAGCTAGCTTAGGAGAAAGTATATTAAGTAAAGTAAAATTACACGCTCCAGCTGTAATGAGTGTCAGTATTTAAAATTTCTAACAGATGTGTCATTTTGATCCTCCACCGTGGAGCTCAATATGTGTGTGTTTGGTCGTATATCCGCTCTGTTAGAGGGAATATAAGGAGGACACAACACAACTCAGCTGATTACCCCAGAGGCAGAACATTTAATACCCTCGTCTTACTGAGACATGGAAACCACCCATCCTCCCTCTGCACATTTTATCTTTTTTCATTTCCTCTCAGCATAGCTTGAAGGATCTCTCATCCTGAAATTTCCACTTGAAACTTGGAGATCGAGACCACCTTAGTCAGTCGTTATACATAGGTTCTGTCAAAACGGTATACATTTCTGCTGGATCTCATAAAGTTATAAATAAACAGGTGTTCAGTATCTCAGGTTGAGTCAACGCTCCTGTCCACCAGCTCTCTCGGTTCACAATGCTCCATTATGAGCTTGTTAATGGATCCTGTGAGCGTGTAAATAATTTTCCAGTCATGCCAGAGAAAGTCTTCAATTATTCAGTGGGTGACAGAAAGCCAATCCAAACTGTGTCACGCTGAACCTGAAGAGCACTGTTACCTTTGTCAATAATACAGAACCTCCGCTTGGGTCAAGCAACAGTGCCATGCACAACATCACAAAGGTGAAAGGCATTGACCATCTCTAGAGTTGTGTGTTTTAGTTTACTATTTTGTATAGCATTACGTAATTGGGTAACGATAAGTTTTTCAGTTATTTAATACAATATATTCAAGTTTAGGTCAAAAAAAGGAATGCAGATCTGTCTTCCTGTTTCTGTTTCCCCTGCTCGTACTGGCATTCTCCATCTTCCTGTCCCCCTGCACCAGTCAGCACAAGTGGGTGATGAAAAGCCATGTTCTAACCAGCTGCGTCTGCACTCGTGAGCGGAGTGACCTTGAGAGAGAGCCTTCACTGAAAATAGCTGTGGAGAATGCAAGAGGGAGACTGAGAGAAAAAAAAAAAGTGGCAGTTATCATGTGATCTTGCCGTGGGAGGCATTGACTGGCGTCCTAAATCCTTTCACTTTAACAGAGGCAGAACCTGACTGCCAATCACAGTGTGCGTAGGCAGAATGCATTAATGGCTTCTGTGACATCACACTTTGCCCTCCCCTTTTTTTTTTGATCACTGGTGTAACATGACTCTCGATAAGATAAATGTCTGGTGTGTTAGTACTTCAGGTTCTAGACAGATCATATGGACTGGAAAAAAAAGCTGATTTTATGTGTAGAACCACTGCACATTATTTTATTTTAACCTATATAAATGACACATAGAAGTTTGGTTCTTGTATTGTGGCCAAATAAAATTGGGCATAATAAACAAATAGATTAAAATTCTTAACAATTTTAATTAATTATGCCAAAAAGCAGATGCATGTTTTTATTATTATTATTAATAATATTGTTGTTGTTATTAATAGTCTTACTAATACTCTTAATAATAATAATAATTAGTAATATACTACTAAGAATTAGTAATAATATTAATAAATTTAGCAGTAATAATTATTAAATTATGATTTTTAATAATGTGTCTTAATAGTTAATCTGTTTATGGTTATATAATAATAATAACAACAACAACAGCAATACAATTAGCATGTTTCTGCTTTTAAAAAAAAAAACATTTTAATAACAATATCTAAATTTGTTCTTGTATTATGGCAAAATAAAATTTGGCATAATAAACAAATACATTTAAATGAATAGCAATGTTTTATTATTGTTGTTTTTATTGTTATATATTTTTAAATTCTACTACTACTGTTAATAGTCATTATTAACATACTATTAATAATTAGTGACATTAATTTAGCAGTAATATTTATTAAATTGTTTTTAATGTAGCTATTTGTTAATAGTTAATCTGTTTATAATAATAATACCAATTAAAATGTGTTTCTTCTTTTTAACATAAGCAACTGAGAAACATAAGCAATTCATCAAAGATAAGAGTTAAATTATTAACAACAATAATTTTGGTTATCGTTGTTATCATAATTTTTATTGTTGTGATGGTTAATAACAATATCTAAATTTGTTCTTGTATTATAAATTGTATTAAAAATCAAATTTGGCATAATAAACAAATTAAAATGAATAGCAATGCTTATTTATTATGCCAAAAAACATGCTTATTATTATTATTATTATTATTATTATTATGTTTTTTTAATCCTACTACTACTGTTAATAATTAAGAAAATACTATTAATAATTAGTAATATTATTAATTTAGCAGTAATATTTTTTAAATTATCTAAGTATTATTTAAATTATAAAGTATTTGTTAATAGTTAATCTATTTATAGTTATATAATAATAATAATAAGAAGAAAAGAATATTAATAATAATAAAATTAAAATGCGTTTCTTCTTTTTAACATAATTAATAAATAAATTCTCCGAAGCAACTTACAACTGAGTAACGTAAGCAATTCATCACAGATATATAGAACAGTTAAGTTATTAACAATAATAGTTTTATTTATTATTGTAGTTATTATTGTTGTTTAATATTGTATTATTTTTGTACACAATTTGTAATCTAAATGGTTGCATTATTTTTATTATTTTGAGTTTTGCCTTGTTGCCTAAAAATGCATCCCTCATTTAAGAATGAACAAAAAATTATATATTGCAAATATGTTTTAACCCTATAACTGTCACTCTCATTTTTTGAACATAGATGTGAAAATGCAGTATTCAAACTTAAATTTTTAAAATTCAGGAACGAAAACATTTAGTAAAATTATTTTGTACATTTTCCATTGTAATGCAATATCTGATTTTAAAATAGTTTTCAAAGGATGAATTTTGAGATTTTAAGTTTTCAACTTATATATAATTTCTTAGGATTTCTAAAGCGTGATAGGAAAAAAGGCAACAAAGAATGTTTTTTTTGACAAAGGTCAGAACTCCTGTTATGAAGTCGATTTTTGAGGTGCGCTCTTGTCATATATTAATCTATTATTTTTCCTACATAATTTGTAAAACTGATAAAATATCTGTTTAGGAGTCTTAGACCTTTCCAACGATATATATTGGTCGTCATGATTAGATTAGGATTTATTTGTAAAATGTATAAGTAAACTTGGGTGTCCCACTGAGGAGACGGGTTACAGTTAAGGGGTTAAATATTATATTTCATTGATTAATTGCTATAGTAAAATCCTTTTTTTTTTTTTTTTTTTTTTAAATCTGGCATGGATTTTATCTTGTCCGATTTATAACAGTTACTGCGATGTGCTCTGTGCAGATGTTTGTGTTGTTTGGGGTCCTCATCAGGAGTGAGTCATTATTACTATCATCTCCTCAGGCCTTGGGCTTTTATTGACGTCAATGCAGCGTTCTTTCCCTGTGGCCCACTGCAGCTTTTCTCTATCACACACACACACAAACGTAATCTCTCATTCACTTGCCCTCTCCTTTTCTTTCTCTCTCACTGCCTCTTTGTGGAGTAAAGCTGATAGACACAATGAGCTGCTCTATTTTTACTCCTCTCTTTAGCGTCTCTGCCTTCCTCCATTTCTGGGCGAGCTGACCCATATTGTTGGGGGTGGGACATGCGGGTTTAAGCCGAGAGTGATGTTCATCCATGCAGAATAACGTCTGTGACTTTGACCTGCTGATGCCGATCTAGAACACACAGTAGCGTGTAACACTTACGACATACAGCAGAGATGCAGCAATTTACAGTGCGATCTTGTCCACCTGGTTGATCCCAGACTGGGGGAAACATTTTAATCTTGACTGTTTATAACAAAGTGCCCTCACTTGTCTAGGCTAATCTATGTTCACACAAGCTAAGCATGCATTAAGTGTCATAAATCTGTTTTATTGGTGTGTGGATGTCAGTGTTTCACTCTAGTAGCTGAAGAAATCGTCAAAGTGTACTGTACCTCCAGAGAAATATTGCAGAACGTTGCGCTTTGATAGGCTTTTGGCGGCTTCAGCTTGTATCTCTTGGCTAAACATCTACAGTATTAATGTCCAACTTTATAAGCATTTCTAAAACAGCCTCTTGGCTGGTCAGTAATTCCTAGAGATCTTATTCTAGCACTGTTTTGTTAGAAATAAAGATCCAGGACTTTTGGTCAAAGCAGTGGCATCTTGGTTGAAAGGGGACACCTTCCACGTCTCACTGCACTCCTGCGTCTGATCGTGTTACATACTCAGGAGCAGCATTAGTATGCACCTTAGCTTCAGTGTGAGGAGGTCAGCTGATACTAGGTGTTACGTTTTCTCATTAAGGGACATTGATATTATATAACAGATCACTTGCGTTCTGTGTGTGATGGATTTTCCAGCTGCTTTTATGCAGGTAAAAGTGACCAAGAAAACTATCAATGGAACTTTCTGTTTGCTGAATTAAAGGGATAGTTCACCCAAAAAATCTAAATTCTATTATTAATTACTCACCCTCATGTTGTTCCAAATCCGATAGACCTTTGTTCATCTTTAGAACACAAATTAAAATATTTTTGATGAAATCCAAGAACTTTCTGACTTTGCATAGACGGCAAAGAAACTGAGACACTCAAGGCCCAGAAAGGTAGTAAGGACATAGTCTGTGACATCAGTAGTTCAACTGTAATTTTATGAAGCTACAAGTGTTCATTCTTCTCGCTCTTTCTAATCTAGTTCTCTGTATGTAATAGAAATGTGCTCTGAAAGATTAAATGTCACATCCACTTGTACGTCAGGCACAAACTTCTCTTCAATGTGTGTGTTTTTGTTTCGTAGGTGTTATCAGTGTGTGTTGAGGAGGAGAACATCATCCAGTACATCACCAATGTGCTGCAGAATCCAGATTTGGCTTTGCGGATGGCAGTCCGAAATAATCTGGCAGGAGCCGAGGAGCTGTTTGCTCGCAAGTTCAACAATCTCTTTGCTGCAGGAAACTACTCAGAGGCAGCTAAAGTGGCCGCTAACGCTCCAAAGGTGAGTAGGGCTGAATATTTCAGTAATATGATTAGGGCTGGGCGACAGGAGCGTAATAATGATTTGTTTATACACTACAAGCTAGCGGTGTGCAATATTGACAAAAAATTATATCTCTATTTTCTGGGATTTTATCAATAACGATAATTAGTTGACATTTTGCTGTGTTATTGTGCTTAAGGACTACCATGCTGTTCTAATATTAATCTTTTCCAATAAGTTTAAATTGAGTTTTACCTTTTATGGGCATTTTACCTGTATAAAGCCATTTTTTTTTTTTCTGAACAGTGTGCATCATGTTTTGAGTCAAATTCTTAATCAGTCAGTTATAATAATACCTTTAGGCTGTTATTAAACAGTTTAAATCAGTATCAACAAAATTCATCTTTTGCAAAAATAGCAAATTAAGTGGCATTTAGGTGCATTTACACGTTAATGCATCTATATTTTAAATTATTTTAAAAGTGAAAAGATACTGTAAAAGTAGGTGTCAGCAGGTCGCTGTTAATAATCGTAATTTGCGATTTAAATCTAATCATTTAAGCAGTTGATTCATTCAGGAATGAAACACGACATGGTGCTCAGAGGCAAAACTGTGTTTTTGGAATGATTTTTGTTGGTGAAATAGAGCAAAAACAGGAAATATGCTTTCTAAAACATAAGTCTTTTAATTATAACTTGTTTATTGAACTGTTGTATAAAATCAATATCACATTTGTAGTCATGCTGATTTTGTTTAAGGAAAAAACTGCACTCTTCTTGTGTTATTGATTAACTATAGGACATTATATAAATATATACATTTTCTGCCCCCTTATCTTGAATTATGTCATCATTCTAAATGCATTTTAATAAACTGAATCATGCAGTGAAAGAACAAATATTAAATGCATACCTGCTAGACTTCATCACGTAATGTAACGTTATGCGTGCACTCTGTAGTTGTTTTGCAACATACTCTATAATGTCAGATCGCACATCGTTAAAACAACAGTTACGATATTATCGCAGACGATATATATTGCACACCCCTAAACTAACACTTTTTTTTTTTTGTTTCGTTTTTATCACACAATAAGCCAGAATGGTTTATATGCTGTAATAAATGCTATGTGAAATAGCACTACATTGTTCATATTTATTTATTACCTGAAGATTACTTGGAAAAACACAAATAAATCATATTGTCGCAATCATGTGTTTAATATGTTAACGTTTCTGCTTTTTAGTCAGTTCATACAGCAATAGCAAAAAACACTTATTGGCCAAGTAGGCATAACATACAAGAAATTTTCTGCCGGTATGAGGTATCCCATATAAAGAAAAGAATAAATTACATGGTAGAATTTAGGATGTTTATGGTTACTGGAAAAAAGCTATTCTGAAATTTGGTAGTTCTCTTTCATTTCTTGGTACATCGTAAGAGTTTCTGGCTCAGAGTATGAATGAAATATACACTGCATGAGTGTTTAAAACTTTGTGCATATCACTTCATTCTGGGTCCGAATAAAACATCATGCACAGACTATATTGTTTTTTTTAATTTAATCTATATTTATTCACACCAGCCCTTAAAAAAAACTCAAAGAGTTTGCACTTGTGAATTTACGTGTATGCTGGGTGATATGGCCAAAAAAGTTTTTTTTTTATTATTATTATTATTTTTTTTTAAACAGTTAATTTTGATAATTACTATGATAAATGTCACATTTTTATTTCTCTGAAGTGAAAGTTTTAGAAACCAAATTAATTGTAGTTTTAAACTACTCTTTATGGTAAGAAATGGACGAACACTTCATGTTTTTGAATTCTTTATACTTTTCCAGTCCCTTTTCGTTTAACAAAATAATTATCTGAATGGAAAAATTTTTTTTTAGTTCTGCATGTTCAAATCAAGAAGCGGGTTTGTGTTGCCTGATAATATTATTAATAATAATAATAATAATAATTATTTTGTCTCTTAGAAATACACATTTGATAATAGCTTGAGTTAGGATGCAGGTGTAAATTTATGTTCAAATCTGTAAAAATTTTAGCAACCTCATTTTTATATGGTGAAATGTAATTATTCTGACTGTTTGAATGTTTACCATTTCACCACCAATTCACCATTGGTCTTCCATAGTAGCATACATTTTAGATCATTATAATCACATATAGCACCTGAATACAATGGTAAAATGGTTTCTAGGTATTTGTGTGAAATTTGTATTGTATTGTATTTGTATTGTCTGTCATAAAAAAAAAAAACTATACTGTAATTCTATTCCATTACTCCTTCAAAACATTTAATACATGTCTACATTAATAATATAATAAAAATGTATACAAATACACAAATTACTGACAAAATACTATGGTGCAGTTAGTGTTACTACAGTAAATCCATGGTAAATGCTGGCAATTTGTAGGTTGAAAAGCCTTCTGATTACATTGTGTTTCTCCTGTTTGTCAGCACAGTTTCATCCAGTTTTAAACTAGTTTAAAACTGGATGAAACTTCACGCTAGATCTCACAGCGCTGTTTAGTGGTCGTGTGATCGAGACTTATCAGTTTGAACTTTGAACGGAGCGGATAAATGGTCTGAGTGGTGTACTTCAAATGACTAGCGCTCTTTCGTTCCACCTTTGGCACACAAATATTACATTAAACATTTCTCGAAAAACAAAATGATGTTTAATAATAGCTTTAATAGTAGAAAGCACTTTTATACTAATTATAAAATGCTTCTCCTCACTTTCATTTCTTGTTTATCTTAGGGTATCCTGCGCACTCCTGACACCATCCGTCGGTTCCAGGGCGTCCCGGCCCAGCCCGGCCAGACATCCCCACTACTGCAGTATTTCGGGATCCTGCTGGACCAGGGACAGCTCAATAAGTTTGAGTCTCTGGAGCTGTGCAGACCCGTCCTTCAGCAGGGCCGCAAACAACTCCTGGAGAAATGGCTGAAGGAGGACAAGGTATGTGGAGGAGGTCGCAGGGGAGATGGTTATCTCCATGCACACCCACAAGAGCCTCTTCCTCTGTACGTATGTGTGTTTGTGTAAGAGGCTCAGGGAACAGGGTGTGCTCTTCGTATGTGTTTTTTTTTTTTCCACAAACAGAAAGAATGCCTCCATATTTTTGTGACAAAGAAAGGGTCTGTGTGAAAACAGTGTGGATTGTGAGAACGACTGTGTTTGTGTGTGAATGTGTGTCTGTTATCTAAGATGTTTGCTTTAGATGTGATGTCATGTGTTTGTTATGTGGGGCGAGGGGTGTTTGGGTTTGTTCCTTCTAAAGCACAGAGGAAAGTCTTGGGTTTCGTTCCAGTCTGTTTTTTACAATCCCCACTTAAAATAACTGAAATAAAATGTTCTCATAGTCTCAACAAGTTACATCCCGACTTGGTTTACTGATTGAGCTTACGTGATTTGTTGTTCCACAACCATGATTTATTTAAAGAGTTGAGGACCATGATCTTCTGCTCAATCCTTAAATACTTTGAACGGAAAAAAATGTACGCACAGAGCACTTAACCAAATAAAGTTTTCCTTGCATTCATTTCAGTCCTTATAACTGGATTGTACTTCAAAACCATTTAAAAAATTGGGCTCAGTG
Source organism: Cirrhinus molitorella (assembly GCA_033026305.1). Taxonomy (NCBI): domain Eukaryota; kingdom Metazoa; phylum Chordata; class Actinopteri; order Cypriniformes; family Cyprinidae; genus Cirrhinus; species Cirrhinus molitorella. The sequence continues at coordinate 18,739,025 of CM065139.1, forward strand.
CTATTTACAGTGTTGGACAAAATTATTAGAACACTAGTATTTTCACCAGCTTTAAAATGGTTTAAAGTCAGTTATTTCTATCCTTTGCTGTAGTGTGTCAGTAGGAAATATCAGTTTACATTTCCAAACAATTATTTTGCCATGAATTGTAATAATGCAGTGAGATCTGATCTAATCCACACAGAGATCTGATCTCAATCATCATCCAGTCTGTCTCAAATGACATGAAAAAACAGAACCAACTGAGACAGACTAAATCCAGCAGAACTGTGGCAACGTCTCCAAGATGCTTCAAGAGACCTGCCTGCAAAGTTGCCTGAAAAACTATGCGCAAGTGCACCTAGGGCAAAAGCTGCTTTAAACTCAAAAATGTATAAAGAAAATCTATTTATGACATTACATTTCACAGCATTTTTACACAAATGCCTAAAACTTTTAACAGTACAGTAGCTTTGCAGGTAGGTTTCTTGAAGCATCTTGGAGACGTTACAACAGTTCTTCTGTATTTAGTCTGTCTCAGTTTGTTTTGTTTCTTCCTGACAGACTGGATGATGATGAGATCAGATTTTTTCATGAGATCAGAAGTTTTTTTCTTATTATTGTTTTTTTATTCAGCAAGGATGCATTGAATTGTTTAGAAATGACAGTGAAAAAACAATGTTACAAGTTATATGTATTTGAAATAAATGCTTTTTGAACTTTCTATTCAGAAAATAATCCTGTTATGAAATAAAATAAATCAGTTTCCAGTGGTCCAACATAACTGCTTTTTTATCATTGATGATGATAAATCTTATTTAAGCACCAAATCAGTATATTACAATGAAACTGATATTATATGAAACTCAGGACTGAAGTAGTGGCACATTTTTTGTGAATCTTTTTGTCAAAAGAATCGGTTCTGAAGAATCAAATTTATTTGAATTCACACAGCATTCTTAAATTGTATTTAACCTTAATTTTACATTTCTGTTGTTTCTATTCAGCTTGAATGCTCAGAGGAGTTGGGCGACTTGGTGAAGTCTGTGGACCCCACTCTTGCTCTTAGTGTCTACCTGAGGGCCAATGTACCCAACAAAGTCATTCAGTGTTTTGCAGAAACCGGCCAGTTCCCCAAGATTGTCCTGTATGCCAAAAAGGTATGTTGACTGATCAGTCAATTTTAAAAGAATAGTTCCCCCATAAATGAAAATTCTGTCATTAATTGCTCATGTCTTTCCAAACTTGTAAGACCTTCATTCATCTTCGGAACACAAATAAAGATATTTTTGATGAAATCCGAGAGCTTTCTGACCCTGCATAGACTGCAACACAACTGAAAAATGTAGTAAGGACGTAATTAAAATAGTCCATGTGACATCAGTGGTTCAACCTCAACTTAAAGCTACGAGAATACTTTTTGTTCACAAAGACAAAAATACCAATTTTATTCAACAATTTCTTGTGAACGCACAGCGACTGATATGGAAGAGAAGAAATAGTTGAATAAAGTTCTTATTTTTGTTTTCTTTGCACACAAAATATACTCTTCGTAAAATTAGGGTTCAACCACTGATGTCACATGGACTATTTTAACAATTTCCTTACTACCTTTCTGGGTCTTGAACATTGCGTTGCTGTCGATGCAGGATCAGAAAGCTCTCAGAGTTCATCAAAAATATCTTAATTTGTGTTCCAAAAATGAACAAAGGACTTAAGATGATAGACAGAATCATCATTTGGGTGAACTATCCCTTTAAGGTTAAATTTTTTTGAATAAATTAAAATAGACGCATGGAATCCAATAAACCAGGTTTAAAAACATAGTTAATTTGTTGTTTATAGGTGGGCTACACTCCAGACTGGATCTTCCTGCTGAGGAACGTGATGCGGATCAGTCCGGATCAGGGTCTGCAGTTTGCTCAGATGCTCGTTCAGGATGAGGAACCGCTGGCTGACATCACACAGGTCAGGAGGAGAGGAGATGAAAGAGGAGTGGGAGATTGAGAAGAAAGAAATAAAAGGAGGAGAATTCTAAATGATTTAGAGAGAAACCATGAGACCCAGAGACTGTTTTTTAAAATGAGGTCAGAAAGACATTCACAAAAAAAAATGTGTTTTTCTCTCAGATCGTTGATGTGTTTATGGAGTATAACCTGGTCCAGCAGTGCACGTCCTTCCTTTTGGATGCTCTGAAAAACAACCGCCCATCCGAAGGTCCACTGCAGACCCGTCTGCTGGAGATGAACCTGATGCATGCACCACAGGTACAAAACGCACACCGAAATACATATGGATACACTTACTGTCATTGCATTAGACTATTTTCAAGCAAAATGGTCTCTTGCAGGTTGCAGATGCCATCCTAGGAAACCAGATGTTCACTAACTATGATCGTGCCCACATTGCCCAGCTGTGTGAGAAGGCAGGGCTACTGCAGAGAGCTTTAGAGCACTACACCGATCTGTACGACATCAAACGAGCTGTCGTACACACACACCTGCTCAACCCGGAGGTACCCTACAAGTTCTTTTTAATCATGCTGAATTGAAGTGTGACCTTCGGTTTCATTCTTCCTCTCTTTGTTTTGCACTCTGTTAATGTCTGCAGTGGCTGGTGAACTACTTTGGCTCTCTGTCAGTGGAGGATTCTCTGGAGTGTCTGAGAGCCATGCTGTCGGCTAACATCAGGCAGAACCTGCAGATCTGTGTCCAGGTGGCCTCCAAGTATCACGAGCAGCTGAGTACACAGGCCCTCACTGAGCTTTTCGAGTCTTTCAAGAGTTTCGAGGGTAAGAATTATCACTATCAAAACTGTCTTGATATTATTGTGGTCGCATGACAATATGAAACGATAGGTCTTCCGGGCAAAAAATGTAGTTTTTAAAATACATTTAAACTTCTTATTCTGACATAAAAGATCTTGTTTTGGGCCATTATGCTTTGGCACAGTATCTGTCAAACAAACTAAAATCGAAAGCACAATTTTGCTTCATCCCTTCAGCAAGACTCAGGGTTCCCACGGTTGATGGAATTTCTGGAATATCATGAAATTTTAAAAGGTCTATTCCAGTCATTGAAAGTCAGGGAATTCATTTTTTATTTTTATTTTTTGGTGCAAGTCATTAGATTCTATTTAATTGTAATGTCATTTTTCTATACCGTGTCTTTTTTTATTGCATTGTTTTACAAGTTTTGCCTATTTTTATGGCTAGGCTATTTTTCATTTTATTCCCTTCCCGCACATCAACTGGCGAACACTTGAGTCAAATGCAATCACCAGGCTGTACCTAATACCTAAGGCAAACATGCCAGGAAAATTTAAATTGCGAGAGCTTTACAAAATCACCACTTCAAAGACTGGGTGTGAAAAGTAGATGACGGAAAAGCAAAAACTAAATGTGAAGGGAAAAAAAAAAAAAAAACTGAAGGATGAACTTGATTGCAAGCAGAGAATTAGTGTTTAACCCCTGAAATCATAAAAAACATAAATTAATTTCTGTAGAAATAAAAAAGCCTGTTTCCGCCACTAAATAAAAAATGAAAAAAGGTAATTGTGGACTTATTTTCTTACAATTGCGTGATACAAACTCGCAATTCTGACTTTTTGTCTTCAGTTGTGAGAGAAAAAGCTGCAATTGCAAGTAATAATGTCAGAATTGCATGATATAAACTTGCAACTTGATATAAACTTGTTTAATCTTTTTTCCATTTAGTGGCAGAAATGGGCTTCCATAGTTTTGTACTAAAAATGTCTGCAAACAAGTAAATAAAGCTTGCAAATAGATGGATCCGTTCATTATAGGTCATGGAAATGACGCTTTTTAGTCAGTGAAAGTCAGGGAAAAGTCAGGGAATTTGACATTTGGCTTAGAGTGGGGACCCTGAAGACACTGTTTTCGCTGTGTGTTTCAAAGCGAAGCATGCATTTCGTTTAGACAATCAGGTGTCTCCGTTCACAGTGAATGAATGCAGTGAACTTGTTTATTGCATGTGCTATGAGTTTAATGCAGATGATTACAGCATTTCACTAGATTTTTAATGAGATTTGTAGTGTTTTTGTAAGCCTGTTTTCACTGAAGCTGGAGTTTTCCTTCCAAATAAGAGCTGCCCTGCCATTCCCGTCAGAATAAAAGCTTAAAAGTGCAGTATGAATTACTGACAGCTAGTAGTTTAAATGGGTGTTACTGCAGTCCAAATTCAAAATATCTCTTTCAACTGTAAAAATGAGGAAAGAAGTATTGTAATTTCCCTTCTGTAGTGTAAAGCATAAATAATATATCTATGAAATATTAATTTTCATATATTTTATAGTGCAGTTGTTTTACAGTGTCTATTACTGTCATAGGAATAACAATATAAAATGTTATTGTTATTATATTCTAATTTGTTTAGCTTCCTAAAAGACCAGTGTGAATGTAATTTAGACTGAGACAGTATACTACAAATTAAAAGAGGGTTGAGTCCCATTTAAAGTTCATGTACAAATCACACAAATTAAGACAAAATAAGATATTTTTGACGAAATTCAAGAGCTTTCTGACTCTGCATAGACAGCAACGCAACAAAGAGTTGGAAGATTTCATCAAAAATATCTTAATTTGTGTTTCAAAGATGAACTAAGGTCTTACAGGTTTGGAACAACATGAGGGTGAGTGAATAATGACAGAATATTCTTTTTTGGTGAATTATTGATGAATGTTTTAATTGATTTAAAAAAAACTGATCCACGGATTGGTTATCTTAACCAATAACCTTATCCAGTAATCGCGAACAACTGTAAAGTTCATAAAGTACACTCAAAAACAAAAAATCTGAATACAAATTGTTGGATAAACACAACTTTTTTTCTCTAGTTAATCCCACCTAGAATTTACATTGCCCATGTAGTTCATCTGAAATATCTGGCAGGCCTGACAATTCTGTTGGCAGTCATTGCTAGAAAATCACTCTTTAAACTTGTACGTAAACACTTGTGGTCACTCTGCTGGTTGCCTTTCATAGTGCAGACACAATTTGACTGGTATCTTGGCCGTATAATGGTTCTATTCTGTGTGTGGAGCAGCATGTAGCCTTCCGTTCTGGGCTAAGTAGGACAAAAGGTTTGGCAATCAGTGCAGGCGGTGGCACAGGGCCTGCGGCCACCCACAATCCCTCAGGCTTTCCACAAGACGGAGAGAGCAAGAGTGCTTTTGACAAGGAGCAAAATTTTAATGGAAACGCAACGCTCATGCAAATGTAGAGTCCTGATCCGTAATTTGAAGGGTTTGTGCACCCTGTCATCATTTACTCGTCCTCATGTCGTTCCAAACCCCTTTGACTTTCCTCTGTGGAACATAAAATCATTTAAAAGGACAAAACCCCCATTAAAGTCTCACACAAAATCTGCACATACAAAACGTGTAGATCAAACCCTAACCACAATCAGACGTCTGTCCAGTAACAGTCAAGCGTCATTTATTGTTCTGTGCTTGGATGCAGGTCTGTTCTACTTCCTTGGCTCGATTGTGAACTTCAGCCAGGACCCAGAGGTGCATTTCAAATACATCCAGGCTGCATGCAAGACTGGCCAAATCAAAGAGGTGGAGCGGATCTGTCGAGAAAGCAACTGCTATGACCCTGAACATGTCAAGAACTTTCTCAAGGTACTGCCAAGACTCTGTCAGTGAAACCCCTCGAAATGATCCATAGCCAACCGCAAAAAGCACATTATATTCTCTAGTTTCTCATCTGTTAAAACTCTTTCCATCTTTTTTTTTTCTCATTACATTTCCTGTTTTGTTCCTTTCTACTGATCTGTCTTTTATCATTTACATGCAAGTCTTTTGCAATTTCGGATGCAAGCGGATTTCACTTTCATACCAAATTGTAACTGATTTTTATTTTATTTTTTTAACGGAAATGTCTGTTTGATCCTTGTCATTTTATTATAAAGGAAAGGTCTGGGTTTAATGCAAGTTCTATTAACACCATTTGTGGCAATTGTCAGTGTCAGTTATTGCAGAAAAAATTGTTTAAAATTCAACACAAATTGTGGTGACAGTAAATACTGTTAAAAAAATGAAAAGCAAGACACAAGATTTAAATCTTTATGATTACAAATTAAGCTGTTAACAGCATTTGTGGCATGATGTCGATTAGTGCATTTCATAATTTTAACTTATTTTTAATATTTATCATTTATTCATTACTTTGACACGATTAGTAAGTGATTCCATAAAAATAGACTCTTAACTAAAACGTATAATTGCTTATTTGTAATTGCACATAAAATCACTTACTAACCTTGTGTGTGTTAAATTAATTCAGTATTCCAACTTTAACGTTTAAAGACATAATGGCTACAGGAATTACGTCAGAAATGCATAACCAAAAATTAATCTACTGTGAAAAGTATTCAAAGAGTCAAAGGAACGATTTTGAACAAATAAGAGATTTTTACTGAATAATTCAATAATGTGCTTCAACAAAAATACCAGCTTCAGATTTCTGCTTCTGAACCCTCCAGAAAACTGACCTGGTTTATGTTCATTGGAAGTGTTTTACTGTTACTGTGAAAATAAAATAAATACAAATAAAAAAATATATATAGAAAATAAACTACAAAGTAAAGTAATAAAACAAATAAAAAATAAGTAAAATAAACTATAAAAAAAAAAATTAAGGATGTTAAAAAATTTATTTAATCAACATGCTATTGAAAGAGCTTGATTATTGTGTGACCCTGAACCACAAAACCTGTCATAAGTGTCAATTGTTTTATTAAAATGTATACAATATGAATAAATAAGCTTCCCATTGATGTATGGTTTGTTAGGATAGGATACAACTATTTAAAATCTGTAATGTGAGGGTTCAAAAAAATCAAAATATTGAGAAAATCGCCTTTAAAGTTGTCCAAAGTTCAAAATTACGTTTTGAGATATTTACAGTAGGAAATGTATAAAATATCTTCATAGAACATGGTCTTTACTTAATATCCTAATGATTTTTGGCATATGGGAAAAATCAAGAGTTTTGACCCATACAATGTATTTTTGTCTATTGCTACAAATATATCAGTGCTTCTTAAGACTGGTTTTGTGGCCTAGGATCACATATTGGATTTAGCACATTATTCTAGTGTCAGTGGCATTAAATAAACATGCATTTTGGGGGGTTGCATTCTCTTTTTGTTAACAAATGTTCCCCATTTAGATCAGGCAGCCAGTAGTTTTCTAGTTTTAGGGAGTTGATCTGAGTCTTTTATCCTGACGATGGCTGTTATTATCTCCTGTGCTTTACCCTGTACTTTTGGGATGCTCAGGACTTGTATCAGGTAAATTAACCCTAAGTACTACAAGACATTCTTTATTCCCTTTTCTTTTCATTCGTCATCCCTTCTTTTCTCCTAGTGGTCAGTTGAAGGATTAATACTGGGATTGGTGTGTGCAATGCACATACAGGGAGGTTTCGAAAAGCATTGACTGCTGGGAACAACCCTCTCTTGGCCTGAGCTTGAAATCGTAGCGAGTGACCGGGCTGAGATTGAGTTTGTGGTTTTGTGGTAGTGTATTGATGTGTGTTTGACTGTGGTTTATTTGTGGTGACCATGTTCTGCAGAAATGGAAACCTCGGGTCTTTTTCAGAATCTATTCCACTATTCTTATGAAGTTGACTTCACTGTTGGACTCTGCCAGCTTCAGAGGGTGGATCCGGAAAGCCCGGTTTTGTGGAATGATTTTGAGACTTGCTCAAGTTTAATATAGTCTTGTTTAAGGCTTCACTGCAAATTTTCAGCCTCTGTAAATATTTGTAGACACATTTCATGTGTTGAAGGTTTGATTTGTGGCGTTTCTGTGGAGTGAATTGTACAATCCCAGTTCATTAATCCTATATGTGTTGTAAACTGCAATGTGTGGGGAAAATGTTAAATGTTTTAGCCAGCAGGTGGAGCAGTTCTGCCACCTCAAAGTTTGACGTGATTCAAGCCTTGTTTTCAGTTATAGACCTTCTCTTCACCACTAACCACACAATTCTTCAAAAAACATATTTTGTGGACAACCAAGTTATCATCAAATCTGTTTATAACATTCTCAATTTGTCAAGGTTGATTTTTTTTTATTTTTTATTTTTTGTCTTTATTGCTTTAACATTTGTATTTTTTTATATCTATATCTTTAAATTGTGAATTATTTAGAACTTGATTTTTTTTTTTTTTTGCTTTAATACTTACTTTATTAATGGCAAGTCATTATAGAACTAGTTTGTATTGCTTTAATATTTTATGTATTAATTATTTGGTAGGTTTTTGTAGAACTAGTTTGTATTGCTTCACTATTTATTTTATCCTGTTTATCCTGATTTAATGTTTAATTTTTTTTAGGTTAGGTGTGATGGAACTAGTTTGTATTGCTTTAATATTTAATTTTTTAAATATTAATTACTTGGTACTAGGTTTTTATAGAACTAGTTTGTATTGCTTTAATATTTACATTTGTAAATATTAATTACTAGGAAGGTTTTTATAGAACAAATTTGGATTGCTTTAAAAAAAAATCAAATTAATTTATTTGGTAGGCTAGTTTGTATTGCTTTAATATTTACTTTTTAGTAATTAGTTTGAATTGCTTAACTATTTACTATGAATTACTTTGTAGGTTTTTATATAACTAGTTTTTTATTGATTTCATGTTTAATTTTTTAAATATTTATTACTTTGTAGATTTTATAGAAGTTGTTTGGATTGCTTTAAAAAAAAAAAAAAAAAAATATATATATATATATATATATATATATATATATATAATTTAACAAAAAAAAAATGAATTACTTGGTAGGTTTTAAAAGTACTAGTTTGTATTGCTTTATTTACTTTTTATAGGTTTTTGTAGAACTAGTTTTTATTGCTGTAATATTTACTTTTAATAGAACAAATATTTATTTTTTTAAAATATGAATTACCTGGTAGGTTTTATAGGACTTGTTTGGATTGCTTTAATATTTAATGTTTAACATTTTAATTACTTGGTAAGTTTTTATAGAACTAATTTGTATTGCTTTATATATTGTTTTAAAACAAAATTAGTAGGTTTTTGTAGAACTAATCACTGTCAGTAATTTTTGTAGTATTTTTAACAAATACAGTCAAATCTTTCATGGTCAAAGTCAGCTTTGTAATATAATGTAAAATTAAGTTTTATACTGAATAATTAATGCAATGTTTTGCATTCAAATTTATTTCAGGATTTAATCTTCAGCAGATTTGACTGTATTACTGAACACATGCCGCCTGTATGTCCAAAATCTGACATTATCTTTTCATTTCCCTGTCGTTTGACTAACAGGAAGCTAAACTCACCGACCAGCTGCCTCTCATTATTGTGTGCGATCGATTCGATTTCGTCCATGATCTTGTACTCTACCTGTACCGAAACAACCTGCAGAAGTACATCGAAATCTACGTGCAAAAGGTGAGTCACCTTTACGTACTTTGTATATAGCCTCTGCATTCAAGCATTGAACAAATAGTAACTAATAATTTGTATAAATAGGTGAACCCAAGCCGTCTGCCTGTGGTTATTGGTGGGCTTCTGGATGTCGACTGCTCCGAGGATGTCATCAAAAACCTGATCCTGGTTGTGCGGGGCCAGTTTTCCACCGATGAGCTGGTGGCAGAAGTGGAGAAGAGAAACAGGTATAAACTTTACATCAAAACGTCAATATCAAACCATAAGTTATCAAAACAAAGCACTTGAGATGATGATGTTATGCTATGCTGGATTCAGAACTATTACATGACGCTTCTGTTTATTTTAAGTGATGTTTAATCATTTGTTTGTGTACATCATGAGAGTTTCCAGATGAAACTTTGATTGCACAAGTAAACAAAGAATACAAACAGCAGTAGCTGTTTCCCAAAAGCAACTACGGTCGCAAGTTCCGTCGTTACTAATAGACTTCAATGGAACTTGCGACCGTAGTTAGCTGACGATGCTTTTGGGAAACGCACCCATGGTTATTTACCAACAGTGCTGGCAGTTGTAATATTACTTTTCTTTCCTCTGCAGACTGAAGCTGTTGTTGCCATGGCTGGAGTCTCGTATCCATGAGGGCTGTGAGGAGCCAGCTACCCACAATGCCTTGGCCAAGATCTACATCGACAGCAACAACCATCCAGAGCGCTTCCTGCGCGAAAACCCGTACTACGACAGCCGCGTGGTGGGAAAATACTGCGAGAAAAGAGATCCTCACCTGGCCTGCGTGGCCTATGAGAGAGGACAGTGCGACCAGGAGCTCATCAATGTTAGTATGCTTGTCTATAAATAAGCGTTAAGCCCTTTTTGGTGCAATCAAACAGCAACATGAAGCATAAAATATGTATTTTTTTATTGTTCTCAACAGGTGTGCAATGAGAACTCGCTGTTTAAGAGTTTGTCCCGTTACCTGGTGCGCCGCAGAGACCCAGACCTCTGGGCCAGTGTGCTTTTAGAGACCAACCCCTTCAGAAGGCCCCTTATTGACCAGGTACACACACATATGGGCGTTTGATCTCTCACAATACATAAATATGGATCATACAGGAATTGAAAGTGCAGGTTTTAATTAATTATCATTAGGTTAGATTGCATTGAATGCATTGAATTTGTAATTGCCATTCAATAGTCTGAGGTGAGTTTGTTGCAGTACATTCTGGGTTTTATGATGAATGTCTTAGTGTAATTATTCTGGCTTTTGTTTTGAACAGTCTTTACTTTGAAAAATGTTCCTGTGATCTCTTAAAATTCACCCTTAATAGGCTCACTAGGCTTTGTAACAGACCTGCAAATAATTTTTTTTTAAAGTGTATACAGCAATGATGCATTAATTTAATTAAAGTAATGTTAGAAAAGATTTTTATTTCAAGTAAATGATGTGCTTTTGAGCTTTCTATTTACCCAAGCATAAATATTTTAAACTCAAACTATAATAATATATGTACACTACCAGTCAAAAGTAAGTTTAATTTTGTATTTTTTAAATAATTTTTTTCTGCTCACCAAGTCTGCATATATTTGATATAAAGTACAGCTACAGTACTGTTTTTTTTGTATTTGAATGTATATAAAAGTGTAATTTATTCCTGTGATTTCATAGCTGAATTTTTAGCATCATTCTCCAGTCACATAATCCTTTCTAATAATCATTATAATATTTTATTTGGATGCTCAAGATATTTATTATTTTATTACATTTATCTTTTGTAACATTATAAATGTCTTCACTTTTGATCAGTTTAAAGCATCCTCGCTAAATAAAAGTACACACACACACACACAGACACACACACACACATATATATATATATATATATATATAGCTTTTCATTGGTATAGTGTATAATTTTACAAAAGCATTTTATTTCAGATAAATGCTGATCTTTGGAACTCTCTATATTTAAAAATGTTTCTTGAGCAGCAAATAAGCACATTACAATGATTTCTGAAGGATCATGTGACACTGAAGACAGGAGTAATGATGCTGAAAATTTAGCTTTGATCGCAGGAATAAATTAGTTTTTAAAATATATTCAAATAGAAAACAGTTTTAAATAGTAAAAATATTTTACTGTTTTGCTGTATTTGGATCAAATAAATGCAGGTTTGGTGAGCAGAAGAAAATTCTTTAAAAACATTAATCTTACTGTTTAAAAACATTTGACTGGTAGTGTTTACTATAACTATAGTAATATGTGTCTTAAAGTGATAATTCTGTCAAAACTCACCCTCATGTCATTCCAAAGCCGTAAGACCTTTGTTCATCTTCAGAACACAAATAAGATACTTTTGATAAAATCTGAGAGCTTTCTCAACTTACACAAGATAGGTAGTAAGGACATTGTTAAAATAGTCCATGTGACATCAGTGGTTCAACCCGTATGAATTAGGGCTGTGTGTTGCTAAGAATCTGACGATACGTATCAGGGATACAGGAGTTGCTGTACTGTAAGCATATATTTGTTATTTTATGAGTAGGACATAATTTTAGGAAAGCTGTAATTAAGAACACACCACCATATGCAAACCTTAGCAAAAAAAAAAAAAAAAATGGTGAGATCTAAATTTGCATTAATCAGTCCCTGTAACATTCATTGTTATTGAACGACTTTTTGTTCAGTATGAGTAAAGGGGGAAAATAAAGTGCTTGCAAGATTCTTTAGTTTTTGAATGTATAAAATGTAAGCTTACATAAACAGACCATGTTTGACCATAACACGTCGGAACATCTGCATAATATCAATGAAAAATAAAGTGCTCGCAGGATTCCTAAAGAAAACAAAAGAATTTAGCAAATTTTTGATTTTGCTAATTTTTCAGTTTGTAATTATATTCCGCGTGAAATCGTACAATCTGCACAAATCTGCACAAACTGGCCCCACCACAAGAGAAAGTGGCGGGCAACCGCACAGCGATCACACTGCACCCGAGGTGAAGGCCCTTTCACATGGGCCTTGCAGCCAAGGTGGATGTTACCTCAAATGACGCCACACTTTAGCTTTGTACACCTAGGCGGGAGCAGGAATTATTCTTTCATCCTCCATTAACACTAACATTATTGGCGTGCCCTTATGCTAGTATTTGAAGCGACTGCCATGAATCTTGTATGACTTTTTTTTTTTTTTTTTAAATATCGATATTGCGTTTTTGAGAATCTATACAGTATTGCCAAACAAAATATTGCGATACATGCATGTATCAATATTTTCCTACACCCCAATTATAAAGAGAATGCGAAAATACTTTTAAAATTACAGTTGAACCAGTGATGTCACATGGACTATTTTAATTATGTCCTTACTACCTTTCTGTGCCTTGAACGTGTAAGTTGCGTTGCTGTCTATGCACAGTCAGAAGGCTCACAAATTGAAATAAAAATATTTTAATATATGTTCTGAAGATGAACAAAGATCTTACAGGTTCGGAACGACGTGAGGGTGAGTAATTAGTAACAGATTTTTCATTTTCGGGTGAACTGTCCCTTTAAAATCTCTGGTTCTCTGTTTGACCTTCCTGTATGTTTTTTTTGAATATTAAGTTGTTATTTGTGTCTTTAGGTGGTGCAGACAGCCCTGTCAGAGACTCAGGACCCAGAGGAGGTGTCCGTCACAGTGAAGGCCTTCATGACTGCTGACCTGCCCAATGAACTCATTGAGCTGCTGGAAAAGATCGTCCTGGACAACTCAGTCTTTAGTGAACACAGGTGCATAAGCCCAAAAACATTCCAACATATGAACATTTGGAACAGGCCATTTTTGTGTTTTCTTTTACATATATTCCTTGCCCAAACAATTTTGTGCAATCTTTTAAATTAAATCCAATCTTCGTCCTGCTCCTAGAAACCTGCAGAACCTGCTCATCCTAACAGCCATCAAAGCGGACCGCACCCGTGTCATGGAATACATCAACCGCCTGGACAATTACGACGCGCCAGACATCGCCAACATCGCCATCAGCAGTGAGCTGTTCGAGGAGGCCTTTGCTATCTTCAGGAAGTTTGATGTCAACACCTCTGCAGTACAGGTATATGGTTGAGCTGTACTTTCAGTAGCCTTCACTTGTGCTTTATTGAATAGCAGATAATGAAAGAGCTGTTTCCTGTCTTCCTCAGGTTCTGATTGAGCATATTGGTAATCTGGACCGGGCGTATGAGTTTGCGGAGCGCTGTAATGAACCTGCTGTGTGGAGTCAGCTGGCTAAGGCTCAGCTGCAAAAGGGTCTTGTCAAAGAGTCCATTGACTCCTACATCAAGGCTGATGACCCCTCGGCTTACATGGAGGTGGTTCAGGTTGCTTCCCAGAGTGGTACGTCCTCTGTTCTAGTTCTTGATATAAAAAATAATTGTAATTAAGGACATTTTTCCTCCGATTCTTTATTCACAACTATATTTCCTTTCTCAGGTAACTGGGAGGACCTGGTGAAGTTTCTGCAGATGGCCAGAAAGAAGGCCAGAGAGTCATACGTGGAGACAGAGCTGATCTTCGCACTGGCCAAAACCAACCGTCTCGCTGAGCTGGAGGAGTTTATAAATGGACCAAACAATGCACACATCCAGCAGGTAATGCACAATTGCTTTTTTGATTTCCTTAGTACTTTGTTTTACACATACACACACACAAAATTATAAAGCATGTAAAATTATAAAAATGTCAACTTTTATTAAGTTTTTTTAATAACACATACCTGTATATAGATAATACTAAGTATGATATACATATATATACATGTATGACTAGTAATAATAAAATTGGAAAAAAAAATATATTGATACAGTATTTATTATCATTAATTATTATTTTATTTCATTTTTCAGCTATTTTTAAGTGTTATAAAACAAGTTCACGTTTAGCAATTTTATGTGCTTCTGTCTTTTATTTTTATCTGTCTATCTATCTATGGATGGATGGATAGATTTTCAGCTTTATTATTAACAGTGTTATTTTAGTATTATATAGTTACTATTATAGTATATATTAATATTTTGAATTAGTTTTGTTTATTTATTTGCTTATTTTTTGTATTTTGACTTTTTGAGGAAAAAAATGATTGTAAACGTTATACTAAAAGGTGATGCCATTTAATAGTTTTTGCCGTGAATATAGCTATTGCTGCTGACATGATGTTAAATCATAAATGAATAAATAAATATTTTGAATTGGCATCTATTTTTATATTTTCAGTGTTTTTTTTTGTTTGTTTTGTTTTGTTTTTTTTTATGTTTATTATTTCTATTAATTTTTATGTGTATGTGTGTGTTTCTATTGTTTTTTTAATTTTGTTTTTTTTTTATTTCGGTTTTAGTCGTTTAAGTACATAAACCTAAACTTATTTCAGTTACGAGGGCAGCAAAAAAAAAATTTCAGCTTTATTATTAATGGTGTTATTTTAGTATTGTATAGTTACTATTGTAGTTTTATTAATATTTTCAGTTTTATTTTTTTTTATTACGACACGTTTTAGTGCCACGTATACAAGATTATTAAAGTCATAACATTTAAAGAGAAAGGTCGAAATGCTACGAGGAAAAAAAGTAGCAATGTGATGAGAATAAAGTTGAAATACTACAAGAATAACTGCGATTTACTTATTTCGAGAATAGGCTATATATACTCTCAAAATATTATCTTGTAATTGTTATTCATTTTTGTAGTTCAAGTATACTCCAAACATTTTGACTTTATTCTTGAAATATTTAAACTTTATTTGCATAATATTTAGACTTTTTTCTCGTAATATTCCGACTTTATTCTCAGAATTTCGACTTTATTCTCGAAATATTACGACTTCAATCTCATAATCTTAGATTTATTTATTTTTTTTTTACTGTTTATCGTTATTTATTTGCTTACTTTTTTGCACGTTAACTTTTATTTAAAACAAAACTGTTAAATTGTTGTAATCATCATATATGAAAAATTATGCAGCTGAATTGGTATTGCCATGAATATAGCCATTGCTGCTGACATGACATTAAATAAACAAAATTAACTTTTGTTTTAATATTTTTTTTTTTTAGATATATTTGTTAATTTTGGGTGCTTTGTCAGTTTTTTGTCTGTTCTTCTGTGCTTGGCCCCTAAATATATTTTATAACACTGCTTTATTTTTGCTCACAGGTTGGAGATCGCTGCTATGACGAGAAGATGTATGAGGCGGCAAAACTTCTGTACAATAACGTCTCCAACTTCGGTCGCTTGGCTTCTACCCTGGTCCACTTGGGCGAGTATCAAGCTGCTGTGGATGGCGCCCGCAAGGCTAACAGCACTCGCACGTGGAAGGAGGTGTGCTTTGCTTGTGTGGATGGGAAGGAGTTCAGATTGGCTCAGATGTGTGGCCTTCACATCGTGGTTCACGCCGATGAACTAGAAGAGCTCATCAACTATTACCAGGCAAGTTATGATCCTCTGAGAATGTTCTGCAACTAACAGAAGCAATAAAATCAGAATTTAATTTTATGGTTATAAAAAATGCTCTCTGTAGGACCGTGGCTACTTTGAGGAGCTGATCACCATGCTGGAGGCGGCACTGGGGTTGGAGCGCGCTCACATGGGCATGTTCACAGAGCTGGCCATCCTCTACTCAAAATTCAAACCACAGAAGATGAGGGAACACCTGGAACTCTTCTGGTCCAGAGTCAACATCCCAAAGGTACACAGCACTACTAAAGATGATTGTTATTTCAGATGTTGGTTTGTAACGCTCCTCTTATGTTTAGAAGTGTCCTTCGCTGAGTTCTGTTTAACAGCAGGAGTTCATTGATTTCTTCTTCTATCGTCCCCCTCCAGCTATAATTTAATTCAACATGTAATCTGATATTCTCCAAAGGGATGATCTTAGTATCATCATCTGCAATGCACAGATGTTACGAAGTCTGTCTCCTTCTTGAGTTCTTTCCTTTTTCTTTCTCTTTCAGGTCCTGAGGGCTGCAGAGCAGGCTCACCTGTGGGCAGAGCTTGTTTTCCTCTATGACAAGTATGAAGAATTCGACAATGCCATCATTACCATGATGAGCCATCCCACAGATGCCTGGAAAGAGGGACAGTTCAAAGACATCATCACCAAGGTAAAGTTTGTTCAACATCAAAGAAACGTAATAATTATAAATATAAAGAAATAAAGCCAAAATAAAATAAAAACATGATTTGAACAATTTCTAAATATACATGTTGTCATTTTGAAAGTTATTTGTTAGCATTTACATATTGTCAAATTATAATTAATTATATTACAATTATTTTATAATTTTAGGTTTATATTACATTTATATATATATATATATATATATATATATATATATATATATATATATATATATATATATATATATATATATATATATATATATATAATATATAATATATACACACACACACACACACTTATGACGCATTGAATAAAACTATAACAATTTTAATTAATAATGGTATTATTGCACTTTTTACAGTTATTTTTTTAAGTAAAATAATGCAAAGATAATGAAGTGTGATAATACTACTATATTTTTAAATAAAAGTATTGTATAAGATATTTATTCATATTTTATAGTACACTTAAAATACAACGCTAATATTTACATTTTTATTTTCTTATTCTAAACATTTTCAGACCTAAAATCAGCAATACATATATATATATATATATATATATATATATATATATATATATATATATATATATATATATATATATATATATATATATATATATATAGCAATATTTAATAATTCTAATTATTATAATGAAAGAAATTAAGGAAAAATTAATATATAATACTGATAGATTAATATATTATAATTTATTTTTATTATAACAAAGATAATTGTTCATCAACACATCAATTAATATATAATAATGATCAATATAACTATTAATTAGTATAAAAATACTAAATGTATAAAATACTAAATAAAACTAACATTAATTATCAAAATATCAAATTTTAAAAAAAAAGTAATGCATTGAATGGAAAAAAAAAAAAAAAACTGAAAATAATTTTAAGCTGACAAAAAATGCCCAAAGTACATAACAATTACTTAAACATTAAAATAAATACAGATCACATGAAAATAAATAATTTTAAATAATAATAAACAATATAATAGTATTTAAACAATACTATAGCACCACAAAAAAAAACCAGAATTAAATTACAGTGATCGTGTTTCTTGTCTTGTTTAGGTGGCCAACGTGGAACTGTACTACAAAGCAATCCAGTTTTATCTGGAGTTCAAGCCCTTGTTACTGAATGACCTGCTCATAGTTCTTTCCCCAAGACTGGATCACTCACGTTCCGTCAGCTTCTTCACCAAGGTACAGAAAGCAATCGCTATACCTTGCCTAAGTGGCGAGTCTTTGAATCTCATGCTTGTATAAATTCAGTTTAACTTTTTTGTTTGTTTCTTCAGGTTAAGCAGCTTCCTCTGGTCAAGCCTTATCTGCGGTCAGTACAAAACCACAACAACAAGTCTGTCAATGAAGCACTTAACAACCTCTTCATCTCAGAGGAAGACTATCAGGTACAAACACCATGAAGTATTTTCCAGAAAAACAGTAAACGGTTATAGTAGGGTTTTACAGTAGCTGTTGTCCGCCACCTCATCATCTGTTCAACTATCCCATCCACAGGCACTCAGGACATCTATAGACGCATACGATAATTTCGACAACATCTCACTTGCCCAGCGTCTGGAGAAACACGAGCTGATTGAGTTCAGGAGAATCGCTGCTTACCTCTTCAAAGGCAACAACCGATGGAAGCAGAGTGTGGAGCTGTGCAAAAAAGACAAACTCTACAAGGTAAAGTGAACGACCCATTTGTAGTCTAGTCATGCTTTTTGTAAATGTAACTGATCTGATTTATGACAGACAAGCATGTTCTTCCACCCAGGATGCCATGCAGTACGCATCTGAGTCGAAGGACATAGAGCTGGCCGAGGAGCTGCTGCAGTGGTTCCTTCAGGAAGATAAGAAGGAGTGTTTCGCCGCCTGCCTCTTCACCTGCTATGACCAGCTCAGGCCTGACGTGGTGCTGGAGACATCGTGGAGGCACAACATCATGGACTTTGCCATGCCTTACTTCATCCAGGTGATGAGGGAATACCTCAGCAAGGTAAGGATGAGCTGCTATTCTAAAATGGGGTACAATTGTGGGGACTAGCAGTATCACTTAAAGCCCTTGTCACAAAAAATTCCAAAATAAAAAAAAATCCTGTGATTAATTACTCACCCAAACCTGTAAGACTTTTGTTCATCTTCAGAACCCAAATTAAGATTTTTCTGATGAAATCCGAGAGGTTTCTGATCCTGCGTAGACTGACACGTTCAAGGCCCAAAAAGGTAGTAAGGACATCATTAAAATAGTCTGTGTGACATCAGTGGTTCAACCCTAATGTTATGAAGCTACAGAAATACTTTTTGTGCACAAAAAGAACAAAAACAATATAACAAATGCACACAAAAAGTATTCTCATAGCTTTATAACATGACAGTTAATGAAGATTAACTAAAGTCTTGCGGGTTTGGAACGACATGAGGGTGAGTAATTAATAACAGAATTTTCATTAATTACATTAATTATTAACTCTTGACCTTTTACATTAATTATTGGAGCACTTTAATTAGATTTCTCCAGTTTACATTTACCGATAGATTTATTATTATTGTTGTTGTTGTTGTTATTATTATTATTAATAAATATGTACGTAAAATGAAAACATCAATTATCAATATATTAAGTTAAAAAAACAAATATTTCACTGATTTAAACATGAATTAAAAGCATTTTAAATATCTCTGTTGATTTTAAAAAAGTGATTATTGTTATTTGAATATTCATATATTATTAATTATTAGGATAATTATATTACGTTATGTTAGTATTCAGTGATTTTTATTTATTTTTAAGAGACATTCCTAGTCCTCAACTATGGAAGTCTGTTTCCGACACTGAATAAAAAATAAAAAACGGTTATGACCTTTTTTTTTTTTTTCAGAATTGCAATATATACATTTACAATTGCAAGTTACAAAGTCCAATTCTAAGGGGAAAAAAGGCTATGTTCTCAAAATTGCGAGTTTATATTTCACATTATATTTCATATTTGCGAGAGAGAAACTCGCATTTGAGGTGGTTACAATTGCGAGATACAAATTCGCTGTTCTGAGAAAAAAGTCACAATTGTGAAATACAAACTTGCAATTCTGAGGAAAAAAAACTCAGTTGTGAGATACAAACTCTTAGTTCTGAGAAAAAAGTCAATTGCAAGATATAAACTGAGAAATTCTGAGAAAAGGTAAACATTTTGAGTTCATATCACATAATTTTTTCAGAATTGAGACTTTATTTCTCAGAATTGTGAGTTACTCTTGCAATTCTGACTTTATAACTTGCATTTACGAGTTTAGATCATGCAATTCTGATTATATCTCACAATTCTAACAAAAGTCGCAATTGCGAGGAAAAGTCAGAATTGTGAGAGGAAAAGTCACATTTCCTTTTTTAATTTTTTTTATTCAGTGGTGGAAACGGGCTTCCATACCCAACAGAATTACAGACTGAATACTAATTTCTCATGTTTTTTTTTTAAGGTGGACAAGCTGGAAACCTCAGAGTCCTTGAGGAAAGAGGAGGAGCAGGCGACCGAGACTCAACCCATTGTTTATGGTAAAACAATTAAAGCAAATTGCAATGAAAACGGAGTAGTATTTTAGTTTTTTTAGAATAAAATATATATATATATTTTTGGCTAAATTTCTTAACATCTCATTCCTTAGGCACACCTCAGCTCATGCTGACAGCAGGTCCCAGTGTGCCTGTCCCCCCGCAGCAGGCTTACGGCTACGGGTACACAGCAGCAGCGCCTGGCTACCCCCAGGCTCCTCAGGCCCAGCCGGGTTTCGGTTACGGCATGTAAGGACCTCCCCGTTTCCTGCCCGGCTGCCACTTGGTTCAGTTCAGAATCCCCATGGATCTCTCTCTCCATCTCCCTCGATCCTCCACCAGTCCAACTCTACTACCACTTTGTGCTCACAATGGGGGATTTGAGCAAAATGTTATTCTTTTACTTTACCTTTTTTTAAAATGATCGTTTTTGTTTATCGTGTTTTCTTTATACCATCATGAAGGACTTTATTTCTATATTGTCAAAGATTTCATCAAGAATTATTTTTTTCACATTCCAGATACTTACTAGATTTAATTTCCTGTCAATTTTATCTGTCAATAAAAAGGGGAATGGTGTCTACAATGAGGAGACTTGCAGGAAAAAGCAAGTCAGCTTAATTAAAACGACAAAAAAAAAAAAAAATCAGATTTGCACTCCGTAGTCAGAGAAAAACAACTAATGTATCATTTTTTTGATGTGTGTGAACAGCTGTTCAGTCTGTCAGCATTTAATATTGTATATTCCAGGGAAGAAAATAAAATCGAGATGTAATGTACCGCCTCCACAAACACTACTCAATACAAGTAATTCAACAGGGGTGCATAGCTCTCAAAATATATATATAAAAAAAAAGGTTATGCATAAAGATGCATTCATACGGTAAATTCAAACCTTTTCAAACCCTGACCTATGCAGGTTCTCCAGTTTTTGTTTTCCATATATATATAAAAAAACAAACTTTTGTTGTGCAGTAACCCGTGCTCATTGTGTGGGACCATCCATTTGAGGAGGGATAATGATTAAAATATATATAAATATATATGCGGCTCTCCACACCTGTGTGTTTACTAACCTTACCTCTCTGTGCTGCAGCGTGTATGTGTGCGTATGTGTGTATGCTGGTTGTTGTGATGTTTAGGTCACTGTACGGCACCGAAGTGAGACTAGAAAGCCAGTTTATCCTGCCAGTTATTCCTAAACTCGATTTACCCTTTATTTGTAAAGAAGAGAAATCACAATGGTTTAAGAAAGAAAATTAAACTAACTCCCTGTGTGTCCTGTACTCAGTTTTCACTGAGTTGAGATTAATCATACACATATATTGTAGTAATTTGATTGTGCACAAAGAGAATGAGATTTTTTTTTCTCCCCAGATTACCATATAAATAAAGGCTTCTTGTTTGTCAAGAAAAATCTGGTTAAACAGTTTCACGTGCCATGTATTCTTTTCCCAACACACTTTTTGTCATTTTCCCCCTTCATACTCACTAGACAGATTCATTCAGACATTCCTAACATAAATGAATGAAAATGCTTTAAGCTGGGAAAAAAATAAAAAATAAGCCTGATTTAAAAAGCTAGTTCAACATAAATCCATTGTTTTAAATCTAAACGTTCACAGAATTGATCATGCTAGCACTTCCATGCGATTGAAAAGGGAACAAGGTGATTTTCGCACCAAAGTCGAAGTTTAACAAACAAAAAGTAATTTATTCCATTGGGTATGAAGGGGGTTATTGAAATAAGATTCCCAAATACGTAATTTTCTGTACATAAGACTTACAATGACATGTACTCATGTTCAATGATGGAATGGGTGAACTGTTTACCTAAAATAAATGGTTAAACTTATAAATCAATGTGTTTTAACCCTTTTAATTCATCTCCACCACTCTAGTTTTATAAAAAATTGGTCAAGTTAAGCTTAATACAATTTTAGGTGTCCAGTCACTTTATCCACAAGATCAGCTGGTCCCGGTCCCACGCCAAGTACTGTCCGAGACCCTGGTGCAATTTGGGTTCTTCCAGCGTCTTGGATTAAGCTAACCGGCAGTCCAACTTCTTTGGCGTGGGACAGTAGTTCCAGCAGACAGTCCTCATCTGGAGCTTTGACCACCACTTTGGGCTGACCGCAGTACTCCCACTGTTTCAGGAGCTCTGGGTTTCTGCGCTGGACCTGCTTGTAGGCGGACACAGCGGCGTGGGAGCACTGGGCCGCCACTTTACCTTTGCCCATCTTCAGGTCGTTTCGGACCACCAAGATCATTTTGAACTCTCCGCTCTCGCCCATCACACTGGCCTCATTGCCAGCACCGCCGTTATTTCCGAAAGCTGCCATCATGCTACGGGACGATCTGCCGAAACGCCCACTGAGGTGCCAACCGAGGCAGAGCCCACAGCCTACACCTGCCAGTATACCCAAAGCGACAGGCCCATATAGAGAGTCCATCCTCGTATCTGATGAAACACAAGAGTGATTCATAATACAAAATCAGTGCGGGTTTCTACCTTTACACAAAATGTTAAAGGGGTCCTATTATGCTCTTTTACAAATTCATGTTCTAATGCTTGGTGGTTCGAAAAACACATTATTTTTCAGATAATTTACATTATTCCAAGCCTGGCACAAATGGCTCAATTAGTTCCAGGTTTGAGGAAGGCCCGCCTTCCGAAAAACAAAGTGTGTTGTGATTATTTAGATTTCCTACTGCGTTGTGATTGGTGAACACTTTAGACAGTGTTTCAGTCCTGTCACAACCCTTACCAAAGCATCAAGCTATGACTTGGTTATAGTTAAGGATATATGAAGGTATAGTTGCTGCTACAGTAGTGTTGGGTCATATCGCCAGCCTGCCAGATTGTCAATACATGATATTATCATGATAATTTATTAAATTATTTACATACTTTCATTGCCTGAAACCAGCTCTAGCGTAAGACTAAAAAGGGTAACGTTTTTTAATATGACTTAATTTGTATTTAACATGACAACAATTGAATAAAGACATTGTAAGTTACTAATTATAATGCTTACATTTCCTTAGTTATTCAAAAAGCAGCTACAGAAAATGAGCAAAGAACATTAACATTATCAAATAACATCACTTACTTTATTCCTGTGATCCAATTAAAATTTCCAGCATCATTAATCCAGTCTCCAATGTCACAGGATCCTTCAGAAATCATTCTAATGTGCTGATTTGCTGTTCAAAAATTATTATTATCAATATTAAACAGTTGAGTACTTTTTTTCAGGATTCTTCCTATTTCAGAGAAACTTGAAGAAACTGAAGAAACCTGAAATCATGTGACTTGAGTAATGATGCTAACAATTCAGCTTTGAAACCACAGGAATAAATTACATTTTTAAATATATTCAAATAGACAACAGTTATTTTAAATAGTAAAAATATTTCTACATTTTACTGTTTTTGCTGTACTTTGGATCAAATAAATGCAGGCTTGGTGCGCAGAAGAGACTTCTTTAAAAAAAACATTACAAATCTTATTGTTCAAAAACTTTTGACTGGTAGTGTAAATGGCACATTTTTGTGATTTGTGTGTTTATGAATGAACATATTCACTATGTTTATGTAACTGTTACTATAGTATTTTAACCACAGGAAACAGATCAGACCATTGGTGTAAACAAAAATATGCTAATACTCACGTCTGATTTAATATGAAGTCAGTTTGACATAAATCCAGTGTTTTTAATCTAAAAGCCCAGAACTGATCATATTAGCCTCGTTGTGCAATTAAAATGTTGACGGTAGTATATATAATTAAACTAAATGATTAAAAGATTGTGAAAACACCTTGTGGAGGAAATCTGATATTTATTATGTTTCTATATTACAGACAATAACTGTTAGTATAGTATTTTAGATGAAACACTGACACCCGAGATTAATATTTGTAGTATTAATAATCTATAAAGTGATCACTTTATGCACTACATTGGTCAATGGCAATGCTGTCAGTCTAGCCGGTTGGGTTAAACAACGCTTAAACAACGCTCAAACGAGCTTTTATTAAGTACTAACCGGTGCTGGTGAGACTATTCAGTATAAATGTGTTTATGAAAATTTGATATCTGACTTACCAACAATCAAAATGATTCAGCAACCTGAAGTTTCCTGCAAACTCCACGAGCCGCTTCTTACAAGGCGACGCTGAATGATGACGTCACGTATTTAAAGCAGCCGCCAAAAAAACTAGAAATATTCATCAAAAATCCAGTCAGGTTTCTACAATGCGTATTTTATCCTTAGGAATAATTGTTTTAGTGTGCTCACTTTCCCTTTTCACCTTTAGGGACTTTGTTCTGAATTATTTAGTTAGGAAAGTGCTTTAAGCAACCGTCAAAAACAGATAAATGTTTTTCAAAATCGAGTCAGGTTTCTATAATGTGTATTTTATCTTTATGAATGAATGTTTCAGTGCGTTCACTTTCCTTTTAAACCTTCAGGGACTTAATTCTGAGAGAACGTGTCCACCATCATCTCACTATAGGTGGTGAAAAGGTGTTGTTGATTTTTAATTCTTTTTTAAACTGCTCATTACATTTGAAAAAGTAAATGTGATGTCTCATCTAGCAAACTACCTTTCTAGTTTTGTGTGGTTGTCGGTTGCTACACAGTTCCTTCATAAGCAGGTGCATGTAGTGACAGCAGCCTATCTACTCCTACAATTAAGGCCCAAACTCTTATCTGGGTACTTTTAATTCTTTACTCTTTTGAACCCTAGAGGCCCAGCCTAATTTAAGACAGTGTAAAGAAGCTTTGAAACCAGACACTGTGTTTTTCGGGCCTGGCCTCTCATGGTTTTACACCCTTAGTGTACCCCTGGGAGAGCAGGTGTGCTGTGAATTGTGTAAGACTTAAACTACTGACAAAATGTTCTTGATTCTGACATTCGAGATTGTCTTACCTGCTTGTTCTTTTTTTGTTGATCCAGGCTGCTGTTCATCTGCTGCTTTGACGTCAGCAGTGAAGGTTATTCATCCCCAGTGAAGGACGTGAAATCGGTAATCATAAAGAGCACAAAAATGAACACATTTATAAATGCACATTGCATTATGTTAAGTGTGCATTTCAAAAGCAGAGCATTTGCAAGTTGTTAGATCTTACGTTTTCCCTGATGTCTTTGTGTTGCTACACAGTGAAACTGGAGAAGAGAACAAGTACTGAACGTTTTGACAAACAAAAGCTAAAAAGATGTAAAAAGATTGAGTTCAAGATAAAACCGGCATCAAAGTGTTTTCACAGTAACGCAGAGTACTTTCCGCAGTGACGCTAACTGTTAAAACTTTTTTGTATGCCTGTTGTCAAAACTCTGCAGTACTTGGGGTTATTTTTGGTACATTTGTGGTGGGCCTCAGGGTTT
Organism: Cirrhinus molitorella; assembly: GCA_033026305.1. NCBI lineage: Eukaryota > Metazoa > Chordata > Actinopteri > Cypriniformes > Cyprinidae > Cirrhinus > Cirrhinus molitorella. The sequence continues at coordinate 18,764,570 of CM065139.1, forward strand.
TTTGTGTGGTTGGTAACTGGAATGAGAGTCTTTATATAGACTGTCACGCCACTGGCCTATTTAGTGAATGTGAGATCTCACTAGAGTATCTTTAAGTGCACAAATACTCATCCTTCCTGTGAGTTTATCACATGCAGTCTTAAAGGGATAATTCAACTAAGAATGAAAGAATGTTATCATTTACACCCGTTATATCATTTCAAATGACCTTCGTTCTTCTGTAGAAAGTTCATCTTCTGAGAAGATCATCTACTTTAAATATATGGAAAAGTGTAACAAGACCACTCTGCTAAATATCTCCTTTTGTATAACACAGTCATTTTAAGAATGACATGGGAATAACAGACTATTCATTTTTAGGTGAACTATCATTGGGATTCCAGATTGGACTCATTATGGAAATGAACCATGATTTGTTGGTTTTCGTTTTCTGTAATGTGGTTTGCATTCTTGCCTTGGCATCCATGATGTCTCTGGCAATGCAGATGCTTGTATCACTGGGTCATGCACAGGACCGATTGGGTTACAGTAATCTGCAAAACAGCAGAGAACTGCAGCCGCCAAAATGATCAGAGACAGAGAAGAGAGAAAACAGACCAGAATGTAAAGCAGACTCTGTATCACTCTTTTCCCCCTCTCTGTCTTCCTCTGCAGTGGGTCTAAAGACATTTTAACATTGTGATTATGTCCCACAGGTGCATGATTGTCTATAATGAGATGACTGAAAATGGGACAGATTTGAAGTTTCCTTGAAGAAGAGTGGGACTTTGGGACCAGCACAATCAGAGCTCTGGAAAGACAGGTCAGCCCTGCAGGCTTCCTTCTAATGTACTTGTTGACCTCACTAGAACAGAAATGTGCACACCTAATGCATAAAGGCAATTTTCAAATGTAAATACATTATATTATTGCATCCCAGGGTTTTAAAGTTAACTAAAACTAAAACAATGAAACACTTTAACTGAAATAATAACAAGTTTATCCAAAAATTTAAATTATGTCATTAATTACTCACCCTCATGTCATTTCAACACCTTTGTTCATCTTCAGAACACAAATTAAGATATTTTTGAGGAAATATGAGAGCTTTCTGACCCTGTATAGTAAGTAATGCAACTGAAATGTTCCTAGGGCCAGAAACATAAGGTCATCGTGAAAATATCCATGTGACCGTTTGCCATAATTCATGACAGTACCATGAAGAATACATGTACATTCCTCTGTTTGTAAACAAGGTGCGTAAAAAGTATTGTCGTTGTTTTCTTTTGCGTTAAAAAAAAATGTATTGTAGCTTCATAAAATTACGGTTGAATCACTGATGTCCTTACTATCTTTCTGGGCCTTGAATGTGTCAGTTGTGTTGCTGATTATGCAGGGTCAGAAAGCTCTCCAATTTCATTAAAAATATCTTAATTTGTGTTCTGAAGATGAACGAAGGGTCATACGAATATGGGTTTGGAACGACACTAGGGTGAGTAATTAATGATAAAATTATCCCTAAAAACATGCCAAGGCAACATTTCCCATTTGCATTAAATTTAACTTGAGTTCTAAAATAACAAACTAAAACTGGAATAAAAACAATTGATATATATGACATAAACGCAAAACAAAATTACTAATACTAACTAAAATGAAAATGGAAAAAAAAATGAAATAAAAGTATCTCAGTGATACTAAAATAACACTGCTGGATCCTGCAGATTCACATTTATCAACACTCTTGCTGACCATGCTGAGTCTTGGCAAGCACTGTATTTGAGTAGGAGCTCTGTTGTGTCTAAACCTGATTTTTTTCTGTGGTACAGCTACAGGCAATTAATATGACATTTCTGTATGGAATTTTATATGAACGTAAGATTTTTTTAATGTTAAGTCTCTTATGCTTGCCAAAGCTGCATTTATTTGGTCAAAAATACAGTAATATAACAGTAATAGTGAAATATCATTACAGTTTAAAAGAATTTATTTTATTTTAATATGTTTGTTTTGAAATGTAATTTATTCCTGTAATGGCAAAACTGAATTTTCAGCAGTCATTACTCCAGGTCACATGGTCCTTCAGAAATCATTCTAATACAAGCCTATAGTACATTTTTTCAGGATTCTTTGATGAAAACCTTTAATGTTCAAAGGAACAGTATTTTTTGAATGAATAGATCTTTTGTAATATAATAAATATTAATGAATAAAAGTATTGAACTTTTAAATGGTAGTGTACTGGGCGAATATATACCGATTCGGTTACAGTAATATGCAAAACATTGGATAGACACAATTAGCCAGTAGAAATTTGTCAACCGGTAGAGGTTTTGTACTATCGTCTCTATCGCGGCTGCAGTTCTCTGCTGTTTTGCAGATTACTGTAACCCAATCACGTAATGTTGCCGTGCTACACTCAAAAATAAAGGTGCTTTACGATGCCATAGAAGAACCCTTTTTGTTCTATAAAGAACCTTTAACATCTGAAGAACCTTTCTGTATCACAAAAGGTTCTTTGTGGCAAAAGAAGGTTCTTCAGATTGGTTCATCTATAAAAAGGTAAGAAAGAGATTGTTTCTTCTTTAGAGAACCTCTGACTGAATGGTTCTTTGTGGAACCAAAAATGGTTCTTCTGTTGCATCGCTGTGCAGAACCTTTAAAGCACCTTTATTTTTAAGAGTGTACGTGGCCACAAAAAGCATTTGCATGCATTGAAGCTGTTAAAGCACAGTCAGCAGCGAAAGACAACTCATTTTGCTATCAGAGAGGCGCACACATGTGCGCAGGCTTATTGAACACAGTCATTTTTGCCGCTTTATAGGCCTTGAATGCTTAAAGGGTACATAACATACACAGTTTCACCTAATCTCATGTTAATCCTGAGTACCTATAGAGTAGTAATGTATCCTTAATATCTCCAAAAAGTCTTTAGTTTTATTATATATTTATAAAAGAAAAATAAAGCTTTCCGATTTTCTCTGGAAAAAGCCGAACTTCTGGAGGCGCGCCGTGGGCGGAGCTAAGTTCGACGGTCACCCGCGCAGACATTTGATGTTGTTTCACTTACCATCTGCAGTTCTAAATCATTACCGGGATCTTTTATAGCTGGGACCCCTCCATCTTTCAGTATCAAACAATGTGCAAATCCAGCGTCGAACTGGTCCTCGTATATAAAACACACACTTGCTAAACTCCATTGCTGCCCCGGAAAAAGAAACTGCATCCACTGTTCACGTAACGCTGGGTTCTTCAGGAAGCTGAGCAAAGTTATCTTTGCCTTACAACCATAACCACACTTCTTTAGAGACTTTCTTCCTGAATAAATCCCTTGCAGAGTGCAGCCGAATGAAGCACGTTGATGGCGAGCTCTTTCTCACAGTCTAGCCGCTTTTCTGGGAGAAATGCTCATATAAGGAGTTCCACCACCGATTACGTCATTAATGCCACAATTGAAAAAAATCAGCCGAAACTTGTACCAGCCCGGAAGTTTCTGAAATTCTGTCATTAGTCCAAATTATTTTGTTAAACTTTGGCCATGTTTAGCATGAGAATCCAACTCTTTAACACTGTAAACAACTCTAAATATACAAAACACCATTGCACCCCCCCTTTAAATACTCACACGTGTATGTGTCAAAATGCTTGTGTGTGCAAGTGTCCTCATAAACACAGTAATTTAGGTCTTAACTAAAAGCAAACAGCTGAAATGACAAATAAAACACATGTGTAACAGTATATTGGATCTGGGCATCTCTTAAAGTGACAGCAGTCTAATTCCTGCTGTCTGTCATTCATGTTAATCAAACAGCAAAAGAGAGAAAATCTCTCACTGCTCTGCTGTGATTTTATACATTTGATTTGATACAATCTATGTAGCATTTCTTATTTATTTGTTTGTTTGTTTTTTCTAATTGGTTGTAATTAGTTTTTGAATTTAGGATAGTTATTTTTCAATAGTAGTGACACTGGTGACAAGAATTCAGAAATTTCTATGGTATCAAAAATTTTGATATCATAAACACCTTATTTAAAGCAAAAATAACTGTATATACTAACTGTACTAACTACATCTTGATATATATCAAAATTACTTGTGATATAAGATTTTGGTCATATCTCCCATGTGTGTTTGTAAACACACATGATAAGCAGTAGAAACAAATGGATAAGAAGATGTGCTGTGGAAGAGGCCAGTCCTCCCACTCAGAGGACACTCATATAAGTTGATAAAGAAATAGGAAAAATTCTCCAAATTAAATCTAAATCCATTAGACAGAAAAAACTACTTGATTCTTTCAGCCTCAAAAAGATTTAAGAATCACCATTAACAGTGTCATTTACATCTCAAAGCCTCGTCGTAATCCAATAAAAGCACTCGCAGCGGTTCTAGCAAATTAAGACTGACATCCAACTGCAAGTTGGAGTCTTTGCCAAGTTAGTCTGGGTTTATTAAAACCCCCTGAGATTATTTTAATAGATTTTGTTTCAGTTCCTTAGAAGAGGCTTGAAAAGGCTTAGGTGACTAAGGCTGTTCTTGCGAAACAGCCGCGGGTATGTAATACCAGTAGTTAAACACTTAGAACCAGGGGCCTCAGCGCGGTTTCCTCCCACACAGCTGAATGTGATAGAGTGTGCGCTCTACGTGCGCTTCAAGAGCACATACTGTTCAAGAAGGCCACTTTAATGTTTATGTAGTGTGATGCACATGACAAATTTGTAAATATTGCATTGTATGTTCTGTATATATTAGATAATACAGAAGCTTGCTTATTTCAGCCTACCGTCTTCTTACTGACTGACTGGTTTTTGCTCAGGCGCTGATAATGTGCAGCTTTAATTGTGCTTTAACTGGCAAGTTTACATGGAAAAACACATCTTTCAAGTAGAGAAATTCAAGTCATCTCTCAGCATGTGTGGGAGCGTTTAATAAGGCGAACCGCTCTGACTCGTAAGACTGACGTGGAAATGATTCTAATATGACTAAGTCTGACATTCCCGGACCAGGCGTCTGACTTTGGCTTTTCCAAAACTGCTGTGCTCAATTGACGCAAATCACTGCTGTAAAATAGGCCAACGGATGCTCCACTCCCCTGAGCAAGTCCCCATTTGTTCACAGCTCATTTTTAATATGAGAGGGAACGGGATAGTACTACAATGAAATAGTGTCATCGCTGCCTAAAAATGAAAATGATGCCATCCAAGATGTAGAGTACCACTAATAAATACATCACAAATAATCCAGAAGATTCCAGTCGATCAGTCAATATCTTGTGAAGTGAAAGGTTGCGTGCATTTAAGAAAACTGTTACTAAAATATCCACAATTTTAATTTCTCCAGTGAAAAAGTTGGATTGGTTGGTGGATTCTGATGTGAGAGAACAACAGGAAACTTTTTAATTGGAGGATGAATTATGCATTATGGACATTTTTTTTTGTTCACAAGCTGTTAATTGATGGACTGGAGTAATGTGGGTTACTTTGTTGCTGTTTGGACTCTTATTTTAACGGCATCTATTTAATTTACTAATGTTACATTTCTGATGAACAAATAAACTCATCTACAGTTGAGGTCAAACGTTTACATACACCTTCCAAAATGTAAATTATTTGACCAAAATAAGAGGGATCATACAAAATGCATGTTATTTTGTATTTAGTACTGACCTGAAAAAGATATTTCATATTTACATACATTTACATAGTCCATTTACATACATTACATAGTCCACAAGAGAAAATAGTAGTTGAATTTATGAAAATGACCCTGTTGTTGCCTGAATGATCCACAGCTGTTTTTTTTTTGTTTGTTTAGTGATAGTTATTCATGAGTCCCTTATTTGCCCACTGTTCTTCAGAAAATTATTTGATTTAAACCATTTCCAACAATGGCTGTATGACTTTGAGATCCATCTTTTCACACTGAGGACAACTGAAAGACTCATATGCAACTATTACAAAAGGCTCAAATGCTCACTTATGCTCCAGAAGGAAAAATGATGCATTAAGAGCCAGGGGTGTAAACTTCTGAACAGAATGAAGATGTGTACATTTTTCTTATTTTGCCTAAATATCATATTTTTTCATTCATTTCTGCCCTTCAGAAGCTACAGAAGATACTTGCATGTTTCCACGAAGACAAAATAAATCAAATTTACCTTCAGATTGAAAAGATAGATCTTAAAATCATACAGTCACTGTTGGATAGGGTTGAAATGCACAAAAATTCTGAAAAACCAAAGAATTTGTGGGACCTGAGGGATTTTTCATGAACAAACAAACAAACAAACATAATTAAGGTAACAATACAGCATTAAGAATCAAGTGTATGTAAACTTTTGACTGGGGTAATTTTTATAAATTCAGCTATTATTTTCTCTTGTGGACTATATGGAAACGTCTTATGTGAAATATTTTATTCATGTAAGTACTAACTAAAAAATATCATGCATTTTGTATGCTCCCTCTTCTTTGGTAAAATAATTAACATTTTGCAGATTCTATAAGGTGTATGTAAACTTTTGACTTCAACTGTACATCTTGGATGGCTTGAGTAAATTTTCAGGCACATTTTCATTTTTAGGTGATCTGCTCCTTTAAGAACCATTTTCTACCTGATCAGACTTTTAAAATGACTTTTACTGGTAACCTAATTTAATGTAGGTGTTACCACATGAAGCATTTTTGGTGATGTCCAGACAAGCCATTTTTACCGTGTAGACTCCAGTGTAGTTTCTTCTACTTTATTTTAGTTAAACAGAGTAGAGATTTGAATTGGAGTTATTGAGATTTGGACTTAAACCAGTATGTTCCAGAGCAATAGCCCCGACCTAGACTGTTTTCTAAAGACTCTAGATGTCAGTTTAGTTTGCCTTTGCTGCTATAGCATATTAACAAATCATCAGTTTATTTAATTGTGTACATGGGGTCAAATTGTGACCTTGTTTCCTCCTCATCCTCTTTGCTGCTGTCTCCATTCAGGCAGCACATCAGAAGGTGAAGCTGAGCCTGCTGTTATGTAACAATTATGAAATCTTTCTATCTATTTTTAGACTCCAATATTGTCAGGTCTTTGAAACTATGATGAGCTGGTTATGATCTTGGATCGCTTTGTGCATTAATTTGACTGCATTAGAACTCTAATTTACGGCGCTGTTTTTTTTTTAAGATTTATTGTAGGTTTTTTGTTTGTGAGCGTGGTTGCGTAATATCACCTCTAGCTCAGCACAAAAACATGCCTTGACATCTCCATCTCTTCAAGACAACAAGCTCTCATTATTGCTAAACCTGACACCAGTGATTTATGAACAATGATTCTGCAGATTTTATATCAGACTTATATAAACAGTTTCTACCTGCGTCTTGAAAAAAATCACATTAAAAAAACCCTAATCCTCACCAAATTCCTAATATACATGCTGTGCTTAATCTCATTTATTTATACTAGCTTTAAAAGCAACCCAGCATGCTTTAATAATGCCATTGAAAGGTCTACACTGATAAAGTATGTCATACAACGTGAGGAATGAGGCCATTTACTGTTTGCTTTCCTGGAATTCCAGTGATGCAGATCTCGAGACCTCTTCCAGAAACCCTTCAATGCTTCCATAATAACCTAAACCCACAAGTTTTGCTGCAAAACAACCTGCCCTTTTCACCAACAGGGCATGGAGTGACCCAGAGGAACATATTACAACTCAGTTCATCCTCTTTCATAGCCACTTAATGCTTAATGGATTCGTCTCAGATGTTCTTTAAGAGCAATAAAAATAGACACAAATTATTCGTAATTGCTGACACGCCGTAAAATTATAAAAGCTATAAAATTAACGTAAATTGTGTTTGTTCAAGGAAAGATCTTGGTAGAATGTACACTACCAGTCAAAAGTTTTTGAACAGTAAGATTTTTAATGTTTTTTAAAGAAGTCTCTTCTGCTCACCAAGCCTGTCTTTAGTTGATCCAAAGTACAGCAAAAACAGTACAATTCTAAAATATTTTTACTATTTAAAATAACTGTTTTACAATTTTTTCTATCTGAATATATTTTAAAATGTAATTTATTCCTGTGATCAGTGTTGGGGGTAACGCATTACAAGTAACGCGAGTTACATAATCAGATTACTTTTTTTCAAGTAACTAGTAATGCATTACTTTTTAATTTACTAAAAATATTTACGTTATTTTTCAAAAGTTACTTTGTTTTCCCATTTATTGACTGACAAGTCTCCTGAATACACAAATGTATTAAATCCTATTTTATTAACCAGTGTCTTCGCTGCTGACCTTTGGTGATCCAGTTCATCCATAGTAATAAGCAAAAGTCTTTAGATATTTGTGCTTCATTGTTTTGCTTTTTTATCACTGAAGAGTGTTGAACCTTCTTCTCCTGCATTCTACTGTACAGACATAAATGTACTTTTCCTTCAGCCTGAGGCATATTCATTTTACATTTTGGTGTGAAATGGCTTTTATATTTGCTAAAAACAGAACTTTTTATATTAAAAACAAGCAAGCCCTGCCCAGAGGTAAAAAGTAATGCCAAAGTGACGCAAAAGTAATGTAATGCATTACTTTCCATAAAAAGTATCCAAGTAACATAATTAGTTACTTTTTTAGGGAGTGACACATTACTTTTAAAAGTAATTTTCCCCAACACTGCCTGTGATCAAAGCTAAATTCACAGCATCATTACTCCAGTCTTCAGTGTCACATTGTCCTTTAGAGATCATTCTAATATTCTGATTTGCAGTTCAAGAAACATTTATTATTACTATTATCAATATTTAAAACAATTGAGTTAATTTTTTCAGGATTCTTTGATTAATAGAAAGATCCAAAGATCTTTTATTTAGCAAGAATGCTTTAAATTGATCAAAAGTGGTGATAAAGACATTTATAATGTTACAAAAGATTTCTATTTCAGATAAACATTGTTCTTCTGAACTTTCTATTCATCCAAAAAAAATAAAAAATTCTACTCGGCAACATAATATATATGTTAGAATACATAATATTATAATAATAATAAATGTTTTTGGAGCATCAAATCAGAATATTAGAATGATTTTTGAAGGATCATGTGACTGGAGTAATGATGCTAAAAAAATCAGCTTTGAAATCACAGGAATAAATTACTTTTTGAAATATATTCAAATAGAAAGCAGTCATTTTAAACAGTAAAAATATTTTAAATCAAACAAAGCAGAAGAAACTGGTAGTGTAGTTTAGTTTTCTCTTCTAAAACTCAAATGAGACAAATCTAAGAAGGAAAATGGAAAGCTGTCATGATTTACTCCATATATTCTTTTGTTGTTGGTCTACAGTTAAAATCTGTGGGCTCCAATGTTGTTTGGTTCTCAGTGTTCTTCAAATGCTCTTTTTCCTTCCACAGAAGAGGTAAATGACATGAGGGTGAATAAATGATGACAGACTTAAGTCTTATTTATGGGCAATTTGCTTTGTGTGTCATTTGAAAGCAGATTCAAATGGATTTCAGTTGTTTTCATGTAGGGAGCAAGGAAGAAAACTCCAAGGGAAAGAGCAACTACATAAGTGCAACAGAAGTAGATGAAATGGAAAGAATAGGGAATCGGTGAGCGAGGAAACGAGACAGTGAGCGAGTTCGTGAATGAGCGCGAGGGAGGGAGAGAGAGATAGGCAGAAGGAACTTGCTGCCCCTGGTTGGTGTTGTGTAAGACTTGGCTGGCTGTAGCAGAATAACACTCTTATTCTCAGTGCTTTGAACTCTGGTACCCTACAGCTCCGACCACCCCTCTCTGCAACAGCAAGAACTCACACTGAGGTGCCCCTCTCTCTCTTTCTCTCTCTACCTCTCTCGCTCTCTATCTATTTCCCTCTCCCCTTTCCTGCTGTGTCGCACTTCTCTTTCTCTTCCCATAAGTCGTACCTCTCTCTGCTCCCTGCTCATTTTTCTTTCACTTTCTCCCACATGTTCTTCTGTACTTCAGAAGTGCTGCTGCACCTTTTGTATTTGAAGAAAGTTTGCTGTTTTTTGTTTTGTTTTCTGGACTGAGAACAGGCGTGCATGGCTTCTCCATCTGGTAAGAACCACCTGCACCATGTCTGTACCAAGCTAATGCGTTTTATTATAGTTGCTGCTGCATGCATTAGTGTACTTGTATATAGCCTAATTCAGGTTGCATCTTTCTAAAGGCTTGTGTAATGGTGTTTTTCTTGTACAAGTGGTTGTGTAACGCACACATTGCTTCCTTGTTGCATGTGTGGGTAAACAATGTATGTTGTTGAGGGTGAAAGTGAATCCACGTGTGTGATGGTCACACAGCAGTGTCTGTGGTCTGCAGGTGCGTGTGAGTGTTAAATGCGTCGATAACGGGTGGTGTTTGGTTCCGTGCTGTGTGCATGTGTGTGTCAGAGCTGCACATCGTGTTTGGGATCGGTTGTCATTTCACGAGGCTATTGGAATGAACGAACTCGTTGACCCGCGGTTTAGCTGAGGACACGCCCCTCCCTTACGCACGCACGCACGCACGCACGCTGCTCTGTCTTGTTGTTGTTCGCACTGAGCCCTCTTGTGTTTTCCCCCTTGCTGTCGCTCTGGCGCGTTTTTAGTCCTGTATCGCAAAGTTGTTTGGTTTAGGCTTCTGTTTTGACATACAGGTGTTGGCACGGCCCCAGACAGATGCTTCAAACATCTGGTAGGTTTTAGAGAGGGCTGACTAGCTGTGAATATCCTTCTGCGTCACACGCGGGCTACGCAGTTGCTATGTTTCAGTTGGCACCGTCACTGGATTCAAGTGCTGAAAGAATGAACTCGAAACTTCCTCTGGAAAAGAGAACTTTCCTGCCCTAAATGTAATTTGAGAATGTTTAGTGACTTGTTTTTTACGGTTTGGCATGTTATGTTTCTCTTGTTATCTGCTAGAGCTGCAGCGACATCGTGTGGTCCGTTATGTAACAGACGAACCCAATGACCCCGCGGATTCATTGAGGCTTACTAGGAACTGATAAATTAAGTTAGTCATGCATCACAGGCTTTGATTGACTGTTAGCTTAGGGTTGGTTTAGTTAGAAAACACACACATATTGATAATAATTTGATGTTATTTAACCAGATGTGATATTTATAGATTCCTGCTTATGTTAGTGTGTGTGTGTGTGTGTGTGTGTGTGTGTGTGTGTGTGTGTGTGTGTACAGTTTTATAAATATGTTTGGTTTTACTTAAAAATTACAAATAAATGTATAGAGTTGACAAGAGAAGCAGTTTGATGCAAACTTAGTGAAAATGTTGGAGATTAATTGCATCAATACTGTATTGTCTGAAATGTATTTATTTATTGTTAGTTTATTGTCATCTGATACTTGATTTTTTTTCAGCCAATATTGGATAATAGTACTTTCAGCTTATTTTAAGATTAGTTTTGGACTGTCTGTAATCTAGCATTAATTTAATTAATGATGCTGTGTGCATTTATGTATAAAATAATTCAAAGACAGCATCCCAGATGTCTATATTATAAGCCCTTACTTAATTTTAAATCTAAATATATAATTTATATTTAAGACGAGTATATATATGCCATATTTTTTTATATAATATATACTTTTTTTAATACTGTATTTAAAAATAAATATTTATTTATTTTTATATTTATATTATAATGTTAAAATTACTAAATCCATTTGGAGCATACAAGTTCTTTATTTCTTTATTTCTTTTTACTTTTCTTTATTTATTTGACAGTTTTATATATGTATTTTAGTTTTTTTTGTCAAAGTAGATTTTTATTAATAATTTATAAAATATAAAGTATGTTTAATTGCATACTTGATCTTATGAAATTTGCTATCTGCTTATCTGTATTTTCCAGTATTTCAGTATTGATGCAGATCTGATTTCTATTTAATTAAAGGTAATAATAATCAGTTTAACAATTTAGAACATTTAAAAACAGAAATATTAGGACTAATACTGACATAAGACATCATACATAAAATGTATCATAGACCCTTCCTTATGTTTTGTTCTATTCTCTACAAGTGTCCAGAAGATGGCGCCATAGACCAGTTTGAGTTCTTGGCCCTGCAGTTACTAAAAAGCTCAGATGATACTTTATCTGAGATCCATGCTTTTGCCTGCCCACATTGTGTTTAAGAAATTAACAGGCTTGTTACCTCTAGTGGCATTAAACTATTAAAGGAGGCTTGTTTGTATTTTGTGACACATGAATATCTCTTATCTGAAGATAATTGGTGTCTTTCTTTCAGCCCGTGAAGTTGACCTGTATTCGGCAGTCATGTTTTCCTGTTGGTCTTTTATGACACAGAACAAATGTACTTTGTTGGATGATGTAATGGCACGCCTCAGTCATATGATACACTGTGTGTATATAATATATGCCATCTCTATGCAATTTTCTGTGAACAGAATAGAATACAAGTTTCATTTTTGCGCTCAAACGTCCATATTACTGGACGTCAAATACAGTTGTAGTGGTTCTGTTGGCTCTAGCATATCCAGGTGATAACTGTCAAGAAATCTTTTTCTCTCAAATAAAAAAAAGATAAATAGATTATACTTTGCATTAAGACAATTAACATAATTTAATTAAATATAATAAATAAAAATAATATAAATATATAATAATAAAAATAAATGCAAAAAAATATATAAAATAATAAATAATTGTCATGCACTTTTGATGTTTACATTGCAGATTCACTAACATAATGCAAATTACATTTTAATTTGACCTAATTCTTTTTGTGGTCACCTAGAATTTTACCAATCTTTAGTATTTTTGGTTGGATGCATTTTTTTGTGCTATTATTATTATTATTATTATTATTATTATTATTATTATCATTATCTTTATCGTTTATTTATTTTTTCTTCACAGAGAATACTTTGAGATCAAACAATAAATGGTCCCCTGCTGTAATGGAGAAAAAGTTTACGATATTATCTCAATTATGAAATACAGTTAGTACACACAACGGTTGCATTAGTTATGTTGTACTTATTTAGTCCTGATATTAACTATTTCTGTTTTACAAAGCATTATGAATTTGAAGAACAAGCTTAATTATAAGGTAAAACCTACAATGATCCTCATATAGCTTTTACTGTCTTTATGCGTCATTTAATGTCTTATTTTATCTCTCTTTTTTATTAACTATGTCTTGCACATTTTGCCCATTCACCCTCACCTCAGAGCTTATTAATGCTATTTAACAAATTTGCTTACTTTACTAATCAAATTGATCTTTTTTGATCAATTTTGAAGTTTTTTGAACATTGACAGTTTGATCCACATAGTTTTAATTAAATGATTTAGGAGGTCTCGTTTTGTTTTCACTATTGTCCATTAGAGGGTAAAGGGTATAATTATTCAATTATTTGAAGTTAATTCCATTCCACTCTTGCAGAATCACTCTTTTCTAATAGAGCTGTCAGTCCATCAGGAATATGGAAAGGATACATAAAACCGATGAAAATGTTCAATATAAATTTATGGAGTTGTAAGTTTTTACTGGCCTCTAATGAATGACAGGTGACCCAATCACCAGCTTATCCAGAGCTGCAAAAGACCGTTACTCACCGGACAAGCCATGTCTTTACAAAGTGCTCGTGATTTGTTTCTGATGCCTGTTTTGTCTAGTATCTCACAGACTTGTGTGAGTCACATTTCAACCCCAACATCTCCCTTTGTGTCTCTCTCAGTGGGAGACAGGACCACGTGTACTCTACCCCCTCACACGAAAGTCAGTTTTTATAACTTCAACCAGCGGGCACTTTTATGGACCTTTGAACTGGTCCGCTGACCGCTATTTTATTCACGTTGTAAAGCATCATGCTTTGTCCCTCTTTTTATTTCAGAGGTACTAACTCAACTGTATTACTGAATGTTTAAGATGTGTGTGTGTGTGTGTGTGTGTGAGAGAGAGAGAGTCTATATATAATAAAAATTATAAAAAATAAACAATTGTAAAAATTTATATAAAATCAAGTTATTATACAAATTATATATTTTATTGGATGATTTTAAATATTTCGATTTTTATGTAGACATTTAAAAAAAAAAAGCATAATATTCATATGCAGCATATATACTGTAGTATATACATGACTTTCTGAGGAACATTATGGAATACCATGGTTAAGTACAATAGTATATTTCCAAAAAGCTGGTATTATCATGGTACCATGTTCAAAAACAGTGGTACATGCATTAGTAGTTTTATTTCAGTGTTTACACTTGAATAAAAGCCGTCATTTAGACAATCCCTCATACGTGTGTGTGTGTGTGTGTGTGTGTGTGTGTGTGGCAGATTTCCTGAAGCTATTTACACAGCCAGTGTGTTCCTACAATATCATTTTGCCGTAATCAGCTTTGAAACACGTTTGTGTAGGATGTGAGGGAAAGAACTATTAGTGTATTTAATCAGTGTGATTTAAGCCATTTGAAATAACGCACCTGGCTTCCATCAGTTAAAGACGACGTACACTGCATTTCTCTATATAAAGTTTTACAACGGTTTCAGAAAGTGCGAAGTGTGTTTGATGGATTGTGCAGTGTGCCCAAATGAAAAAGATCCTGAAATAAAATTGCAATTGCTGCCCTGAAGCTGTAACCAGCTATGACAATAAAAACATCAGGGTTGGGTCAGTGTACAGTAATATTATGTTTCATATCAGCTTCCAATAGATTTGGTGTGTTGCTGTTCATTCATAAACTTTCAGAAGCACTTAGCCAAAAAATCAATAGCGTGTTATGTATAATTCAGGTAGTTACAATGTAGTCATACAAAAGTTACTGTTATATAAATAATGGACGTGTTCGTCGTTGTTTAGCACGTTTTGGCATATTGTTATAAAAGAAAACGCTCAGGAGACTTTCAGTGTATTGCGTTTAGTGCTTTGTTACGTTATTGTTTCACAGTCATTCATTTTCAACAGTTTTACATTAGACTCTTGTCATTTTATTTTTAAAAATGAAATACAATTAGAATTAATACATACATTTGGACAAAAAATGCACAGGTTGCTTAAAACATTTTTTAGAACGATTAATCTTTTTGTTTTGAAACACTTAATCTGATTGTCCGTTAACTTGCACAGACAGGCAAATTTTTTGATTTTTTTTTCTTGCTATTCAAATGTTTTATGTGCCATGAAACAATTTTAATTGGTTTCAAATGGCTATAGAGACTTTTCAACACAAACTCTTATGCCTCAAATAAAACATAGTTTTAAAATTCAGAAAACAAAGATATTTGCTCAATTAAAACACGTTCACATTTAATTTTTTTTTTCTGTAAAAATATGTATATAATCTAATCTGTACCATCTGTATAATCACGTTTAAATCCTGTAGTCCTTTGAATCATTTTTGGTAACACTTTACAATAAGGTTCATTAGTTAACACTAGTTAGCTACATTAGTTAACATGCACTAAGAATGAACAATACTTCTGCAGCATTTATGAATCTTAGTTAATGTTAATTTCAGCATTTATGAGTGCTTTAAAAAAAATCACAAGTTGTGTTTAAACATTAGTTAATGCACTATGAACTAGCATGAGCAAACAGTGAACAACTGTATTTTTTAACATTAACAAAGATTAATTAATAGTGTAATAAATGTATTGTTCATAGTTTGTTCGTGTTAGTTAATGCTTATGTTAACAAATGACATACCGTAGAAGTATTGTTCATTCTTAGCTCATGTTAAGTAAAGTAGTTAACTAATGTTAACTAATGAACCTCACTGCATTTAAGTAGTAACTACATTTTACTTATCTAACAATCAACAATACTTGTACAGTCTTTATTAAACTCTGTTAATTTCAATATTTAGTATGTTTTTAAATCAAAATATTTGTTAACATTAAAATAGTACATGATTGTATTTCAATTAACTAACATTAAAGATGCTTTCAATGTTAGTTTGTTACAAATGAGACTTTATTGTCAAGTATTTTTCAGTTGCAGGTCTTGTTCTTTGTCAGTTTCTGACGTGACTTGCAGACTATTGTCTTAATATATTCGTAAGACCAAAACTACGATATCTAGATAATCTGGTTTGTGATTTTTTTTTTTTTTTTTTTGTTTTGTTTTGTTTTGTTTTGTTTTGTTTTTAAGGATATACCCAAAAAGACTTTTTGTCCAAGTTTGCTAACTTCTAGACAGTAAAATTGTGTATGGTACACACACACACACACACACACACACACACACACACACACACACACACACACACACAACTCTTTTTGTCTCCAACATGAATTGAAGTAAAATAAAATATACCAAATCCACTCATGAACAGCACTTCCCAGGTGCTCACGAATGCACACTCTCATACCTCACCCTTCCCTGTCCCCTCAATCGCCACACAATGGCATTGTAATCATGCACATCATTCATGATTGTGGGCGGGATTGAGCTGTGAGTCAGATCTGTACCTGCTCAGGGCCGTGAAACCACACTCGAGACAAGCTAAAGGAAATGGCCAATTCATACGGGTGATGTGACAGGTGTAAATGTGTGCAGACGTGCCTGTTTATGTGTTAAAGGTGAAGCTGTGCTGATGTTCGGCACGAGATCTTCAGATCCCAGTATCCTTTTCTCTCTATTTTGATTCAACATTTTTTTTTTGGATAAATATCCTCTTTGTTATAAAACATGGACAAAAGCTCTTTTTATATCTGGAGAAACTTGTTTGTGGGATGGATGAATGAATGAAACGCAGGCGTTTTCATTGATCCATTTCTCTCATTCATCAGAAGGGCAATGATGTGACACTCATCACATGACTGTCTGACTTCTAATAAAATACTACAGCTTCGCCTGTGAGTTTAGCATAGCTCTTGATTAGACCAAGATAGTGTGCAACATTTTTGACTGATAAAGGGTCATGTTATTTTGCAAGGAGATGAGACATCGGCAACTTTCGCTGAATTACTTAGAGGGTTATGTAAGAAATATGTTAGAATCATCTGTACAATCTGTATCGTAGATTATAATCTCGTTCACATCCTGTAATCTTTTAAAACATTTCTCAGTAACTACATTTAAGGTTTCACTTGTTAACATTGGTTAAATAGCTGAGTTAACATGAACTAAGCATGAACAATACTTCTACAGCCTTTTATCTTTGTTGATGTTAATTTAAAAATGTAATTTTTTTTAAACAAAAAGATTTATGTGGTAATACTTCACCGTAACATTTATGTATTAACTAACATCAACGATCAGTAAATAATACATTTATTACATTAATTTTATTACATTTTTGTTAACGTTAGTTAGTAAAATACAGTTGTTCAGTGTTAGTTCAAGTTAGTTGACAGTGCATTAACTAATGTTAAAAAACAACTTTTAATTTTGATAATGCTATAATTAACATTAATTAAAGATTGATAAATGCTGTGGAAGTATTGTTCATTCTTAGCTCATGTTAACTAAAGTAGTTAACTCATTTTTACTAATAAAACCTTATTGTAAAGTGTTAGCATTTGTGTTAACATATGACATATAACATTAAAACAGTAAATAATTGTATTTCTATTAACTAGCATTAACCAATTTTAATAGATGCTATAAAAATTACTCATTGTTAGTTTGTTAGATAATGCATCTAATGTTAACAAATGAGACCTTATTGTAAAGTTGCAGGTCTTGTTTTTTGTCCGTTTCTGACGTCACCTGTAGACCATTGTCTTAGAATATTTGTAAAAACATAAACTCTGAAATCTAGAGAATCTGGTTTGTTGCAATTTTGAATAGAAGACTTGGCAGTTTTGTTTGTGATGAGGCCAATAAATTATGAATTAGAAAGGCGTTGGTGTTAGTGCCGCTTGATGTCTTTCTAGAGCGGGGCACTCCCTACCCTCCTGACAGATCAAAACAAATTAGGGCATAAATGGCTGGGCTTTTAATTGTTATAAAATCTTCCGATCAGCCTATGTCATCGGTAATGTATGCAAGATCCAATGTGTCTGTAACCAGTCTGTAAATGCACTTTTTGTGCCTTTTTATGCCAGGAATGGTCATTATAATTGTTTGAGGCCAGTCTGCCCGACAGCCTCACCTCATTGTCCTTGGGCCGGACAGTATGTGTGTGTTTCGGTGGCATTGCAGTGGGTGGAGGAACTAGAATGAGCTCATGTGGTTGAAAATCCCACATTGATAAATCATGGACTAACCCCCACGCTTGCACACACACCCTACCACACATTATTTCAACCCAGGGGACGCTGTCTCATAGTCACCAAAACTCACACATACACACTGTCTCTCACTCCAGATTGCAAACTGAACAGTCTCTGTCATTGGCGATTGATCATGCCGTCCAAAGTGATTTGGATTATGTTTCCTACACACGTGAAAATGAGTTTCACAGAAGCTTTGTAGGTGCCACAGATGACCTCACTGATGATCGTCCAACTGCATAGTGAAATTAAATCAAAATGTTGTTGATATAATTGGTTGATTAAATTCAAGGAATTTTATCTATTATATTTATTGTTTATTTATTAATTTATACCTGACCTTCATGGATGTAAAGTGTGTGTGTGTGTGTGTGTGTGTGTGTATGTGTGTATGTGTGTGTCACTGAAATAATGGTGTTGAAGAACTTAAAAAAATTGCTAATATATGATATATTCAATTACAAAGAAATAGTAAAAAAAAAATGTGTGTGTGTGTGTGTGTGTTTGATTATATTAAATGTAAATAATCAATACATTACTCCTCTGAAAACAATTACAAAGAAGTAACAAGTAACACATTGAATTAAATATAAAATTTTGATGTAAAGAACTGAAATATGATGTATGAGTGTAATAGTTTGTGTTTGATAGTATTAAACCATGTAAATGTAAATAATCAATACATTACTCATCTGAAATATAGCAAAAATATGTTTTGTCATTTAATGTGTGTTGTCGATTAGCAGACTAATCGAGTTAATAAAATAGTTGTTAATATAAAAAAAAAATTGGTGTAGAATAACTCAAAAATTGCTAAGAATTTTCAACAACAATTACAAAGAAATAGCAAGCAACACTGAATTAAATATGAAATTTGGAAGTAAAGAACTAAAATATGATGTATGTGTATTTGATGATATTAAATGTATGTGTAAATCAATACATTACTCATCTGAAAAATAACAAAATTGTTTTTTTCAGTTATTGTGTATTGTCTAATGTTATATTATCAACATAGTTCATATTTTAGCAGACTGATTCAGTTATAGTAAATATGCAATAAGAAGGAAATAAAATAATATAAAAAAATATTGGACTAGAAGAACTCAAAAATTGCTGATATTTTTCAACAACAACTACAAAGAAATAGCAAGTAACACATTTAATTAAATATGACATTTTAAAGCAAAAAAAATGAAATATGAAATATAATATCAGTCTGATATAGTTCAATATGTAATAATAAGTAAATAAAATAATATTTAACAATTTCTTTTAGCCTTTTTTACCCCACACTTAAATATATGAAAGTATGAAAATTGTTTGTTTGTTTGTTGTTTTATAGGACAGCTGAGTGTAGACAGGAAAGCAGGGGTGTGAGAGGGGGAGTGGGAATGGGACGTGACCCAAGTCGGACTCAAACCTGGGACTCTGAGCCAACACCCTTTATGCATGAGCATGTGCACCACAGCTATGACATGAAATAATATTTTCACTTGAACAAAACAGGTATGTTAAGCATTATATAACGCTAATTTGTTAATGACATGTTTGCTTTTCCTCCTGTTATACATGTTCTGTACAAGAAATTAGAAATTGCGCATGTGGTCAGGCATTTTCTTCTCCTGTTTCCTTCGTGATTAAAAACAAACATTTGAAAAAAAAAACATCTGATGGGTTTAATAGAGAAAACGATCCGCAGATTAGTAATAATTCATCGCCTTCATTTTTCATAGCTAAACATCAGTTGAGCCCAGCAGTTAGAGAACAGCCGGTTGCCAGTTCACAGATCATAAGGGAGGGTTGCCAGACCCCAGGTCCTTCCCTCCCATGTGGTGAAGTTGGCTGCATCTTTCCTCTGTTTGAATGTGTGTACACTTTACTAGTGATCTCGTCTGTCTTTATTGCACGGCCCCGGTTTCTGTGGGCCGCCACAAGAATGTCCGCTATTTTCTTTCCATTATCCCATGGCTTAGGCCTCTGGACCGGTGTTTGGTGCAGACGGGCTATTGTGGAAAAAAAGTCAAGTATTAGGCCATTTTATAGACTTCACAGCTGCTGACATAATTCAACAGATTTTTTGTTTTTTTTTTCCGTTGTGGAACATCAGGGAGGCTAAACGGCTCCCTGTGTGGAGGCCGTTATCCGTGCACCCCTCTTGTCTCTTTTTTTCCCCTCACATCTTCTCTCATTCACTCCCTTTTTATTCACTCATCTCCTCCTCTTCCCCTCCTCTTGTCTTGTTATTGCTAGATGATTACGAACTCCCACTCAAATTAAGAGCCAAGTGCCCCATTCTCAATTTAATCTGTTACCTATAAATGTGCTGAGGAACTTAGTTTTACACCCCACATTTTATCATTCTTTTCTTGCCAGTGAGGTGGGAAACATTTATTTAGACATGCGTTTTATTTATAAAACGTCATTTTGAGGATATTTAAATGTTCTTGATATTTATAGAGTTTGGCAGTGTTGCACTTTATATTCATTAGTTAACTACATTAGTTAACATGAGCTAATAATGAACTGCACTTATACAGCATTTATTAGTCTTTGTTAATGTTCATTTTAACATTCTAATACATGATTCAAATCTTGTTTACATTAACATTAGTTAATGCACTGTGAACTAACATGAATAAAAAATGAACAACTGTATTTTCATTAGCTAACGTTAATGAAGATTAGCAAATACAGTAACAAATATATTGCTCATGGTTAGTTCATGTTAGTTAATACATTAATGTTTAACTAATGAACCTTATTGTAAAGTGTTACCATATTTATTTAAAAAAAAAAAATTCTAATTCTAACTATTATGCATGTCATTCTTATAATGTCATATGTTCAGAGAAGTTTGTTTTTTTTACACAATAAAAAGCTGAAAAGATGAAACAGTTGGTGACCATTTACTGCAACTACAATATATTATATTATAATTATATACAAAAATTGCTGGGTGAAATATGGACATACCCAGTGACTGGGTTGAATGTTTAACCCAACCTTCTGGGTAGTTTATTTAACTCAACTATTATTTAAAAAGTACTATATGGCTGGCTTAAAACGAACCCAAAATGCTAATTAAAAATCACATACATAACTGCTAACCCATTCACAAGTCATACACTGTACATGGAAAAAAAAAACTTGCATATCATTGCTCTTTTGTTGATTTTGATTGCTTTCTTTGTCCTCATTTGTAAGTTGCTTTGGATAAAAGCATATGCTAAATCACTAAATGTAAATGAAAATGTAGAGGCATCAGCAATATTCAAAAGGTAAACATTAAGCGATTTAAAAAAGTTTATAATTTAATTATTATTTATTCAACTTATTAATAAATATACATTTATTGAACATAATAATCAGTGGTAATTTTCAACCTATTTTTTATTTATTTGTTTTTAAGCAATAGATAAGTTTAATAAAACTACCCGGAAGGTTGGGCTAAACATTTAATATTTTAGTAGTAGTAGTTAACTAATGTTATCTAAGTAACCTTATTGTAAAGTGTTACTAATTTATTTTATTTTATCAAATGTATTTCATTTAAGTTTATTTAATATATATATATTTGTATATTTGTTTTTTTAATTTCATATTTATGTAATATTTAATACAAAAGTTTTAGTACTTTTGTATAATTACAAATTTATTACAAATTGTATAATTAATTAGATTTGTTTTTATAATTACATTTTTGTTTTTCAATTAAATACTGATCTGCAATATCGTTGAACATTTTAATTGAAAAGTGCACATACAGTGCATTTGGGTTTTTCCTTTATTGACTCAAGTCATGAAATCATGCGCTTGAGTTGCATGAAAGTTTGAAGCAAGAAGCAAGAATCACATGATCAAAGTCACAAATAGTTCAATGCATTAACTAATGTTAACAAACAACTTGTGTTTTTTTTGTTTTAATAATGCATTAGTACATGCTGAAATGAACATTAACTTTTTAAGATGAATAAATGCTGTAGAAGTATTGTTCATACTTAGTTCATGTTACACCTTATTGTAAAGGGCTTACCAGTTTATTCAATCAAAATATTTTTATTGAATATTTATTGAATATTTTCATACAAAAATTTTCATTACAAATATTGTGTGTGTGTGCAATATATTACAGCAATATATTAGCAATATAAGTGAAATGTTTAATTGAAAAGTGCGCATAATTTCACAGTGTATTTTCAGTTTTTCTTTTTTTGACTCAAATCATCAAAAAGTTTGAAGCAAGAATCTGATTATTTGGACAAATAATCACATTATCAAAATCACCAATTTACATACTTGATTACAGACCTAGTAATACCAAAATGACGATATATAATAAACTTCCTCTCCATTTTATCACACATTTTCTTAGTTTTAAATCTTTCAGTTTATAGAACCCACTTTCATCAACTGCCTTCAAACAGTGAAAGTGTCTAATCATTATGCTAAAAAGTTCTAAATAGTATATATATATATATATATATATATATATAATTTTTTTATTTATTTATTTATTTTTAGAGTTTATGCATTCAAGTAAATACTCACACCTTCTTTCACAACCTCATTACCAGAAAAAAACGTGTATGTGCCGCTCTATTGTTCATCTGCCCACTATATTTTGTTTTCTGCACACAGAGGGCATTTGAAGACAATGAGGCATCAGAACATGACTCTGAAAAGAACACCAGGTCGGAGGTGAAGATATCTAATGCACGCAATACTGTCAGAAATCATTGCTCATATTCACTCACCTAAATTTTTGGGGGAGTTGCCTCACATTCACAAGTTATACTGTATGCTTTTTTTGAAAAAGTAAATTCATCATTGTTAAACAATTGCAACATCTTCACCTCATTTGGCATAATGGTCCGTTGCGACAAATCCCCTCTAAGGTAGAAACTACACCTCAGAATCTCTCATATTGTTGTGTAATGCTCAAAAAAGCATTTGTTTTAAGGAAGCTCTCACCTTTGTTCAATATCAGGAGCGCTCTGACTCATTAAGGCCTATATGAAAACCCTGGAAAACGAGTGACAGTTTGGTATGATTACTTGGATGATTCAGACTCCTAGAAGCATTCCTGACACGAGAGGAATATGCCCGCCGGTGATGGTGCCGTTATTAAAGGATCTGTTTCTCTGGCCTGGTTTAGTTCTGATGGCTTTGCCCTACTTTGTACCGGAAGTCAGGTCCCCACCCTATTGCAAAAGGCCTTTTCAGTGTTCAATTGCATAATTCTTCTCCGGCTTGTTTGTAGAAAGTGCGTCAGCAAGCGCTCCTGTCTTACACCCTGTTCGACAACCAATCATTCATAAACAAACTGAAAGGGCCACGTTTGTTTACACAATGGATGTGTGTGTATATGTGTGTACAAGTTGAAGCATGCAAATGCCGTGTAGGAGAATGTATCGTTAATTCAGATGTGCTCTTCCTGATTTGTCGGGACAGGCTGGATGTTGGTCATCAGCTGTGCGTGTGCGTGTAAAGATGTGTTGAAACAAGCTTAAGATTTATCATCAGAATTCTGTTCTTTCCTTTATGTGCTAAGTCATACTGATCCATGCACTTGCTCCGAGTTTTTTTTTTTCCTTCCTCCTTTCGGGAAAAAACACGGCAGAATAAAAACAAACACGGCCTGCTGCAGCTGCGCTCATATAAAATATGAAACTTTAACCATCACTGTAATTCTTTGCCATCCTCTTTGTGGTACATATTTTAGAGCTTTTAAACTTTTTGATGGCATTGACCCTCAAGTATAATTATAAGCGTATTTTATACAGTAATTTATACAGCTTAAAAAAATTCTTTGTGATGCTGTAAAGAAAAGAACATTACAATAAGCTTCATTAGTTAACTACGTTAGTTAACATGAACTAAGAATAAACTATACTTCTACAGCATTTATTAATCTTAATGTTAATTTCAGCATTTAATTTGTTAACATTAGTTAATGCACTGTGAACAAACTTGAGCAAACAATTATTTTTATTACCTAACATTTGTTCATAGTTTGTTCATTGTTAACAAATGACACCTTATTGTAAAGTGTTACCAGAAAATTAATCATTGTGTGTACAATTAAATAATTGTCTATTATAATGCACATTGCTAAATTATTATCTGGAAAATAATTACTTTTAATTATGCTGACAGAATGTCAAGAGATTTTCACAAAACCTGTTTATATAAAAATAGTTATGTTAATTACATTAGATATTATTCATTAAAATCTTAAATGTACACATCAGTTTTTGTAAATTACATTTTTGACAGCATTTCTGGGATTAGTAATTTCACACTATATGCTGATATTTTTTTCTTTGCTGTTAAAAACTACTTTATGTAAAAATAGTTTGTTTTTTATGTTAGTTACATAAATATACAGTATTCCTTTATTATTATTTTAAATAATTATTTTATTATTTTACACATCAGCTTTTGTAAACAACATTTTTGACAAAGAGTCAAAGAGCAACAGTTTTCACAAAACTGATTTTTATATATATATTTTATATTTTTTTTCTTTTTGTGCTGTTAAAGCACATTTTTATATATTTATTTACATTTTTCTTTTCTTTTTTTCAGGCCACCCTAGCACCCCTTTGTTGGTTATCAATACTATACAAAAAACTCAAAGTACCATAAAAATAATATGTTGTATAGATGTGGTGATCATTCATGCTGTAACATTATTATTGTCAGATAATATTATATTAGAATATCATATTAACACACACATATGTATGTATGTGTGTGTGTGTGTGTGTGTGTGTGTGTGTGTGTGTGTGTGTTTTCTTTTTTTCCCATTTTCTTTATTTATTTTTATATATATGTGACCCTGGACCACAAAACCAGTAATAATAATAAGCTTTACATTGATGTATTGTTAGGATATTTGGATATAAGTGTATATAATATTTGGCTGAGATACAACTATTTGAAAATCTGGAATCTGAGGGTGCAAAAAAATCTAAATATTGAGAAAATCGCATTTAAACTTGTCCAAATTAAGTTTTTGAGAAGTTTAGAGATATTTACAGTTGGAAATTTAGAAAATATCTTCATAGAACATGATCTTAACTTAATACCCTAGTGATTTTTGGCATAAAAGAAAAAGCTATAATTTTGACCAATACAATGTATTTTTGGTTATTGCTACAAATACAGCTGTGCTGCTTATGACTGTTTTTTTTATCCAGGGTCACATATATCTCTGTTAATTTTTAGAGTTATTTGATGTTGACAAAGGTTTTGCAGGAAACTGAGTTAACAGTATCCCATTGTTGATCAAGGCCATTCATTCATGACTTAGTGAACTAGGTAAGGTAATGAGAGCGCTATCTCTGATTAAGGTCACGGGGTCACTTTGCGTCATTTCTCCTCCCACTCTCAGCATGCATATCTCCCTATATGGAGCAACAGTTGGCTGGTGACACATCATTCATGTATTTGTGATATGAATGGATTGCAGAGAAGCAGTGAGTATGTGTGTGTTCTGTGCTTTTTTCTTGTGTGTGTGTATAATGGAAAGTTCTCTGATGCTCATTCATGCTTCTTTGCCTTTTTGTCAGAGTGTGTTTGACACAGGTGCTGGACTCACCCTTAGTAACGGCCGTTTCTTCCCCTGAGTTTCTTTTCCTCCTTTGATCGGGGGCTCGTTTCTGCCCCCTGGGTTTCCAATTATCACCACCCTCCATTTTGTCTCCCACTCATTTGTTACAAGGGTCAATGATGTGTCACATCAATGGCTCGTTTTTTGTTGTCTCAGCCTGATAAGTTATTCAAATGCAATTCATGCAAAATCATGACTTGAATACACCAACTCTGTGATGTGGCATGTTTTTAATTTCTGGATCAAATGTTGTTTGTTTTCTCATTTAAAGTCTAAAGCATTTAGAAAAGAAATACATATGAATTATGACACACTTTGTATAAATGTACTACATTACTGAAAAACTTTAGTGTGAAAAGTGACATGCAAAGAGTACAGTACCCCTAGACCCTCATAACCTTGTTTATTAAAATTAAAAATGTTGTGTACATGTTTTGTTTTCAGGCAGACAAAAACACAATAAATGCGGTCATGACTTTCAGAGGCGGATGGCAGTTTGCGAACACAGTCGTGTAAGACAGTTCTGGGAGGCAATTATACAGAAATACTTTGAAGACAGACTTTGCTCAGGCAGAATGACCATAACAACATTTCAGATGCTGTGCAGCAAGATCGGTCGCTAGTTAGTCATGTTATGCTGTTCCATAGTGCAAAGTCACATGAAAGTCACTTTATTTGACACATAGCTAGTGAATTACTCTCATGGTAAATTGATGTCATACACTAATATTTCAGCACAGCACCATTTCAGCGGTTTGCCAGCTCAATTGCAAGTTACTGTCATTACTGTAAGTTACTACAGCCTTCGACACATAAATGCATATTTCCTTGTTTCGCTAATTTACAAAACAGCTCAATCTCCTTATTTTAATTTATTTGTATTTGACAGTTGGTTTCAACGCTGAGAGCGGACACGCCCCCCAGCATTTGAGAGCAGAGAAGCAGAGATATTGCTTTACATGGACTTTAAGTTCTGGAATAAATGTTGTTTGTTGTCTCATTTAAAGGCTAAAACATTTTGAAAATGTATGAATTATGAAACATTTTATATAAATATGCAATATTATTGAAAAGTTAGTAACATGCAAAGAGGACCTGTATGGAGTCTTTGATTATTAAACATTAATTAAAATATTGACATGTTCTGTACACGTTATTTTAGTGCTTTAGTACTTAGTTAACAGTTATACTGCATTTTCAAAATTTAT
This sequence comes from Cirrhinus molitorella, assembly GCA_033026305.1. NCBI lineage: Eukaryota > Metazoa > Chordata > Actinopteri > Cypriniformes > Cyprinidae > Cirrhinus > Cirrhinus molitorella. The sequence continues at coordinate 18,791,569 of CM065139.1, forward strand.
AAATTTTTGGAAATAAAGAATATAGACACTTGTTGAAAACTGTGTGAAGAACTAAAAAACTATATTTTTAGAACATTTCACTTAGTTGTAAATAAGATAAAATGTTGCTTATTAAAAAAAAAAATGCAAATGCAAATGAAGAGTTCAGAGGCATAAGCCTCTAAATCCATCTGACGTCTTTCTTTAAAAAATGCTTTTTTTTTTTAATCAGACTCTGATTTATTGCTTTCTACCCAAGTACCAGTACTTCCGATTAGGCTAAAGCTGGGATTTTAGCAAATAGTGATAAATTCTATGTACACTGCGTAAAAAGAGCATATTTTCTTTGCAATAAGTGTCTATTTATACTACTTAGTGGCAGATATTTGCACCTCAGTATTTTAGTAGTCTACATTATAAAACAGTATGCAGCAATAACGTATTGAGTGTAAATGAAAAATTTTACTAAAATTATTTAAATGGATGCTGCCTTACACCATGTCCAACTACACCCGACTTAACAATGGTGGGCTGAGTTAGTGTAAATAGCCTCTGCCAACAAGGCGGAGTGTAAATAGACACTCCGATAAAGATTAGATACAGTGAGGAAGAACATTATTTGATCTCTTGCTGATTTTGTATGTTTGCCCACTGACAAAGAAATGATCAGACTACAGTTTTAATGGTAGGTTTATTTGAGCAGTGAGAGACAGAATAACAACAAAAAGTTATAGATTGATTTGCATTTTAATGAGTGAAATAAGTATTTGTGAGGTTGTCGCAAAACATGATTTAGCAAAACCTTTGCTGGCAGTCACAGAGGTGGCTACCAGGTTTGCACACGTCCCAGGAGGGATTTTGTCCCACTCCTGTCTGGAGACTGGCTAGGCCACTCCAGGACCTTTATGTGCTTCTTCTTGAGCCACTCCTTTGTTGCCTTGGCCATGTGTTTTGGGTCATACTCATCCATGACTCATTTTCAATGCCCTGGCCCTGACGGTACATGGCCCGTCCATCGTCCCTTTGATACGGTGCAGTTGTCCTGTCTCCTTAGCAGAAAAACACACACAAAGCATAATGTTTCCACCTCCATGTTTGATGGGGTTCTTGGGGTCGTAGGTAGCATTCCTTCTCCTCCAAATCCATTGACAAACTTCAGATGGGCCTGTGCATGTGCTTTCTTGAGCAGGGAGATTTTGCATTTACGAATAATCGCACCAAATGTTGTCACCTTCTCACCAAGCTGCTTGGCGATGGTCTTATAACCCATTTCAGCCTTGTGTAGGTCTACAATCTTGTCCCTGACATCCTTAGACAGCTCTTTGGTCTTGGCCAAAGTTTGGAATCTGATTAATTGATTGCTTCTGTGGACAGGTGTCTTTTATACAGGTAACAAGCTGAGATTAGGAGCACTTCCTTTAAGTGAGTGCTCCTGATCTCAGCTTGTGACCTGTGTAAAAGACACCAGGGAGCCAGAAATTATTGCTGACTGATAAATACTTATTTCACTCATTAAAATGGAAATCAATTTATAACTTTTTTTGAAATGCGTTTTTCTGGATTTTTTTGTTGTTACTCTGTCTGTCACTTAAAATAAACCTACTATTAAAATTATAGACTGATCATTTCTTTGTCAGTGGGTAAACATACAAAATCAGCAGGGGAGTAAATATTTTTTTTTCCTCACTGTAAGTAATATTAATTGGTAATATTTATATTATAATGTATTTAGGGACAAATTTGTCCTTATGTCTTTATAAATCCATGTGTCTGGTTTTCTTCTGTGCAACACAAAAGGAGATATTTACAATAAAAAGTTCATATAGCTATTTTCAAAATACTGAAAGTGAATTGTGACCACAATTGTCAAGCAAGATTTTGTTTAGCAAGATTCTAATATTAAAAACAACTTCATCGACTATCAGATTTAGTAAACTTGACAGCTCCTGGTTCTCATTCACATTCACAGTATAGATAACAGCTCAAGCATTTTTTTTCTCTTTTATTGTTCCACAGAAGAAGGAAAGTCATACAGGTTTGTAAAGACATGAGGTATTTTTGTATACAGCCATTTCTCTCCTTTATGTAAGTCATCATACTTGTACATTTCTATAATCATCTCTTTTTTTCTTGCAGTGTCGTCACTAGTGATTCTATCGGCTCATGAGTGTGTCTCTCCACCAGGCCACCCTACACTGACCAGACCTGGACTGCACAAGAGTCACATAGCTGGAGGCAAGAAAATCTGACCTTTTGTTCAAAGGAGTTTACATGGTTAATGCCACAAGATTAGTGCCCTTAAATACTTTTTACTCATTGAATGTTATAGTGTTACTTTATTTTAAATCGAGCAGACCACACAATTTGTTTATTTCCAGATTTAAATGTCATTTTTTTATGTTTGGGTCACAGTATAATTTGGCTGATTCGATAATGCATTAAGCTACAAATAAGTGTCCTCTCAGCTTTTTGACCTTGTTTAAATTCATTCAGCAGATTGCAAAGAATGTCCAAAAAAGGCTGGAGATTCTGTCTGGGCCTGCTTATGCCTCACAACTCAGTTTTATGTTATTAATATTGAGGCCTGATTTCATTGAGGTCTTTTTTTCTGAATGATAAGCGTGCGCGGTGGGGAAAGAACCTGTCAATGTTTGCGAATTTCCCTGCTGCTGCTTACTAGCGGTTTCACACTTCACACACCAGACATGTGGTTTAACATTTTTTTTACTATGAGTAGTACAGCCTGTTCCTTAAAACACACGCTCCTCCAATTGCACACACATATGCATGACCTGATGAGGAAGTGATTCTATTGACGAGGCAAAGATGGTACAGACTGATCTAGAAATGTTCTTACCATCTTCCTGCCGCTCACCTCATTTATTATGTGCGTATGTAAAGTTGTTTGCTCATGCTGTGTTCACTGTTGTGGCTTTAAAGTTTAGGGTCATATCCTGTTATCATTACTGATTCACTGCATTTTTTATTTAATATATTAAAAGTTTTAGAAGTTTAAAAAATATAAAAATTGGTTAAGCTAGTATTGCGGTGTTTGTGGTGATCTTTACGTTAACCTGAATTGTTTCGAGGAAATAACTTAAGATTATGATCTTTTGTACCACACGTTTTTAGCCTTTGCAAATCAGTGATTGGCTGATTATGAGCCACCAATACAGTGTATTTCTTTTCTGCAGATGACTTGAAATAATCTTTTTTTTTTGGTCATTATCAAGAAGCTTTCTTAGAAACTTCTGGGGAAGGTTGATTACGCAGAAAAACAGCACTTTGCCTGCTAATGTAAGAAGAAATAATGAGAAGCCTCCAGTAAATGATGCTCTCGAGCTATTTTTCCACTCAGAATTAGGAAGTGCACTCACATATCTGTGATGTTATTATCACCTCGTGTCTGTCTACACGTCATGTGCGAAAGACTTTCTTCAGAACTGTGTTAAAACTTTTAGAAATGCAAAAGGAGCAGCGATGACCTTCTGCATGTCGAGAAAAATAACTGAAATGTTGTTGCTATTTATTAACAGTAAAAAGTAAAGTGATATTCCAGAGCATGTGTGCATACGATTTTATAAATATAATTTTGAATTCATAAAAATGGTGAGTTCCAATAAGAAAGACTGACCACTGAGGTCTTGTTTCTCAGTAAATATATTTTGATAAACACTCTTAAAAGTAAAGGTTCTAAAAAAAAAAGGGTGTTTTTGCAGTGATGCCACAGAAGAACCATTTTTGGTTCCCCAAAGAACCTTTCAGTGAACAGTTTGTAAAAGACCAGTTTGAAGGGAATTTTAAAAAATCTAAAGAACCTTTTCTGCATTTGTTCCATGGATGTTCAAGGTTCTTCATAGAGCCATTGATGTCAATAAAGAGAGTGAAGTTCAACTTTAATGAGTTTGTAATACACTCATTGTAAATTACTGCATATTTTACTGTAAAAAAAAAAAAAAACAGTTCTTGTCAGGGCTTTGTTGCAGAAGTTGCCACATGTGCTCACTACTCTAGTGCTTGTGAGGATGCAGGTTTGTGTCTGGCCTGCCTCTCTGTTACTTATCAATTTCTTTTCATTTTCATTTTATGTTTGTGTTTTTATGTTGTACTGTCCTGTCTAACAAAGATAAAAATAGGATAATAGACTAAATAAAACAAAAAGGTGAAGGTAATGTAAAATATGTAACTTTACAAACAAGTTTTAAACACTCAAAGTATATTTTGTATAAAGCATGCTGGTAGTTTGACCTCAAACTCACACCATTTTTTTTTAAATAGTGTTATGTCCGGCCCATTCAATCCATTCAAACAGACTACAATTCTGTTTGCTACACAAGTGGTGTAAAATTTTACTTTTTTTATAAAATGTATTTTTATACAAACATTTTGTTATATTCATCAAATACATTTTCAAATCTGTTTCAGGTTGTCAAATACTAAATAGTAATGAATAAAGCAATGAAATAGCCCCAGTTTGAAATCCTATAATGGACGGTTATCTGTTTTTCAGTTTCATAGCTCCAATAACATTTTTTTAGTGTGTAAAACACTCAGTGTGACTTTTTTCCTGCCTGTAAGAGGATGAATGTTTGATAAACTGAGGTTAATACAAAGAATTTCCTTCATTCAGATTATGTTAAAGGGATAGTTCACGCAAAAAAGAAAATTCTGTCATTAATTACTCAGTTTCATGCCATTCCAAACCCGTAATTCATCTTCAGAACACAAATTAAGATCATTTTGATGAAATCCGAGATTCTTCTGACCCTGCATAGACCGTAACGCAACTGACGTGTTCAAGGCCCAGAAAGGCATGTGTTGTGGTACTCTCGTGATCACAAGTCAAAGACTGACACAGAAGAGAAGAAATTGTTGAATAAAGTTATTATTATTATTATTATTATTTTGCGCACAAAAAATATTCTTATAGATTCATAAAATTACTGTTGAACCAAGTTCTTAGGGCTTTGGAATGACATGAGAGAGAGTAATTATGAATGTTAATTTTTGGGTAAACTATCCCTTTAATACATAAAGATTTATACACAAAATAATGTAGATTTTGATATTAAAAGTTACAAGTATATTTTGTATAAAGCATTAGTTTTTATACATTTTCTGTTGGTTTTATTCCATTAACCCCCGAATAATCTGGTCTTCTCCAGTCTGAATCTGTGCCTAACCTGTGTTAGATTCATTTCAGTAAAGCAAACCGGTCGGTAATACTGGTCTCCAAAACACCTGGCAGTGCCAGACTGTCTGCCAGGCTGCGCCCAGTCCCAGGAGACTGACGATGTCATAACTCTTGTTCTTAGCACCGTCATTGGCAGGAAGGACATTAATGACACATTTGTGTGTGTGTTTTACCCTCAGGGCATTCTCCGGTGAAGGGGGCAGGACTCATGCCGCACATATACACACAAACACGTGTTCCTGTCCGTTCAAAGGTGAGTATTCTCAGGGTTACTTAAACGTGCACACACACGTACACACCCATCCATGTCGGCGGCAGTTTATCAGGGAAAGTGGAGCTCTCCTCTCCTGCAGAGCTCATCTGTTCCTGTGCCACCCTGCAAACCCCCTGTAGACATTAGTGGGCTTTCCACACTCCCCACCCAAGGGGCAGGTGGAACACACACTCGCACTAACCAAACACCTCCTACTGAGTGGCATTGAATAGGACAGCTGCCCAGGAGATTAGGGCCAACTGCTTTGTGAGTAATGCAGTGTCGGCCACCATCAAAGCCAGTTGTTTTGAAGAGACAGGATGTGAGGCAGGATGTCCAGATTAAATAACAGACCTATTAATGTCAGCCTGACAACAGCGCAGAAGAGGAGAAAACTCTTCTGAACTTTAGCTGTCATAATTCGATACACCACGGAACAATGCTTTTTGATTTCAGATAAAATAATCGTGAAGTCATGCGGTTCTGTGAGGAATTCGTTGGCTTTTTTATGCACAGTCATATATACAATGTCAGCATTCACGTGTGGTGTGTGTTCACAGGGTGTATGGTGTGGGAACAGAGGTAGGGGAGGTCCCTGCGTTCTTCACAGCCCGGGCGGCCAGGTTGTCAGGGACGGGCCCGGGTGATGAAGCCTGTGAGGAGTTTGCAGAGATATTCCACTCAACAATGGTAAGAGCCATCAGGTGGGTCATATCACATTCATACATCCCGCCCACTCTCTCACCTTTCCAGTTGACCTGCTTATTCTCTTGCTATCTTTTATTTCAACGTTCTTTTTATTCCTCATTTCCTGCTTTCAATCCATAACCACACCCCCACGTTTCACATGATGCCTGTTTCTTGTTCTCCTTTCTCAAAAACCTTTTATTAAAGGGAATTGCTAAGACATAGCATAACTGTTAGTACTAATACTTATATTTAAGGATTTGTATTAAAGTATTAAACTTTGGCTGAATGCATGAAACCTCAAATATATCACAATCCCATAAAACTCCAGAAAGACTTGGTGGCTTTTTGCCTATCATTTACAGGCATTACTAAGAACCTGTCACATGGTTTATTCCTGATTAATCTGCAACCAATAGGCCCATCACCATGGCAACTGTGATAATGACTGAGAGGATTTTAACCACAATAGCCTCATCCACTCATAAACACAACCAACTGTTATGGAGACTAGTGTCCAACAATCTTCGTCTCCTTGTTTTATAATTTATTACACTTTTTTTTCCAAAGAACTCTTCTTTGTGCAAATTGTCTTTGAAGAAAAGAATTGTGTAGACTTGCACTGTAGTAGCAACTTGACCCTCACCAGACTAGCAGCTGATATAGCAATAAGTTGACAACCATTCAAAACATCCCTGAATAGCATAGCAACTTGCTAACCATTCACAACATGTTAGAAATGGCATAACAACTTCCTAACAACCATTCAGAACACCTTAGAAATTACATAGCAACATGCTAACTATTCAGCACATGTTAGAAATGGCATAGCAACTTACCAACAATCATTCAGAACTTACTAACAACCATTCAACACCCTAAAAATGGACTACCCTGCTGAAAAAAAAACAGCTAAAACCAGCCTAAGCTGGTTGGCTGGTTTAAGCTGGTCATCCAGCCTGGTCTTAGCTGGTCATAGCTGGGCAGCAGGCTGTTTTTAGAGGAGTTTTGGAGACTTCATTAGCTGGTCAGGCCGGGAAACCAGCTGAAACATCCAGCTAAAACCAGATTGAGCAGCCTAGCCAGGCTGGGAGAGCAGCTAAAACCAGGTTAGGTTTTTCAACAGGGTACCATTTACAACATATTAGAATGGCATAACAACTTGCAAAAAACATTCAGAACAACCTATAAATGGCATAGCAACCTGTTAACCATTCAGAACACCTTTGCATGGTAGCAATGGCATAGCCATTCAGAACGCTGTAGAAATGGTATAAAACATTGCTAACAATTCAGAACATCCTACTAATGGTATAGAAACTTGCTAACCATTCAGAACACCCTAGAAATGGCATAACAACTTACTAACAATCATTCAGAACACATTATCAATGGCACAGCAACATGCTAACCATTCAGAACATCCCAGAAATGGCATAACAACTCACTAACAATTATTCAGAACACATTATCAATGGCAAAGCAACATGCTAACCATTCAGAACACTCTAGAAATAACATAACAACTGAACTACAAACCACTTAGAACACCTTAGCAATGGCATATCAAATTGTTAACGATTCAGAACACCGTAGAAATGGAATATCAAATTACTACCGTCCATTAAGATTCAAAGATTTCTGAACTCTGCATCTACAAAATGACGAATAAAGAATGCATGGTGTTTTTGCTTTTTTCTGTTTTTATTCATATTATGAAGGTGATGTAAACAGTCTTTATATATTCTATGGTAATTAGCCTACAATAATATAATATAATGTTTTGTATATGTAACTAATATAGTTTTATTGTACATTACAAAAAAAAATATCGTTTTATTCATGTTAACAAATTTACCGTCAATACAGACGCTGCATATCTATAATCTTTGGCTGCGTCCATTGCATCCGACACGTTCCCCCCTGACTCGGAAACTCTTAAAGAAAATATTGAGTTCCCACTCGTTATAATGACTTTGTGGTAGTGTTAATGTGCGTTAAACTCGTAAATACGATCTGTCCAACATGACTTGAACGCACCATACATAACTTTCTAACAACCATTCAGAACACCTTAGAGATGGCATAGCAACTTGTTAATTATTCAGAACAACTTAGAAATGGCATAGGAACTTACCAAAGCCATCAGGAACACCCTAGCAACTGCACAGCAACATGCTAACATTCAAAACACCACGGAAATGGCATAACATGTAACAATTCAGAACACCTTAGAAATGGCATAACAACTTACTAAAACCATCCAGAACACCCTAGCAAATGCACAGCAACATGCTAACCATTCAAAACACCCTAGAAATGGCATAACAACTTACTAACAAGCATTCAGAACACCTTAGAAATGGCATAGCAACAAGCTAACCATTCAGAACACCCGAGAAATGGCATAACAACTTACCAGAACAATTCAGAACACCCTAGCAATGACATAATATATTGTCAACTATTCAGAACACCCTAGAAATGACATAACCACTTACTAACAACCATTCAGAACACTTTAGAAATGGCATAGCAACATGCTAGCCATTCAGAACACCCTAGCAATGGCACTGCAAAATGTTTAACCTTTCAGAACACCCTACTAATGGCATAGCAACTTGCTAACTATTCAGAACACTCTAGAAATGGCATAACAACTTGCTAACTATTCAGAACACTCTAGGGCCCAGATTTAATAACAACTTAAGACAGCACAAACCATCTTTTGGCATTAAAAAAGTACTGTCAGGATTTACTAAAGACGCGCATTGAAGATTTAGCACTGAAAAGGCGTAGTTTTTTTTGTGTCTAACCTTGTTGACTATGCATTTGTAGGAGTTTGTGGAGAGTATTAAAATAAATCATGCAACATGATTTACTAACATTTGTGCTTATCAAGTATTTGCGTCATTACGTCCAAAAAAAGCACGTCTAAAGCAGGTGTAGCAAATAAATTCCTAATTATCATTTGGAACAGTCTAGTAATGGTATTTCAACATGCTAACCTTTCAGAACAGTTTAACCACTGCGAAGCACCCTGACAGTCATTCTGGCAGTATGGTGTCAGGTTTTGCACAGGTAGCGTTTCCTCAGAAGTGTTTTTGCACTTCTTAAACAAGCAGCCAATAAAAAGATCTCTGCAGACATTTTGAGTGCGAGTATGTGTGTGTGAGTGTGTGTTTTGACATATGTTATGACAGATGTAGCTCTTTCTCAACAGTCTTTCGTGTGAATGGGAAGTTTCTGGTCATGTCAGACTAACGGGGAACCTTTATCATGGTTGTTAACCTCAAACCGTCACTGATGGAAGCATGCATCGTGACTCATTCGTCATGTGGTCATTTTGTTTCTGAATTACTCTGCACCTCAACAGCCAATCATTACTTAAATTACTTAAAAAAATACCTTACGGCATTGCTGCATTTATATTAGAAGTTTCCATCAAATGTGCAAGCTCATTATTGTTTTGTTCTGTTTCACATTTAGACCTGCTAGTCTAACTAATAATAATGTATATTATCTCTCAAATGGTGCTTCTCAACTGGGTTTGCTTTAGATCAAAAAACAACTTGGCTAATTTTCAACAGATGAATTTGCACCAAAATATTGCAGCTTCGATTAGACACACAGGCTGTGATGTCAACAATATGGGAGGAGTTGTGATTATTTGTATTCCCCATAGTTTCCTCTGTAGCCCATAACCCCATAAAAACTGATGGGGTGATGAACCACCGGTTGAGAATCACTGATGTATTTGTTTAAATGTATTTATTTTGTTATGTTTATTAGTGTTTATATGTGTGTGTCTGTTTTTTGTCTTGTCCTCACATTTCTCCACAATTCCAAAAGAGGGAGCGGAAATAGAGAGAGAGGGAGGGATAGCAAAATTAAGTGGAGTTCAGAACAAAAACGAGTGGAGAGGATGAAAGCTGAAAGAGTTGTTTGGAGAAAACCGACTTTTTCGAGTTGCAATGTGTCTCGGCTGCCTTTTCTACCTCTCCTATCTGTCTCTCCCCTGCACTCTCTCTCTCTTCCTCTCTTTTTCTCTCTCTCTCTATCTCTCACTCCCTCTCGGTCGCTGTTTGGTCATTCTGACGTCCGCTTCACAGCATCTCTCGCTGGTGCCGCAGGAGAGTTCCCTGTGCAGTCTGAAGCCTGATTTTCCCCCCCAAATCTCTCCTCATGTGCTCTGAGACTGAAGACGACACGCTTTCTACTTCTGTGGCTTTTTTGAAATCTACCAAAATCTTTGAATCTGAAAACATCCTCCAGTAACATTGCAAGCGAAGACGAAATGGGTCCCTTTCTCCACGAAGCGGATTTAAAAAGATGTAGCTCGCTTTTTTTGTAAACTACATTTTGTCCAGGACAGTATCCGCAATAGCATTGCAAATATTGAGTAGTTGTCTACTTTTTGCAGTTTTGACGGAGCACAGGAAGTGTTTAAATGGGTATTTGTGTGTTTTACTAATTTGTTTATGTGTTTCTAGGTGTGTTTCTGTGCTTGTATGACGTCTAACAGCGTGACAGAATGGTTCCAGACGTCCTTTGCCCAAAGGTCAAGGGCATGGGATTGTATGTCAAGTGTTTGTGTCGTCATGTTGGTTTGTAGAGATCTCCAGACGTATCGCACGTGCGCGACTGCACACACACGAGCAAGGCTGACACGAAGTAGCTCAACAGACGAGACATCATCAGCTGCATCCGTTTATAGTCATGAACAGCTGTTTTAGTCACTGAAACAGCATTGTTTTTTTCATTTTTCTTCTTGGTATTTATGTGTGCTTTTATTTTATTTAAAACAAGTGTTAACAAGACAAGCAAAAATGTCTGCTTTCTTGTTTAACTTGGATTAACACTGTTAAAAAAATGCTTCTGAATCATTGCTTCTGGCACTGAAAGGGTTAGTTAGTCTGTGAATTCTCCCCTGCCAACTCCCAGGCAGTCGAATAAGTAACCCAATTCGGAGGCATCTGCTCGGGGAAGGGCGTGTATCTGCCTCCCCCTCGCCCTGATTCCTCTCCGCTCCTCTCCTCCTCCCGGAGCTGTGGTTAGCCCTGCCCTGTCATGTGACTTCTCTGAAACTCCCTCCTCCCCCTGCCTCCCCCCGTGTTTCCAGTAAACTGCTGAAAGGAGGGGCTGAGTCAGTCTTCAACCAGCTTCCCTTTGACCACAGCTTGTTAAAGAATTTGTCAACGTGGACTCCAGGGTGCACATTTTTTTCCTCCTTGTGATAGATAGATTTGAATTTTTTTCGTCTCTCCCTCCCTGGAACGGTCCGATTACGTCAGGCACCCATAATCACTTCCTACGCTACGCCGTAGAAAGAGAGAGAGAGAGTGTGTGTGTGTGTGTGTGTGTGTGTGTGTGTGAGAGAGAGAGAGCGGCTCATATAATGGACTTTGATATTTGGTGGCATGTGTGCCAGAGACGTTTGTCTGAAAGAGTTTCATTCAGAAAAAAAGACGGGAAGAATAATCCAAGAAAGGGGGAAAAAGTACAATTTAGTTAACCTGATTACGATCTTCCTGCGATTCTCCCAGCTGGCGATCTGATTTTCCGGTATTAGTTCATGTGTAATATTTGCTTTTGCTAACTCACTTGCTCCACAGACAGACAAATTAACTTTTCGTGTAAATGAAATAGAAACTGACGCAAATAAACTCCAAGCTACCACTGAAATCTGTCACTTAACCTATTTTTTAAAAAAAACTAAATAATAATAATGAGGAGAAATGAAAATAATTGACTAATTTACTCACCCGTTTGTGGTTAAAAACCTGTATTACTTTTCTTTCTTTTTTTTATAAAAAAAAATAAATAAATGAAATGAAAATCAATATACTCAATATATCAAGTCTGCAGAAAAAAGAAAGAGGGTAAATTTTCATTTTGAGGTAAACTATTTCCTTTAAATAACTCTATTAGTATTAGCTGGGTTCAGGTAAATGTAGATGGTGTATGTATAGGAGTGTTGCTATTGTTACCAAGGTGCTATTGACGTAAGGGGAAGCTGTAACTGTAGAATGTGGCATGGAAAGAGGAATATTATTAGGTGTGAATCTGGATTAGGGAAGTCTTTGGTCTATATGCATCAATCTTCGTCATTTCTCTTCTAACAAAAGTCGGTCACGTCTTACAATGCTTCACTAAATATAAGTGTAGTATTTTTTGGATAAAGACATCTGTACAAAAAATATTCTGGTAAATCCATGTCCTGAAAACTGCTTCCAAAAATGATATGCCCTCTGTACTTATGAACTTAAAAACAAGCCCTAAGAAAAAAAAATCAAAAGTGATGATGACCAACATCAAAGCTTAAAAAAAAATGCTGAATAGCGCTGGAAACGTATCAGAGAGCCGAAACTGTCTCCCATGGTTTTACTGAAGGCGCACCTTTGACGAGATCTCTTAAATGTAATTGCTGGTAAACCCTGCCCTTAGGGATGCTGGGTCGGAGCTGGTAAACGCGGGGAGGCTGCGGTGGCTGAGCGCCTTGCCAAATGGTAATTTTCCATGTGCATGAGAAAAAGTTTGAAATAGATTGAAATAAAAAAGAACAAGCAGCCTGGTTATTCATTCATCGTGTCAGATGGCCACTGTTGTGGTTAGAGAGGGAAACTTCCCACTAGAATTATGAATACGTCACATAACGGCATGATTACATGTGTACCGCTCTATAAAACTCTGAAATAGCTGCTTGATTTAGCTCTCATCAGTTGTTTTCTGGGTTAAAGTTAGGCTGTGCAGCCAGATAAATGACTAAGGGGAATTAGTCAGCGGCACAAGCAATACAAAACATTCTGGGAATAACTTTTAATCTGCCGTTTTGTTGCTAATATTGGGAATAAACACATTTAGCCGCGTCTGTTCGGCGTGGGGTAGATGGGCGGCGGGTGAATGGTGTATACAGATGTCTGGAGATAAAAGATACCTTTGAAGACAGATGAGAGACTTGTGACTGGACCTGAATGCAGTGATTTAGTCTTGACATTACTCAGCAGTTTCTTATGCCCGGTTGAAAGTGACTCACAGCTCGGAGCAGAATGATGTGTTTGTAACGGGGATGGGCATGAATGTCGCTCTTTAATCAAACGCTTTCATCTCGCGGTTTAAAGCTGATCCAGAGTGCTCAGGCTCTGAACAAAAGACATTCCTCTCTTACCAACCTGACATTTTCGACAACCATTTTTATGTCTGGTTTACTGTAAAAATGAACAGAGGAATCTATAGAAAGAGAGAGAGAGGGAGAGAAACAGCAATGGAATGAAAAGTGCTGTTGCTATGTGTCCAAACAGTCTTTGTGATTGGACAGAACAAATTCGGAATTTTCAAGTTCGTCCAATCAAAACACAGCTGTTCTGCCTGCTCCCCATCACCCCTCCTTTCTCTCCCCTGCCAGCTTTTCTTGGACCGATTTGATGTCCATATTAGGTTTGATTCAGTAAAAATCCCCTCCCATGCTCTTCAACCATTATATCGAGTGCTAATGTACTTTTATCTCTAGGAGCAAAAAGCATTCTCAGCCTATGTACAGTAAATGAATTAAAGATGATCTCATTGGCCCCTGTCATCAATATATTAATTGTATTTGCCACCTGTCAGCGAATCTCGCAGCTCTCCTTCTCATTTTTATGATCAGTGGGTGTTAAACGTTCATTTTCGATGATACAAGATGAATTGAAAAGTATATGTGTATGCACTGAACTGCAAAAAATTATTTGATTGAAAACATGTAAATGCATTGATCCTGAATGTTTACAATTTGCAGAAAGATTATGAAATGCATTTACAGACAAATCTAGAGTGTTTTTACAACGAACTAAATCCTAGTAAAGCACAAATAGGTTAAATATTATGTGGAACAATTTGTTGCCTTTTTGTTAATACCTTGAACATCTATTTAATAGCCTAATAATTATTCTCTTTGTATAATTAAAATGCTTTCAAATGCACTTACATTTTTATTGTAAGATAAATAAATCAATTAAAGCTTTAAAGTAGTGCAAATCCGGCTAGTACGAATTCTGCTGTTTTAAAAAATATCAACCTGGTTTGCTTGTTCATCTAAATCTCTTAATCTAGTCTTAATCTAGTCTAGTCAGTTCTGCTAATCAAAATAAATAAAATGAAATCTGTATATTTGTCAATTTGTTATACCTATATATGATAAATAAAGCTTTAAAGTAGTACAAATCCAGCTAGTACGAATTCTGCTGTTTTAAAAAATATCAACCTGGTTTGCTTGTCCATCTAAATCTCTTAATCTAGTCTTAATCTAGTCTAGTCAGTTATGCTAATCAAAATAAATAAAATGAAATCTGTATATTTGTCAATTTGCTATTTAAACCTATTAAAGTATGCATTCCTGCAAAACATTAATGATTGTGTTTATGCAAACATCTGAGAATTTCCCCTTAGAATCTGTTGTTGTTATCTTTTCTCATTACATTATATATAGTTTTTTTTTTATATATATACCACCCCTCTTCCCAGAAAGAGTACCCACAGGAAAGTCCATGTCATTTCAGTAAAATAGCCTTTTGTGAGGAATAAAGCTTCAGATATTTCAAGCTTTCAGTGACTCACTGGAAGCACCTAAGCGTCTGGTCTTGTCCCCCATTCCAAATCAAATGGAAATTTAAAATGTGTCATTCAAAGGTTCATGGATCTTTCTGGGAAGGGTTAAACTATTGGATATATTTGCTCATTTATTTTTAGCACGGAACACGAGAAATAAATCTGTTAGGTAAGATGCATAAGCATTTTACTAAATGTAATGTTTCTGTTAAGAAAATCCTGCAAAAATGATGCATTTGCATCTTACATTCTGTAGTTCTTAGAGTTGTATACCAAATTGTTTGTTAAAAATTATGTAGTTATCTTGTTCTTTTTCTAAGAAGTGGGACAGAACAGTAAGTTGATGTAATTAGTCTAGTTTAGATACTTGCTCTTAAATAGACACAGACCTTCTCTCTCTCCCTCTCTATTTCATTTTCTTCTAATAATATAAGAGTCCCTTCTAATTTAGTGAGGAGATACCAAAAAAGAAAGAAAGAAAGGAAAAAAATGTAACAAGAAAACAGTCCATAAAATCTTTTTGTCCTAAAAAATTGCTAGTAGAAAATAAGAAGCGTTGTTCTTTGTTTCCTAATCTGTTCTCCTCCTGCTTTATCAGTTTGTATGCTGGCTAAAATCCACCTAATTGTTTCTTACGATTGCTTTTTTCCAAAGATGTTTTGATTTGCTCTAATTGTTTCATCAAGATCAGTTAATTCTGACCTGCTTTTGCACACAAACAATTAAAAAAAATGATTGTGCAAGATATTCTCAGAATACGTAGCAACATTTTGTCCTGCTGTGTTAACAGAACCCTCCCATTATCATGTTGAATAATAACATATTGAAAAATAGGAAAAATGACTGATGTAAAAAATTGCAAGATTATTTTTAGATGAAGAACAGTTTAAAGCAAATGTTGAGATTGATTTTAAACTAGTAATGTCTAACTAAAACTGCAGAGATGTTTTAATAGTTTAGCTCATTGTTAGAATGTCTTTGCACTTTGCAATTGAGTTATTAGTTAATCATAAATTAGATAATACTATTAATACTATTTAGATGTGTGTTTCCTTTTATTTTTTTTTGTTAAACAAATAAAAAACAACAAAGCATGACAGATGCATGAAAGAAATTTGAGTAAGCAGTTTTTGTGTATTCAAAGAAGTTTAGGTGAAATAAGTTCTTTGACTAAAAATCAAATGCTTTAAATCCCTGAAAATATGTTTCATTTCACTTATTCTTTATCTCTGAATCAAGCAGTTAATATTTTAAATTGAATGATATTTTTTTCATTACTGTCTCTGTATTATAACTTCATAACTTAATTTCTATTTGCCTGTCGGCATAGTAGGAAATAAATATTTTTTTACTTAATGTTAATTCATTTTTAGAGCTCTGTAAAACCTTGAAAGGCTACAAGTTAATTTTGTTCTGCAAAGAGTAATGTGAGCTTTAAAAAAATGTCCCTAGACAATTGCTGAAAATTATTTTAATGAGCTCTAATTATTAATTTCTGATAAAATGTGAAATCTAAGGTTTATATGTGCCTTTCCTCTTTTTTTCATGTATAGTGTGTGTTGGCTAAATCATTTCAAGTTTTTGAATGTAATATTGCATATTAAACACATCCAATAAATAGTTTTAATACTTAAAAGTATTAAAATATAATTTTATTATCTTTAATGTTTTCCTAAAGTTATTCTGCATAAAGATTGCGATCACAGGTTAAAAAATAGTTTTTCGTTTGTGCATTGTGAGGGTTAACTAAATATCTAACAGTTAATTTTTTAGCAGTAATTTGTGTTCATTGTATCTGACTTATTTTTAATTTCTTACACTTTTTCTTTTTACGCTTCTCTTGTTTAGATCTTTGCCATCAGAACAGACTTTGCAATCCGAGAGATTCCTCAGGAATTCTCACCCGTCTTTCTGTAAGTGTTATGACGAATAAAAGTGCTTTCAAGGTTATTAGTAATGGCATGAATATGTCATGTTTTGACAGTGATGCATAGTTGTATTCAGAGCGTCCACTTAAGAAAAAACAGTTTTAATATGGAATCGCAGTGAAGGATTCTTGTTCTTCCTTGTGTGTTAGATGTTTTTCTTTAATAAAGCAAAAAGTAACCATCATTTTAACCATCACTGTATTGTATGCATTTATTTAAAATATATATTCAGAACAAAATATTTGTAGGGGTTTTTTTTCCCCCTCATGCTTTTCTAGACCTTTACAATCTTTTTGTTCATTTCAGATCTTATATCTGTCATGGATCACGTCTGGACATTTTCCCAAATCCTTTCTGGAATTTATTTTCAGTGCTTTAAGAAAAACAATGATAAAGACACATCCTGAGGTGAGTAAAGACTCTACTTAAAAACATATAGAAGTGATGCTGATGCTCAGATAGGAAATAAGAAATTATTTTATTCATGCAGGTTGTGAGACTTATGTGTTCACAGGCTTACTTCTGTGTATTTGGGCTTTTATGTTTGTGATTCATGTTCATAATAATCACCTAACAAGAAGCTGACAGTAAAGAATTTGAATTAGTAGTTTCTGACGTACAGACCTTTTAAAATGTGCAAAGATAATGTGCACTTTAATGCTAAGACAAACAAATAGGTCAAAAACTAAATGTACAATATATACAAAACATACAAAATGCACAATATATGTTTCCATATGTAGCCAGTGTATATTACAAAATTATGTATATATACATATATAACCATAAATATACAGAATGCATCTTTTTAAAATATATATTACAAAAGTGTAATGTTTCTATAGCTTCATATTTGTGGAGTTTGGATGCCAGCAGGAGCATTCAGATCAGCTGTAACTCTACAGTAATATCAGAGGCGGCCATTTTGTGTTTTATCCGCCTCCATTTTGTGAAAGTTGCAGCTGTAGCCTCTCGTTTGAGCGCCCTGACATTCATTCCATACTCAGATGTATTAAATTATGGTGGAAATTGTCCAAATATGCTGTAATGCATACTTTCAGTAGTTGTTCTTCATCTTGCAGAATGATGTAGTGTAGGTTTAGGAGTTATTAGTTAGGAGACATAATTTTAATATATTTCATACAGGCCACTTTATGTTTTATATTGCACCAATGTATTGAACATGCATTTCTATATTTTATTAGTGTATTTAAATACCTTCACGGTAAATGGCCACAGTTTTAAATGGAAAAGCATATTACTTTGGCCTCTTCACATTCAAAATATGAACAGAAATGTTTCGTCTACTAATTTCACGAGCGTATACTCACAACCTGTTAACATAACCGTTATGACAGCTGACAAAACACTCAGAGTGAAAATGAAAAAAATACTTCCTTCATATCACTGTTTGAAATCAACCCACACAGTGATAAATAAAGATACACAAATGAAATTAATCTTTTTCGAATACGTACTTGTTGGAAATTTTAATGTTGTTTCTATGTCAGCATGAAATGCTTAGACGGGACACGCTCTTTTAATTTCCTTTATACTGTAGGAAGGATGTATACATTAATTATTTTCTTAAAGACAAACATTAGTTTGTGTGTCAATAGCATATTTAAGCCTCCCTAATTATTTAATTGAGAAATATGTACTTGTCATATTCTAAACTGCACATGTAAAACAATAACAATAAAAACAATGCCCTGATAAGAATAGCTTTGCTCTGTTTGGACTGTTACGGTAAAGTTTTGTGTGTGTGTTTGTGTTTGTGTGTGTGTGTGTGTTTGTGACGGTTAGGCAGGGGAAAGTGACAGAGACGTAGGAGTCTTTGCTTTGTTGTTTATTTAAATGGATGAAGAGCTTGTGTGTGAGCAAGAAAAGAATCAAGTGAAAGACAGAGAAAGTGTGTATCTAGGCAAGTGTGCAAAGGGTGAGAGAGCCAGAAAATGTGTGATAGTGTCAGTGTTAGTCATACATCTAAAATGTCTGAATAGCCTCACCTGTGGATCAGGTGTATTCAGATACACAATATGGTTTTGTATATAACATGACACAATCATCTCAAATGTTCTCTTTTATTTCATTGGAAATAACCCTCACCTTTTCTGACAATCTCTTACTAGGATCTACTGCTTTTCTTGTGTTTTAGGATTAGCATGTTTTGCTTTTGGTATATCATGGCGAAAAAAGAAATAAGGGTATCTGTGCTGTTATACTACAACATAACCATGTACATCATGTGTTTTTTCACTTGTCATTAAGAGTAAGTGTCAATTTTTTAAATTGAGATTTATACATGCATATTGCTAATCAAAAATTGTATATATTTATGAGAGGTAATTTACAAAGCTTAATGGAACATAATCTTTACTTAATATCCTAATGATTTTTAGCATAAAAAAAGAACAATCAATCATTTTGACCCATACAATGTATTTTTGGCTATTGTTACAAATATACCCATGCTACTGAAGACTGGTTTTGTGGACCAGGGTCACGTATTTTATATAATTTATTTTCATATGAAGGGTGTGTGTGTATCTGGTATTTTCTACATTATGAGGACCAAATGTCCTAACAAGTATAGTAATGCCATTCAT
The DNA here is from genome assembly GCA_033026305.1 of Cirrhinus molitorella. Taxonomy (NCBI): domain Eukaryota; kingdom Metazoa; phylum Chordata; class Actinopteri; order Cypriniformes; family Cyprinidae; genus Cirrhinus; species Cirrhinus molitorella. The sequence goes on from CM065139.1 coordinate 18,810,802, forward strand.
TTTTGAGCTTGTGGGGACATTTTTTAGGTCCACATGAGGAAACAAGCTTATAATGTAAAATAAAGATCTAAAATAGCAGAACATTTTTATGAGGGGTAGGTTTAGGGTAAAAAATACGGAACAGTATAAAAGCCATTGTCTATGTAATATCCCCACAAAAAATGAAAACCAGTTTGCACGCACGTGTGTGTGTGTGTGTGTGTGTGAGAGAGAGAGAGAGGGAGAAATATTTCTTTTTTTTATTTCCATAAACTACTCTTATAAAAAATACATTATAAAACAAAATTGAAAAACATTCAATAAAAATTATTGACAATGGAAAAATGGAAACGGCAGTAACACACAAACCCCTCGTATAAAAGTTAGTTTTTTACAGCAAATTGAAAACAATTATTTAAAAACATTTTTCAGAAATCATTGTTGACTATAGAACAATGGAAACAAGGAAACATCAAGTACATGCAGTTAAAAATGTCCACAAACCCCTCATACGAAAATAAAATATTCAACAAATTGAAAACAAACATTCAATTAAATTCAAAGTCAAAAGTAATTAAACATAGATTATTACAAATAACAAAACTAGCCTATAATTCCCCTAAGGCCCCCCCAAAAAAACACAAATACTGAATTTAACTGATGACACAAGAACACTAAAAAATTATGCAGCTAATTGAAAGTAAGTGCAGATGTGATCATGCAGGCCCCAGACGTTAAGGAGGGTGTTTGTGCGACTCAGACTGTGACAAACACTGAAGCAGAAAAACATAATGAGTAAGTCCCGACTGATTGAGTTGCACCAGGCACCAGCCAACAAACCCCGACCCCCAACACCCACGCCGCCCATCCTGCCTTTTATCATGGCCGAACTTGTGAGTCAGCAGGATCTAGACTGGACAGGAGCCATCTTTGATCCTGTCTTACTTCCAGTCAGGTTTTCAGACATGTTTTTGTTTCTTTTTTTTTTCTTTTTTTCTCACAGTCCCCCTCCCTCGAGTGTATTAGCTGTAGCCCTGGGCCTTGTACGTCTCACGCCATCTGTATAAGGCCTTTTCAATGCCTGTCAGCCCAAAGATGTGTCATGTTGTGTTTTAACCTCTGATCACAAAAAAAAAACCTTTTTGCTGACCACTGCCTGCTCATTTGCTGTGTTAGAGGGTCCATAGGGGGGCATGTGATGTGGTTATGAGTGTATCATCCATGGATAGCTGATGGAGTAACTCTGTCTTTCTCTCTTTCTCTCATACAGAAAGTCTTTGTGATACCTTCAGCAAGAGCATATAGTGGAGCAGATGGTGGCCCTCACTGGGTGAGTAATTCAAGACATTGACTTATATCTGGGGGCCCGTGAGCAAATGGAAAGGCAAAACGGTGTGTGTGCACATGGACATGTGTGAGTGTGTGTGGTTTCGTTGTGTCAGAGAGGGTGGGCGGACTACTTAGATGTATAGCGGAAAATGAAAGAGTTAAATGAAAACGAGGAGAGAAAGTCACCGACAAATGTGCCATTGAGCTCCTTTGTTGTGTACGCTGGGGAAACCCTGTACATGGTCTGCAAGGTGTCTACCTACAGTTCCCATAAAACATCAAATTGACAGTTTGACTGTGGAAATTAGTATGGAGGCTGTGCCATTGGTAAATTACAGGCCCAAATGAGACCGTGGGGTCCAGACTGTGTCCGTTGCTCTGAAATTCCCATCGTCGCTAAATGGCCTAGATAGACGGGAGTTGTTGATGCTTTACGCCCACATGTTGCTTGTTGTTGGTATACTTACTGTGAGAGCGATTTCACAAACATAGACTAATCTTAGCTTGTATGCTTAATATGTGTTTTAAAGCGGTATATGCTTTCGGGAAGGCATGAAATGGCATGTGGTTGTAGCTTTGGGCTTAAGGCAAGATGCTACAGGTGAATAGAGTCAAAGTTTTAATTAATTTTGAATAATCACAGTACATTACAACAATTGTTTTCTGAAATGTTGTGAAATAGACAAGATCTAATTAGAGATATGCACTTATCTTCATAAATTTGCAGTGAAGAAATCTGAACATTATATAAAGCCAGTTTTAAAATTCATGTTTCATTTTATTGACATATTAAAGGTTTTTACAGAGGGGATTCGGATGTCTCAGTTTAGCTCCATAAGTCAGAAAATACTGTCAAAAATACATGTTCATCATGTAAATGATAAATTGATATGTTAACCTTTGTATGAACAACGTCCTCTGTTTTAAAAAAAAAACATAATTAGGATTAAAAAGTTCAAATATCTACATATTCTCACATCAAAATGCTGTTATTTGACATAAGACAAAAGTTTTTTTTTTTTAAATTATTACAATTTACATGACTGGCTTAGAGGGTAATAAAAATAAACATAAACTAAGGGAATGTTTTTATTTCTTACCCCACTGGCATGTATTTTTCTTTATTTTAAGCTTAAAGTCACTTAATTTTCATAGTTTTTTTGAGAAAATAAAGCCCATTAGAAAGTTATTTTGCTTTTAGGTGTAATCTGCTTTTTGAAGTAGATGTATCTTAAGAATGTTTAGGTATTTGTACTAGAAAACAAGACCGACAACTAAGGAAGAAAATATTTGTGACCCTGGACCAGTCTTAAGTAGCACGGGTATATTTGTAGCAATAGCCAAAAATACATTGCATTGGTCAAAATTATTGATTTTTTTACTTTTATACCAAAAATCATTAGGATATTAAGTGAAGATCATGCTCCATGGAGATATTTTGTAAATTTTCAACCGTAAATATATTTAAAAAAAATTCATTAGTAGTATGCATTGCCAAGAACTTCATATGGTCAACTTTAAAGGCGATTTTCTAAATATTTCAACATTTTTTGCACCCTCAAATTCCAGATTTCCAAAAATTATTCTATCCTAATAAACTATACATGAATGGAAAGCTTATTTATTCAGCTTTCAAATGATCTCAAATCTCAGTTTCAAAAAATTGACACGTATGACTGGTTTTGTAGTCCAGGGTCACATTTGGTAACAGTTTATTTAAAGACCAATTCTCAGTGTTAACTAGTTGCTTATTAGCATGCATATTACTACCATATTGGCTGTTTATTAGTACTTATAGGCACATATTAATGTCAATACTGTATGAATGTTCTAGATCTTTTAACCGAACCCATCTAACAAACTATTAATAAGCAACAAATTAGGAGTTTATTGAGGGATAACTCTTAGTTAATAGTGTCCTCTATTCTAAAGTGTTACCAAATATTTTTTTATTGCAGCGTGAAGTAGAAATTTCTAGAAACTCATTTTGTGAAAATTGCTTTTAAATATATTGTAGTTGCAATCTACAGATCTATTAGTCTGAAAGACAACAAAAAAGCCCAAACTCTCAAAACTTACCAGTGCATGAAAATAAACTATGGTTTTGCCATATAGCATCTTGCCTTAATGCAACTTAAATGGTTAATTTTTCTTGTATTAGTTATTGTTTTCCCACAGGGATGATCAGTTGTGCTTTAAATCAGATGGCATAGATCAGGTTGGTGCTGGTTTGTGGATGGAGTTTTGTTGACAGTGCAGGATGGTGATTTGGTGCAGTCATGTAATGGATCTGACGTGGTCTCTGTCATTGGCCTGTGGCCTGTGGTCCTTCTAATCTGAAGATATGACGCCCACCCAGTGTGTTTCATACGAACCGCCACTTCACATAAAGATCCCATAATGGTTAAAAGAACTGTTTGGAATACTGTGAGTGGGTGTGTGTGAGAAAGAAGGAGAGTGAGAGATGAAGACAAACACAGTCATGCAATTCAATGCATCTTATGTCAAGTCCTAGACGCTTCCTGTTTAGAGCACATAAAAACGTATTTGGACACTGAACCACAGAGAGTCCTTACCTTTTTTTTTTTTTTTTTTTTTTAACCAACCAGTCTCAAGGTAATTTTTCATGGATGAAATCAGTTTCCCTCAAGTTCACACAGATGTCCTATCAGAGGAACCACTGGTGTAGTTTATCATATTAACTACGAACATGTTCCACAAAGTTTGACAGCCAGAAAGTGTCCAAGACTTTTGTCATTTTTTTTTTATGTCAAAGTCTTTTTGTCACTTTTCGTTTTGAGCAATTTATCTATTGCTTCCTATTTAACTTAACATATCTCATTTGTGAAATGTTTTCTTTAAAAAAGTGTGCTTGTGCTATATTTCATTAAAAATACACTACACTGTACAAAACAAATCCGTACAATTTACAGTAAAAAAAACTAGCAGCTGTGGTTACCATTTAGTTTACATATAAAAAACATATTTTATTAACTGATATAGTCTTAAGTAATATACCAACCTGTTGAAGTACTAAAATCAGTTTAGTACCTTCGAAATACACTGATAACCACCAAAAAACAGGTGGTGATGAAAAAGTCACATGATGAACCTTGAAAAAACTTGATATTGAAATAATGGTGAACAGCTAAAACAACATTAGATGTAACATCCAACCCTAATGAACATAACTGGTGAGAAAAGACTAAGAAAAAACACAAAGAAATACATTATTTTACTTCCAATACAGTATTTTACCATGCAATTACATGGATGAAATGTCCATTTCAGTTTTCAGGGTATATAGTATATTTACTGTCTTTTACCATTAAAGTCTCAATCATTTTATAGTGTTCAGTTAAAAAGTTCGGAGTCAGTAAGATTTTTAATATTTGTGAATGAAGTTCATTATGTCAAGGCTGCTTGCAGAGTAAATTGCAGTGTGCATATATACAGCGAAAGCACGCTATACATGTATATATTAAAATTAAGTTCAATGCAAATTTTACGATATGATTTAAATAGCTACATAAATGTTATACATAAGATACTGTGCAAAATGAAGAAAATTCCCCTGCACAATTACGCAATGTTTTACGGCTTTCGCAATTTAAATGAAATTTGAAAATAAATGAAAAGTGTCAAATTGCTGAATTGCATTTAGATTTACTCACACTGCTTCAGAAATGCTTTTACACACTGTGTAAAGCAGAGTTAAGCCTCGTAACTAATCAAAAGCATTTCTGTTAACCTTAGGAATGCACTGGCAGATCAAATATGCTTAGATTAGTCAGTGCAGAAAATGCAAACAGGCCAATCAGAGATGTTTAGGCCACGTGTCCACCAAAGCATTTTTCCCTGTGGCTGGCATATTTTTTCAATTGTTCTCTTCAATTGTTTTAAAATGGCAGGAGCGTGCCGAGGGCTAAGCAGCTTTTTCACGCTGAATGCTGGGCGATTTTTTTTATTCGGCGCAGAGAGTTCAATTTTGCGCAGAATGTTCAACTTTGAGTAAAAAGCTGCGCTCATCACTGTCACTTTCTAGTCAGCTAACCAATCAGAGTGGAGGAGGGCCGGGTCTACCGACCACCCTGCTTGTACAAAGGTTGAACAACAATGGGGAAGGTAATATTGCTTGTCTTTGAGTATTTATGTCTTTACCAGATGAAATTGCTGGACTACCATAATATTGTTATGAAAAATAATGCTTGGAGAAACATTTCATTCATGTTTTTGCATTAGCATTGAAAACAGGCCAATCAGAGACGCTTAGATTAGTCACCACTAAAAAACGTGCCAATCAGAGACCCTTAGATTAGTCACCGCTGAAAACGTGCCAATCAGAGACGCTTAAATTAGTCAGCGCTGAAAATGCGCCAATCAGAGGCACTTACTTTAGTCAGCACTGAAAACAGGCCAATCATAGAAGCTTAGATTAGTCAGCGCTGAAAATGCGCCAATCAGAGGCACTTACATTAGTCAGCACTGAAAACAGGCCAATCAGAGACGCTTAGATTTATCAGCGCTGAAAATGCGCCAATCAGAGACGCTTAGATTAGTCAGCGCTGAAAATGCACCAATCAGAGACGCTTAGATTAGTCAGCGCTGAAAATGCGCCAATCAGAGGCACTTACATTAGTCAGCACTGAAAACAGGCCAATCAGAGACGCTTAGATTTATCAGCGCTGAAAATGCGCCAATCAGAGACGCTTAGATTAGTCAGCGCTGAAAATGCACCAATCAGAGACGCTTAGATTAGTCAGCACTGAAAATGCGCCAATCAGAGGCACTTACTTTAATCAGCACTGAAAACAGGCCAATCAGAGAAGCTTAGATTAGTCAGCGCTGAAAATGGGCCAATCAGAGACGCTTAGATTTATCAGCGCTGAAAATGCGCCAATCAAAGACGCTTAGATTAGCCAGCGCTGAAAATGCCCCAATCAGAGACGCTTAGATTTATCAGCGCTGAAAATGCCCCAATCAGAGACGCTTAGTCAGCGCTGAAAATGCGCCAATCAGAGACGCTTAGATTTATCAGCGCTGAAAATGCCCCAATCAGAGACGCTTAGTCAGCGCTGAAAATGCGCCAATCAGAGACGCTTAGATTTATCAGCGCTGAAAATGCGGCAATCAGGGATGCTTAGATTAGTTAGCACTGAAAATGCGCCAATCAGGGACGCTTAGTTTAGTCAGCACTGAAAATGCGCCAATCAGAGGCACTTACTTTAATCAGCACTGAAAACAGGCCAATCAGAGAAGCTTAGATTAGTCAGCGCTGAAAATGGGCCAATCAGAGACGCTTAGATTTATCAGCGCTGAAAATGCGCCAATCAAAGACGCTTAGATTAGCCAGCGCTGAAAATGCCCCAATCAGAGACGCTTAGATTTATCAGCACTGAAAATGCCCCAATCAGAGACGCTTAGTCAGCGCTGAAAATGCGCCAATCAGAGACGCTTAGATTTATCAGCGCTGAAAATGCGCCAATCAGAGACGCTTAGTCAGCGCTGAAAATGCGCCAATCAGAGACGCTTAGATTTATCAGCGCTGAAAATGCGCCAATCAGAGACGCTTAGTCAGCGCTGAAAATGCGCCAATCAGAGACGCTTGGATTTATCAGCGCTGAAAATGCGGCAATCAGGGATGCTTAGATTAGTTAGCACTGAAAATGCGCCAATCAGGGACGCTTAGTTTAGTCAGCACTGAAAATGCGCCAATCAATGTTTGCCATTACTTCAGCGGATATTTTGTATCATAGCAACCACAGCATCTCAACAGAAATAACTGCTGTGCCATTTTTCACTTTCACAAAAGTGATTTGACTTCACATACAAACGTAGGTAGAACAGGCTAATTAAATTTGCCTTTAATGTAATACAAAACAGACACAATTAGACAATATTTGAATAAAATAATAAAAATAAATATTTATTTTCAACAAATGAGTGCAGAAAGCTTACACTTAGATTAGTCAGTGCTAAAAACGGGCCAACCAAAGACGCTTAGATTAGTCAGAACTGAAAACAGGCCAATCAGAGACACTTAGATTAGTCACCGCTGAAAACGCGCCAATCAGGGACACTTAGAATTATCAGCGCTGAAAATGCACCAATCAGAGATGCTTAGATTAGTCAGCGCTGAAAATGCGCCAATCAATGTTTGCATAAGGAAGTTTAAGCATGTTTAGTTTGAAAAAGTTAGAATAAGACACAATTAGACAATATTTGAATAAAATAATAAAAATAAATATTTATTTTCAACAAATGAGTTCTGAAAGCTCGCACTTAGATTAGTCAGTGCTAAAAACGGGCCAACCAAAGACACCTAGCTTAGTCAGTGCTGAAAATGCAGAGGCTGTGTTGAGTGCAAATTCCCTCATCATAAACAACACAGTTTTTTACACTCTAAAAAATGTTGGGTTAAATGTTGACCCAACTGGCTGGGTTAAATGTTTTTTACCTAACATGCTGGATTTGTTTTATTTAAATTAGCTATTGTTTAAAAATTATTTATATTACTGGCTTAAAATGGGCTTGAAATTAATAATCACACACAGAATTATAGAGGCAACAACAATAATCAAAAGATGAACATTTAATATTAAGCAAGAACACCCACTGACAAAAATATAAGACAAATTGAATTATTTGGGTGAATACAGCACATTACATACCATAAACTCATTTAACAATCATTTTAGAAATAAAAAAATGTAACGAAAAGTAGCGCTTTAACTTAAGTGTATTTGACACATTCTCTGTAATTACTTTTCACCAAAATAGTGCTAATTCTTTTGCCGGTGTGTCACCGGAATCTGAGCCAGTGATGGGCTGCTGTTTGCCGGGGGAAGTACGAACTTCAGACTGCCACCCCACGTTTCACTCATAGCTGAAAGATGTGACTGACTCCATAACCTGCCAATAAACAAAGAGTACTGAGCTTAGATCACATATTTTAATATCAAATTAAAATAAATTCATTATTAAAACATAAAATCGGTTTATGTTATGTAAGGCAAAAGACGTTTCCATCATGCAAAACGAACATCTTGTCCTTGTATTTTGTGTAATAAAATGAAATGTATACAAACCTTTATTTCACTGAAAAAAAAAATTAAAATAAGAAAAAGTACCCAGCACCTGGGTAAAAAATATTATAAATAACCCAATAAAATGACCAACAAGCTGAACCCAACATTTGGGTTAAAAAAAAAAATAACTCAGCATTTTTTAGAGTGCAGAAAAACTACTTAGGACCTGGGTAAGATATTAAAAACCACCCAATAAAATGACCCAACAGGCTGAACCCAACATTTATGTCAAAAAAATAACCCAGCATTTTTTAGAGTGTACGATGTAAATAAAAGATTCATTTTTGTAGCTTAAGTGACTATAACGGGAGTTTATGCATACCTTGCGCTCGACAAGATTAACATCATAAACGGACATTGTCTGTTTGGCTGTGAAGCCAGAATGTGATGTGCCCAAAACGCAAGACACAAAACAAAAACATTTTTATATTGTGTTTTCTGTAGCAATAATAATAATCATTATTAGAATATAATGAGGCATAATCTACAATAATGCTTTTTGTCATAATATGAGCCCCTGTTTTTTACATGTATAATTTAGATAAAATTTTAAACAGTCTATTGTTATTGACAACATTTTAAAATAGTAATTAAAGTTATTGGGTAAATATAAGTATTTGACATTAAAGACAACGTAGTATGTTGCTTGTAATAATAAGGTGATTATAAAAATTGCCCCCATGATTGTAAAAAATGCCCCTGGAAATCAATTCCAGCAGGCAAATAAATTTCCCTGACCCTGGTTCATATTAATGTGATGAACTAACCTTCTAGGACACCTGTGTGAACTTGAAGGACTTGAATGACTTCATATATCCACTAGAAATCACCTTAGGCCTTTTGTAAAGTTTGTAAAGGCCTCTAGGTTATATATTTTGTTTTGTAATCAATTAAATTCTCATTGGTTGTATATATTTACGCATTTACTTAACCTTTGGACATTTGTATTATAGTGCATTACTGCCATGGTTGGTTTTTTTTTTTTTTGTTTTTTTTACAGATTAAATGGCAGGAAGTAGAGTTGTATAAATTGAGCTGTTAAGATCCACATTAATACCATCTGCTATATGCTGAATCACAAACACATGCTGTATTGTGTTAAACCCCAGACACTTTAAGCACCTGTGCTATGGCCAGTAGTGTTGCAAGAGGGTAATAGGATGCTATAGGTGGGGATCAGCGCTGCTGTTTTTGGCTTGTGAACACCTGTCTTCGGGGCAGCCCCATTTGACAATGCAAAGCGTCAATCACCCCGGCCATAACTGCAACGGCACATGTAGATTGCATCAGCCCTTCGTTTTGAAAACAGCTTGTTGCCCTCTTACTTTCCAAAAATTGCTGATGCTATAGGGAATTTCTTACAAATCTGTTTCCAATAAGGAACAAAAAAAGAAACATTACTTTCCTCACTTTTTGTCCACATGATGTTTTTGACCCAAAATTAAGTGGAGGGGAATATCAGCAGATTTGGGTTATTTATGGACTTGTTTTTCTCAAGACGTAGTACAGAGAAAATGAAGATGTATTCAAAGAACTGGATGTGATTTGAGAGTTGCTTTTACTGTGTCATTACTGTTTATCTCTCGGTGTCCTTTTGTGGTTTTACCAAGTACACGCACAGATATGATGCAATATGTGTGTGCATCTGTTGAGAGAGGTACAAATAGGGTTGTTGTGGTATTGTGTGTTTGTAAGAGACAGTGTAGGTAAAACTGCACAAATGTGAAATTTACCACAGATCAGAGTGTTTGCTTGTTCAGGTCTTTTGTAGACACGAGTGTGTGTGTGTGTGTGTGTGTGTGTGTGTGTGTGTGTGTGTGTGTGTGTGTGTGTCTGTCTGTCTGTCTGTGTGTGTGTGGCTAAGTCAGTTTTTGTCTACTTTGTGAAACCAAATGTCCCCACAAGCAGTGAAAAGTGAAAGCACCTACATTGTGGCTAGGAAACAGCTTAACATATATACTAATTATCACATTCATAAAAAAAAAATAAGCTGTAGAAAGGTGTGTGTGAGGGTTAAGTTTAGGGCTGAATGATAGAAAATATTATTAAATAAATGGAAATTCCCCAGTATGATAGAAAATCCTAGGTGTGTGAGTGTGCATGCTTGTGAACTAACCTGTGAATAGATATTAAGATAAAAACTGTGAAACTAAAGCTCTTTCTTGGATAAATATCTATACTTCTCAGAAACACCCTCACTTTTCTTTTCTTTTTTTTAGAAAAAAAAAAAAGACTGCTAATGTGCCCTTTTACGACATGTAGGATTGTACCCAGAATGCCCTATCACAGATTTTCCCTCCCTCATTTTTCCTCAAGGCATCAAAAGATTAATTTTATTTACTGCCATTTTAAGTCGTTTTTCTCTGTCGGAGAAGCAAGTTAAATTGTTTTTCTCTGTCCTCCTTGTTCCAGATTTTACATTTTTGGCAGAACTTCGCAAGCTATACATTCAGCTTTCTTGCACGAGAGTTTACATTTACTAGTTTTTATACTCAGCCCATAAATATCCCTTAGAGGGCATTTACAATTATCCAAACACCAGACAATCAAAGAGAAATAAAATCCTGTTATTTCTGGAATATTCATGTCGTCGCTGTAAACTTTCTGGAGCAATAAATTTTTAGTATTTAGTCGTAACCCAGTAAAAAGTCATGCGGGCCTTCCTCTTGCAAGCCTGCACCGTTTCCTGGGCTTTGTAACATAAATGTTAATGTTTACCTCTTTTACTACCTTCCACTTATGAACTCTTCTTCCTCTACATTTATGATCCTACCTTGCTCCTGTTATAGCCTCTTCTTTGATTTTTATAGGTGTGAAAAGATCCATCAATAATCAGTGAACTTTGCTTGACTTAATAACGTTAGTTCAGTAGTTTAAAAAGTGTTTTTTCATTGTTGAGTGCTGTGATTTTTCAGAGCTATGGAAAGGCATCCATATTTTAATGAAAAGCAGAGTGAGATTCATTTAATTTTCTAAAGTGAAGGTTTATATCTTGAATTATAGAACAGCACTTTTAAGAGGAAAACCAAGAAAATATCAGTGAATTATGCAACTTTGAGACCTTTACACCTAGTAATATACTCTTGCATATGATTTTAAAATATGTTCTTGTCCTGCTTTGACTAGCAGGATGTATAAGTAGTGTTTTTTTCCTCACACACAATTGTTGGTGCTGGTATATAAATAAACTCTTTTTATTATATTTATTTTATTTGTTTGCTTTCCTGCTATAATGATTGTTTCTTGTTATTGGCATTCTGGGAGCATGTTATGAAAGTTAATTGTGTGTTTGGCCTGTAAGCTAGTGTTAATATTGCTATTTGTGCAGATAGATTGCATTTTAAAGGCTTATTTTAGTCTTGGTTATCATTAAAACTATTGTTGTATGGACAGTGTGGCATTTTGAAACTTCCAAAAATAATAAAAAATGTCGACATGAGGCGATGTGAAGTCTAAAATGACTTGCTGGTCTTTTTACATTTTAGCAAGACTTTTATGGCTGATGCAAATATGGGAAATGCTTTCAGTTCTCTTTCCCTCAAAGTGAAACTGGGTAAATTCTTCATTTCTTATTTATAAGGTTGCCGTCAGGAGGGCAAATGTGGCTTCATTCACACATGTGACACATGGGTAAAGTTTAAATGTTTAACCTTGAATTGTGAGGAAAAAACATTTTCAAGCAATGTGCAAGCAATGGATAATTTAACCTTTTTATATTTAAGATAATGCTTTCCATAAATGTCTGTTATTTTTAAGTGAATCTACATAAATGCCAGTTTATGTAATACTGTAATTCAGAACCTTAGAATCTGGTGAAAAATGCTTCTTTTTTTTTTTTTTTTTTTATTTGTTCATGCTTTTTTGTTAATTTACTGGTTCTGAAACTAATATATGTTTAACTTATTTTATAATTGCACATTACAGTTAAAAAATGGGTAAAGCACTAATTTAGTCTGTATGCAGTCTTTTGACTGTTTAAAAAAAGGTTCAGATGACATTTAAAAGGAAAGAAAATCAGCTTTTTGTTCTGTAATGTATGGACATGTAAAGAAACATTCACAAACAAGAAATTACTTTTTACTCTTTTACTGTTTTCAAGGCAAAGTTATGAGACTATATTACAGATATAGTAAAAAGGGAATAAGAAAAACAACTCGATTTGATGCATCCTATCTGTGGGACATAGAGAGAACACAGACATTACCATTTTAAGATACCAGTGAAATGCATTTTTGCATCGTCTGCCAAGAATTTAAAATATACATGTAGGCTACGGTTTCGGCGTGTATTATATTTCACGACCAGGTCAATGGCTTTGGCCGGGATAGCCCTAAAGAATTGTTTAAATGAAGAACAAACATACAATTAGATGATGGATGTCTGTTTTCAGTCTGGTCAGTGTGTGTTCTATTATTGCTATATGGATCTTCCTGTATTAAAGTGGGATGTCTATAAATTACAATCGTTGATAATGGAAGATCTTTTATCTTTGCAGTTAAGAGTTATTCTACGTATTATGCTCTGGCAAAGCCTCTGACAAGTTTAGCTGATTTGAGAGGGCCGAAATAACTGTGACGTCAGTTTGTCAGGTCTTTTGCTTTATTTTTGTGGAACTACACTTAACCGAATTATCCATCGTGAGGAGATATCTAAGTCTCGAAGCAGCTTTTTACAGGATGTCAGAGGAGAAACAGAATTTAAAAGTCGGAACAAAACGTGAAAACAAGCAATTACTGGAATGGAAGCATGTCCTTGTTCACTCAGTGCAAATTATCTTCAGACTATGCATGAGTTGACATTACTGTAGTCTAGTAGTCCTGAAAGGCTTTGATTTCCTGTTTAAGGCTTTTCCTTTGTCTCAGATGGAGTGTGGCTTATTGTTCTGTCTTATATTAATGCTACTTATTGTTGTTATTTCCTGATTTGCAGGCTAATCATAAGCGAGATCTCTGAACTAATGCCTTGCCCAGGGCAGGCATGCTTGGAGATATTAAACCGCTCAAACCCTGGACCAGAAAAACAGTCAAAAGGGTTAATTTTTTAAAATAAATAAGCTTTCTATTGATGTATGGTTTGTTAGGATATGACAATATTTGGCCGAGATACAACTAAAAAAGTCTAAATATTGAATCGCCTTTAAAGTTGTCTAAATGAAGTTCTTAGCAATGCATATTACTAATCAAAAATTTAATTTATGGTAATATCCTATATCTTTACTTAATACCCTAATGATTTTTGGCATGAAAGTAAAATTGATCATTTTGACCCATACAATGTATTTTGGCTATTGCTACAAATATACCCATGCTACTTAAGACTGGTTTTGTTGTCCAGGGTCACATATAAACTTGCTTTCAGGTTGTGTTAACAAAAAGTGACTTTTTTTTTTGTTTTTTATTCTGTGCAACACAAAATTAGATATTTAGCAGATTGACCATGCTGCTCTTTTCCATACAATAGAAGTGAATGGTGACCACAGCTGTAAAGTAACATTTTCAGATAATAATGACTTTAACTGGCTTCAGATTATTTATTATATACTACATAAGCTGTATTAAATCTTTTATAATGTTTTTTTTTTTTTTACCTTTTAAAGCTTGGCAGCCTCTGGTCTCCATCCACTTTTCTTTCTAAAATTTGTAAAAAGAAAGTCAAACAGGTTGGCGAGCAAATTTTTATTTATGTGTGAAATATCACTTTAGGTGTTGGTTTAGGTGTGTGTTGTCTAGTTAGCTAAATCATACTGAAACAGTCTGTGGTTTTACCTCAGTTAACCCCTCCCATCAATGATATCATTCTCGTTGATTGGTGAAGACAGGCGGTTGTTTTCATTCAAAAAAGCTTTTGTGTGTAGGCTATTCAAATAAGACTTAATATAAGAGGCCCTACCACTGTATTGATAATCATGAGCTCTGTAAAGTGAACGCCAGCTAACTGATCAACAGAGGATGCGGCCTTTCTCCATACATTTCCATCTGATTGTATCTCCTGCTGCTCCTTCAGAACATTTGTGAATGACCACATTATCAAAACAAAGAATATGCAGATGACCCTATTTTTAATTAAACTGCTTAGATGTGACTAATGGTGACAGGCCGAGATGTAGAGAAAGTAGTGGATGGATGGGAAAGATACTCCTAACAGGATAAATCAAATCAAAGCTAGACTAATCTGAACTCATTCCAGCACTAATAGGGGACTTTACTAAGTGACAACCATTGCTATTTCTGGGCTTAAAATTGTGATCATAAATAACTAATTTGATGTCATTTCTGGCATGGAGGAGTTAAATTCTTGCTCTTTTCTGGAAAGCAGTGACGGCAAGTCACCTGTTCACAAGGCATCACTGGACAAAGACAGCATTGAGTTGAAGGTCTCAGGGTTGAGTCCCCGTGGAGAGTGACTGGGTGGTGACCAAGCTTTTCTCTGGAATTTTAGTACGAGTTATCTTACTAATACTGACCGTAATAATACGCAAGACCATAATCAGCCCTTTATCCTCAGTATTTGTGAGTAGACAGATACCGGATCAGAGTCACAAGGGGGTGAATAAACTGACCGCAAATCAAATTACACCATACAGAAACTAGGCTTTTCAAGTGTTAAACAGTGAATAAAAGTCTTTAATTGTCTTACTAAGGCTTTATGCTGCAAGACAGAACAGAATCGATCAATGACTTATTTCATTAGATGTGAGCGAGGTGACAGCTTTATCTGCAGCTACTGTTTCCACGACCTGCCCAAGGCCTTGTGTTGTGCGGTAAACCGTGCGAGTCATTGCAGCCCCATCCATCCGGGAATCTGAGTCATGGGCCTGTTTTACCGCCTTTTTTCAGGTAGACATGTTTAAACTGCGCAGGGGGCAACTGCAGTGAAACTGGTCAGTGTTAGTGCAAAAAGGGGGATTTTATTTTCTTGCGCTCAGAAGTGTGCCGCACACCTCATGGAAGAATGTTGAACATTTGCATAACAGTGTATAGGTGCTTTTTGAGGAGTTTTTCTTGAAAAGTATGAGATACATCAGAACCAAACCTGAATCGAACGACAGTATGCTTTATGCATTTAGGGGGAAATTAGGGGCATTTTGTCGAATTTTTCAGCGCTCTAGATAGTTCACCCAAAAATGAAAATTCTGTCAATAATTACTCACCCTCATGTCGTTCCAAACCTGTAAGTTCTTTGTTCATCCGAGACCCTGCATAGACAGCAATGGTACTATGACGTTCAAGGCCCAGGAAGGTAGTAAGGACATTGATAAAATACTTCATATGACATATCTGTGGTTTAACCTTAATTTTATGAAGCTACGAAAACTCTTTTATAATTATAATTTGTGTAATTTTTATAATACAACAGTAGGGCTGAAACGACTAGTCAACATTATCGGCAATAAAAGATCGTCGACAAATGTTTTTGTTGTCGAGTAGTCGTTTGACCTCATATAACGTAATGTAAGAGCCTGCAATAATGCAGTTTGACCAGTGTGGCGCTGTAGCGCAAGACTGTAATTCACACAGCGCTACAGAGGAAAAGCAGTGGCATCTGAGCGGCGTTTGGATGAATATGTAAATATATTGCGCGCTTTCCCCTCAGTAACGAAATTAACAACAAAAACTGACAGCAGTGTGAAAGCAGCAGTTAAAAATGTGATTACAACGATGTGGATTTTTTCACGAGCTCTGCAGTTCAGTAACTTACTCTAGTACTGTCCGGTCACATTATGTTTATTTATATAGTACGTTATGCAATAGATAACCTTAAATCAATCAGCTTTACTGTATTTAATATAAAAATCTGTCGCTTTCAGTTAGAATTTCAACTTGATTATAAAGCAGCTCTCCATTGTGGACCTAGCTAATGAGAAAATATTTTTATTAGTGGGAAACAAATTATTTTATTAAAGTGATAGTTTGGTTTACAGAGATCAAAGCTTAATTTAGCTCAGGATTGTTTTGGTTATCATAACCCTATAAGGTATTTCAAGACATTATGTTGTGAATAAAATAGTTTATCCAATAAATAGAGCATCTTATCACCTTTATTTTGTTTCTTATGACTTACAAAGGGAGATGTTAGGCAGAATGATGTGTATTCAGCAGTCTGTCATCTCATTTTGTGTGCCAAGTACATCTGTTTGTATAATGAATTGGTAACACTTTACAATAAGGTATTATTTGTTTAACATTAGCTAATGTATTAATTAACATGAATGTACAATACATTTATTATATTTATGTATTAATCTTTGTTAATGTTGGTTAATAAAAAATACAGCTGTTCATTGTTTGTTCATGTTAGTTCACAGTGCATTTTTCCAAATGTTGAAAAACACAACTTATAAAAGCATTAGTAAATGTTTAAATTAACATTAACTAAGATGATTAAATGCTGTACAAGTTTTGTTCATTTTTAGTTCATATTAACTAATGTTAAGTAATGAACCTTATTGTAAAGTATTACCAATTAATTCTATAATAATAAATAATTACATAGTATGCTTTTCTAAAGCTGAAGTGATTTATAGTATAACATGTAATATGATAATATGTATAACATAATATTTTTACTAATTGCAAATCTACTGATTAATCAATGAAATAATCGATGATTAGTCGATTAATTGTTCTAATAATCGTTACATTAATCTATTGTCAAAATAATCGTTTGTTGCAGTACTATACAACAGATGTAAATCTCTTCTCTCATGCCAGTTAATTTATATTGGAAATTCATTTACTTATTTATATAAAAATAAAACTTCCTTACAACTGTGTATATTAAATAATCTCTTTTTATGTACGTGTTTATTCATTCATTTATTGGCTTATTTATCTATCAGAATGACAGGAATTTGTTTGGAAAGTGGTGAGGGAGTGGATTCAGAAAATGCATGTTGTTTGCTCTAGAAAGTTTATTAAAGCTTATATGAAAAGGCATATTGTAATTTAATGCTTATGATTTGAAATTATAAAAATAAACTAAATTAAAGATATACTAAAGCAAAACTGTCAAGAAATGATCATCCTTTTTCTCCTTAAGTGGAAACTTGTATCACCCTCCTTCATATGATAGATGGATAAAATAAATTATTTTGTCTTTATTATTTGTTTTTCATTAAAAGGGTCTTTAAAAACTTTTTATAAACAGGGAAATCTTTGTTGAATTATATTGATACTACTAATCTCTCACTTGAAGATGCAGAAGAGGCTAAACTTTTTATGTATTTATTTATTTTTTCCTTTTTTAATATCTACTTATTTTGTTTTATTCTTTCTTTGTATATTTATTGTATCATTTAATAACTACACTTACAGTATTATTGTTTGTGTTGTGTAATTGGGATGTTCTGACAAGAACTCAGAGTTAAACTGTCAGAACAAATTAATCTTGATAATCACAAATGAATTCCAGTCAAACCAAAATTTATTCAGACACCTTCAACATTTCTCACATATCCAAGTTTTTTCTCTATAGTTTAGAAAATGGTAATAAAATATGATCAACTCAAGAGTAAAACATCTTGATAATGCCAGATAACCTTGATAGAAAGGTATGTAACAAAACATGGTCAGGTCAAAGTGTCAAATAAAATGTTTGGTCCCAAATTTTTATCAGTTTTGCTGCTAGAAGATTTTTTAAGCTATAATAGGTCACAGGTTACTTTATTTTGCTGTCCTCACTTACATAAATGAACTATAGTGTCCTGCACCCACTAGTAAAAAAAAAATATAAAAAATGATATCTGATTGTCTGAATAATTTTTGGTTTTACTGTATAGAAGTAATCTATAACTTCATAATTATATTATATTATATAACTATAAGTGACCCTGGACCACAAAACCAGTCATGAGTATGGTTATATTTGTAGCAATAGTCAAAAATACATTGTATGGGTCAAAATCATTAAGATATTAAGTAAAGGTCCTGTTCCATGAAGATATTTTGTAAATTTGCTACCGTAAATATATCAAAACTTAATTTTGGATTTATAATTTGCATTGCTAAGAACTTAAGTTAGACAACTTTAAAGGCAGTTTTCTCAGTATTTACATTTTTTGCACCCTTAGATTCCAGATTTTCAAATAGTTGTATCTCGGCCAAATATTGTTCTATCCAAACAAACCATGCATCAATGGACAGCTTATTTATCAGCTTTCAGATGATGCATAATCTCAAACTGTGATTTCTTGATTGCTGATTTAAAACATTTTAATATGACAGTTATCAGCTTTGATTTCTGTTTATCTATTTGGCTGTGACTCTTCGGGTCACGGGTGATTGGTTAGGTGACATCCTGTTGAAGGTGAGCACGGTTTACCCGCAGACCTAGAGCTCACCGGATAACTCAACCTACAGCTGCTTCACTGTATGACTGTACAGAGCGCATCGTTTCGGTGCGGTTACAGCTCTGTAGGTGTGTGAATGCATTCATCTTGTATGCATGCAGCAAAAGAAAAGTTGGGATTTTGCATGTACATGTTTTATTATGACAACCTTTAACATTTTTAATATTCCTTATATTTAAGTATTTTCTCAGTTTAGTCCTAAGCTAGGTCTATGCGGATATGCTTTAAATTACATGCGATGGCATATCTTGGTGTTTGTATTGATATATGTACGTAAGTGCGGCTCTGTTGCTGTCGTGTGTGTTTCCGTTTCAAAACTTGTTCTTAATCATCACTCCCGTCAAAAACGAGTCTTGTTGCACGAACCAATTTCTCATATCTGTTAGTAAGTAAGACTGGCAGTGCAGCCGCAAGTGCGTCAATATTGGAAGCCATTGTATGTGTTGCTCTGAGGTTTAAATATCCTGTTTACTTGTTTGCACACTTTTCATTATCACGGAATTGAGATTGACGGTTATGTATACGTTTATTTATTATTCAGTACACTCTTTTCTGACTAGAATGAATTTCACTGTGTTAATAGTTATGTAGAGCATCTCCAGTGGAGTGGTCAACTAGAATAGACAGACTGCAGACTCACCAGGCAGTGTGTCTCGGGGCGAGTGTTTCATGATTAAGAGGAAGGGAAGGGCATTACAGGGTGGACTGTGGCAACACCAGCTTTCTCCCTTACCTCCTGAACCAGACACCCCAGTTTCCATTCTCCTCCATCCCAGCCGTAAGCGGCCCTGCCTGGCCTTGCCCGCACAGTCATCCTGGGCATGTTTGGTCCTTCAGTGAGTCAGTAGGCAGTCCACCCATAGTGATTTTGTGAATTGTGTTGCTGTGTAATCAGAGCTCACTTTGAGGATGTCTGATGTCTGACTGATCTCTCGTGCCTAAGCTTGTTGCATGGGCACATAGGAATGATTTGTTTACGTCAATTGGAATTTTCAGCTGATATTTTAGCACAAGCGTCTTTGATCACTGGTGCGCCATTCTAAGGCCGAACGAGTACACACACTCCCACACACACACACACACCCACACACCAGTGTGTTTATATAAAATATGTATATGAAGAGACCAGATGCAAAACCAGCTAAAAGCCATCTCGGTCAAAAATGAGATAATGATACTGAGTGAATGCTCTCAACACATATTATACATCCATCATTATTTATTATTTCAGACTCGCTAAAATCCCAGCCTCAGCCCAATCAGAAGTACTGGTACATAGAACCTATACATCGGAGCCTGATAAAAATGCTTTTTTTTTTTTAATCTATAATATAATATAAATGCAGTATTTATATCTAGATATAAATTTATCTGTCTGTCTGTCTGTCTGTCTGTCTTTGTCTGTCTTGTATTATAAATAGCAGTTTTAGTTATCAGTACTTCAAAAGTATATATTTAAATATATGCAGCATCAGTATTTAGATTCAGATGTATTTTTATATATATATATATATATATATATATATGTGTTAATACATATATATATATATATATATATATATATATATATATACAGTGTGTGTGTGTGTGTGTTTACACATATATATATATATATATGTATATATATATTTCTATATATCTTTTTTAAAATCTATATATACATATATACATCAGTGTATGTGTGTGTTTGTGTGTAGAGATATATGCGCGCACACACACACACACACACACACACACACACACACACACATCAGTGTTATATATGCAACATCTTTATCTTTATCTGTAAATACATGTGTGTGTGTATTTGTAACAATATTAATAAGTGCCAAAAATAAAGTATTGATAAGTATTAAATATAAAAATGTTAAATTAATGTTTACTAAAAATCTGATGGTTTTTTTTTTCTTTTTAAAAGCATTTTACACAATATTTTGATGTGGGTTATATTTATTTTTATATTGTTAGTAAATTCCACACATAATTACTAAGAATTAAGAATTACTAAGGCAAGTAACACATTGAAATATATGTGAATTTCTTTCTAAAAACAGTTCTTGTGAAATTGACTCCAATAGTCTTTTTTTCATTTACAAAAAAATTGAAGTGATAATATTCCAAATTGATTTCTGATGAGGTTCTATGACTGCTAGACAGCTAGCTATGTAGTCAGTAAGTAGAAAGGCAGCTCACTAGGTTCTGGATCTTTGAGCTGATTTTAAATGTAAATGTTTTGGTGAGAGGTGTGTGAGTATGTATGCACACTTGCCTGTTTTGTGTACGCATGTTTGTGCGTTTGAGGTGACGAGTGTCTAGCCGGTGTGGTGGGAAGTGACACTTGTATGAGTGTGCTATAATTACTCAGTTTTTTTTTCCTCCTCTGAGCCAGCATTGAGACCCAGAGGGGAAGAGATCAGTATTCCCTGTCTCTCAGTCCCGTGCTGATAAGTCTTTTCCAAAATAGGAGTGATCTCACCCCTCTCTTTCTGTCTTCCTCTTCTCCTTTGTTTAGTCTGTTTTTTTACTTCATTCTTACTGTTTAAACATGGGACTGGCACAGCTGGTGGAGAAAACAGGAATGAATGTGAGTACGTAAAGCAATGTATGTGTGAGTGTGAGTGTGTGTGTGTGTGTGTGAGGGTGATTAATACCCTGAGTTCGGGGATCTCCATTCAGGACACGTCCTCATGGTTTGCTCATGAGGTCATTGGGAAAGATCCTCATGTAACATGGAGCTAGTTTTAACTGACACTAAAAACCAGACCAGAGGTGAACAGCAGTGCAGTTATCAATTCCCCTGCAGAGCACGACCTTCTTTTGTTTTAAAATACCTACACTGTAAATGATTAGGACAAACTCATCTGTTTTGAAAGCGTCTCACGTCATTAGTGTGTACAGATGTGACTGTGTGTGAAAAACTGTAGATGTCTGTGCTAAACGTACACTGGTGTACGGCCTCCACCCTTTATTTAAAGATGGCCGTCCTCATCAGCTGGCGGCAATGTTCCCTCTAATTTTTGTTCTTGCTGAGCACAGCCTAGTTTTATTGGCTGTGTCCTTCATCCACCTGAACAGAGAAATATATATCATATACATTATAAATAACAGATTAATCAGAACTAAAAAAAAAAATGTCATTGTTAATGATTTACATTTATAGACTTTGTGTACACATTTTACTTTATGCATGTGTTTTCCTGTGTGTGTGTGTGTGTGTGTGTGTGTGTGTGTGTGTGTATGTGTGTACCTGGTATTCCCTACATAATAAAAAACAAATGTCCCCACAAGTATAGTAATGCCAGTAAATTTTAACCTTGTGGGGACATTTCTTTGGTCCCCATGAGAAAACAAGCTTATAAATCATACAGATTGAAGTGCTTTGAAAATCTAAAATAGCAGAAAGTTTTGGGTTAGTGTAAGTGGATAAAAAATCAAATTTGTACAGTAGAAAACCATTCCGTCTATGGAATGTCTCCACAAAAAATGGAAGCGTGTGTGTGTGTATTAAATACAAGATTAATTCATTTAGTTTATTAATCTGACTTTAATCTAAATTAATGCATTTGCATTTATTATATTTTTATTGTGTGTGTGTGTGTGTGTGTGTGTGTGTGTTTGTTTTAGATGTATTTAAATGAATTCTAGATAATAAATTATGAATTTATTTAGATTTTGACTTACTTTGATTATTAATTATTGGTCATTTGGACTTAGAAAAAAGACATACATTTTACGTTTATACATATGTATTCCTGTATGTGTGTATGCATATTAAATATACAATTAATTCATTTAGGTTATTAATCTGATTTTAATCTGAATTAACACATTTGCATTTATGATATTTTTAGTGTGTGTGTGTGTTTGTGTGTTTTTAGATTAATGATACGATTAATGCATAATTAATTATACCCTAAGAAACAAATGATTTTATATGCATTATGAATTTATTTAGATTTCGACTTAATTTTATTATTAATTATTACTCATTTGGACTTTTAATATTAAAAAAAGTATACATTTTTCGTTTATACACATGTATTCCTGTGTGTGTGTGTGTGTGTGTGTGTGTGTCTGTGTGTGTGTGTGTGTGTGTGTGTGTGTGTGTGTGTGTGTGTGTGTGTGTGTGTGTGTTTATTACACAATTAATTCCTTTGGGTTGTTAATCTGACTTAAATATCAATTAATAAATTAGCATTTCTAATATTTTATTATATATGTGTGTGTGTGTGTGTGTGTGTGTGTGTGTGTGTTTTGGATTAATTTATATGATTAGTGCATAAATAATAATAGCCTGAGGAATAATTGTAACTTAATTTTATTATTAATTTTTACTTATTTTAAAAATTTTTTAAGAATGTATTTTTTCAGTCTTGTTTTCCTCAAGAAAATTCATGATAGCTCAATTTGTCAAGATAACTTTTGTCAGGCCAAAACGATTAAAACAATGATGCATTGCCTCTTTGGATGACAGAAATTCTCTAGTAATGCAGTTTTTATCTCGCGAATTAGTCAGCCTTGAATATTTACGCTGTTTCTCATGGCGTCAGTTCCGTACTAGAAATCAGTGGGCTTGAGTTTGAAACACCATCCTTTTTTTCAAACTTTGAATGATGAAATATTTAGGTTATTCCCACATTTTATTTATTTATTTATTTATTATTTTTGTCTAGATTCTGTTGGGACTTCTTCCCATTTGCTTGGGAACAACATCAGAAGTGTGTGACCGTGCACACGCACAGCTTTGAGGGAACATTGGCTGGCAGCTTTAGAGGGGACCTGAGGTCAGAGGTCACCTGTGACTCAAGGCTTGAGGAATTCAGTGTCAAGGAAATGAATAGCATGGGGGAAAAAAATAAGAGACAGAAATTGTAACAGCTACAGGAAATGATAGCTCATTAGAATGTTGTCAGATGGTGACTGAGAATTATGAACTGTTTTATAGAGGGGACGAGAAGAAAAGGGAAGCTGGAACCTGTTTACCTCCAAAAAATCCCCATGTTGTTCGCTGGGGAACGCAAAGCCACGAATGTTTTCACCTTTCTGCATGCTGATCCCATGCTTCTTCTCGTGTGATGTTGCTTCTGGGTAAGCTTTAGTCACCCCTCCAAAGATTACAGTTTGTAAAACACAAGTGTTGACAGGTAATTCAGTTAATGGTGTTACAAGGCCTCATTCTGTTCTTTGCATCCATTTGTACTGGTTCAAC
Organism: Cirrhinus molitorella; assembly: GCA_033026305.1. Taxonomy (NCBI): domain Eukaryota; kingdom Metazoa; phylum Chordata; class Actinopteri; order Cypriniformes; family Cyprinidae; genus Cirrhinus; species Cirrhinus molitorella. The sequence goes on from CM065139.1 coordinate 18,834,755, forward strand.
TTACACTCAAAAATGCCGCTTCCTCCATTTATTTAGTTAAAATGAGCTAATGCATAAGCTCATTTCAATACATTTATATAAAATTACTTAATCCGTTTGCAACAGGAACACGGGTAATTTCTATTCACCCAGAAAGGGGATTTCCACTTCCCAGCATGCTTTGCATGCAACTGAATGGGAAGATTAAATGTTAGAATTAAGTGTTTGGCCCTATTTTATGTGTTCCTGAGCAAGATAAAGAAAGGAGGGAAACTTTGTTTGTGTTTAATGTTGGGATTTAAAGGAGTTTTTATGATGTTTTATGCATTTAGGGGTTACCTTGTGCTAGTGTGAGGTATTTACAGCTTAGTTTATTAAGAAAACCCACTTCCTACTGTCCACATCTGAATTGATACCATCCAGAGAATTGTTGTTTTGAGTGCATTCGCATGCTAATCTGTTTAGCTAATCAGACAGTCTTCCTCTCGGCCGCCATGCCTCACTCCTCAAGTGTGTCAGCCTGTCATCTGTCCTTGTCTGTATAGCTTCTGTTGCTCCTTTTGTCTCTTAATTTTTCTCACCGGATCTTGTTGACGTTAGCAAAGGCTTGAAGCCTGCTGAGTCAGAAGCGTGTGCGGTCAAACGGGCCGTTACGAGAGGTAGCCTGCGCTGTCATTATCTAGATTTCATATTGCCGATGACCGGCATCTTCATCATCCTGTTCTTGAGGATCATCATCCTTCCCTGCATGTGTTTGAATCATCTCCCATTTCCTGTTGCTGATGTCACTCAGCAGGGAGATGGACAGACACATAGGAGCCAGTATACTAATGAAATGACCTCAGATACCCCTGTCCGCTCACCTGTGTATCATCGCTGGACATAACACATCCTCAGCATCACTTAAATGTGACTAATCAATACTAATCAATATGGCAAACCTTGATAACTTTGTTAGCTTGCTGCACTCATCCTAGCTGGGAGTTAAACAGGCATTGTGGGAAGACTTGGGTCTTGATCTGCTGACATACGCTCATTAGGTGTTTTTGCACATTGTGTATTGTTGAGGATTCAGAGTCTTGTCAGTTTTGTGTGTTTTTAATCTTATTGATTAAAAAAAAAAAAAAAAGATAAGATACAATATGATATGAAATATAAAAAACTTAGTGCTTGAATTTAAAATGTATACAGAGATTAAAAAACATGTAGAGTATACATTACTAATTCACTCTAGATTTTTATTTTATATAAATTAATGGATATATAATTGATATATTTGAAATGATGAATGCAAAATGTAAAATAAAAAAAAAAAAAAACTTGTTTTACATGCTTTTTCCTCATTGCAAAAAAAGCCGTTTTCTGATCATGGTTTTCCTGTAAATCCTGCTTAACTGAAATAACTGAAAAAAAATCTTTTATTGATTAATTGACTCATCATTAAATCCTTGATAGTTGTAAATAAATAAAACAGTTTTTAACAATAGCTAATTGTTGATCTGTTATGCCTCTTCCAATATTTTAATAACTTGTTTGTATGTTGTGCAATCTTATTTACGCCTATTACTTTCATAAGAATACTCATAAAGGAATTATATAAGATAAAAGATATACAGATAGTTAGAACAGTTAGAAATTTAAATTATGATTTATTTACAGCAAAATAAGTCAACACTGTGGAGTACACACTACAAAATTAGGGACAATTACATGTATTTACAATATACATAGTATGTACTATACACTAGTGATTTATTCACAATATATATAGTATGCATTGTACATTAAAGGTGTTTTTACATGCACATTTCAATATTTATTTCACAGTTAAAAACAAATTAAATCACATGCTGATTTAGAGGTTTTCTCCCTGGTTTTCTCCGTATTTAACAGTTTCAACAAAACAGACAGTAAGCAGTTGACTAGTTTGCAAAAAATACACTTTTGTTTAAGTATCTAAAAAATAAATAACTTGGTTTGCCAAGTTGATATTTTGACTTTGAATTTGAATTTACATTTTTAATCAACCAAGCGTTGCACGTTTGCAGCCATAACAAATTTTTGTTTTACCTAGTAAACGTGACAGAAGCAACCTTAGCTTTAGTTGTCAATTTAATTTTTATAATTACTTGCATGAACAATTAATTACGAATGTTCTTATACAGTTAGTGTATAATGATGGAAATATCTGTTGTGTGTCTACTCATTTATATAATTTATGTTAGCAAGATACACAGTTTTTAAGACATTTCATACTGATTTTTTAAAAAAATTATAAATATTAGAAAACTCCATTCAAGTGAAAATCGAATGCATTCCATCTCTCTGTAACATTTACATGTCGTAACATCTCAAAGTGGATTTTCCTTCCTATTCACATCTCCACAATAATTCTAGTTGTGACTCTCAATGTTGTTTTTCTTCTGATAACCTGATGATATACACTTTGAGCAGAAATAATACTTTCCCACCATAAAATATGTTTTGCCTCCAAAACCATGCCAGATATATTTTTGGAAATATTTCAAGTACTCACTTTTATTGCCCCTCATTGTACAAATCGCATGGGTTCCACCGTGAACAAAATATGCTCCTAGCAAGCATTTTCCAAGACATATCACAACACATTTAGTCATTTGAAAATGTAAATATGAGCAGATCATGCAATGTTGACAGTGGATATATATCTCTTAGTCCAGCCTGCTTTTCCAAAGAGATCCCTGTCCCAGAACGTTCCAGAAGTGAAAATCCTTGTTTTATGGACATGGAGATAGTCCTCATGTTTTAGTAGCATGCTTCTGACGGTTGGTAGGAGTGTAATGTCTGACTCGTACAGGCACTGACTCACCATGGCTCATCGGACAAGGCTTGTTTCGAGCCCGCCAATTTCTCAAACACAAAGACACAAGTTTTTGATCTTACTCTTTGTTCTAGCGCAATAGCGTTTCACTATACCTGTGCTGCAAAACCCCGCTGACAGTAGGGAAAAAAAAAAAAAAAAACCTAATGAAGGTTTAGATCTGAGATTAGGGTTCAGATGTGCTAATGCTAGCTTCTCTGTGTGTTTACAGTTGGTTGGATTTTGGTATGTTCTCCTCTGAGGTGTGTGGGTGTTGGTTTTGATGGTGGATTTTCAGTAACGTCCATATAAGCCTGCATCATTTTGCTTCTCCTTTTGCGCTTTTTTAGGCTTGATGTGTTTGCGTTTAGTTAACCCACATCACGGGTGGATGATGATAGTGTGTTTGGTTAATGATTTAACAAAATAACCGGTATGAGCTCATCTATTGTTTATCCGTGAAGTTGCACTTTCAGAAACTCGAGTGGGCTGAGGGGCTTGCTTGCGTCTGTGAAACGTAGAGTTCAAAGAGACCGTTATCGGCCACATGACTCTGTAAAGTGATAAAACAAAAGTCCAAATGTGTCAGAGAGCATCAGGTCATGTAAAAAAAAAAAGAAAGAAAAATTTATGATTCAGTGTCAGTGAAAAATCTTGCTTTAAGTTTAATATATATATATGAAATTTATGTTTATATACAATACAATTTTTATTTTTAATTAATCTCCTGGACTTGTTTGGGAGGGGCAATTTGCCATGCCAGGGCAATCTCCTTCTCTTTTCCTTTCCATTTGATTGTGTGTGTGTGTGTGTGTGTGTGTGTGTGTGTTTGTGTGGTGGGGGGAGGGGGGGAGGGGGGAGGGGGGTTAGGTAGTGGCTAAATCTCATAAAAGGGTTTCCTAATATGGGCTGTCTCTCACAGAGCCCCGCCCCCCCCTGCTTCAAGTAGGCGGGGTTTATGCACTCTCTCGACCAGTAATGACACGGCATGGACTGACTTCCTCATTAATTGGCTGAAACCAGTTCTTACAGGAACCGCCAGTGATAAATGTGAGAGTTCTGAGAAATCATTCATTTCTTCCTTCAGCCTGGCTGAGGGACATTACAGGGGAGTGTGGATGGCTCCCTGTGTGAGCATGCCTTCAGGACAAGCTTTTTTCCTTCTCGTGTGCGTCTTTCTATGTGTGTGTTTTTCTTTTTTTTTTCCCTCCATCATTTTTTAAGTGCTTAGGATATGTAGTTCCCAGAACAAGCTGTACTTTTACAGTCTTTTTTTTTTTTCCTCCCTTATTTGAGTTTGTGTCTTTTGGGATAACAGAGCGCTCGGTCTCTATCTCCCTCTCTCTGCGAGCCAAGAGAGGAGAAGCGGGGTAAAGGAAACTCACTGACCTTTCGGAGTCGGTAAGTGAAATTTATGTGACCTCTCTCTCTTTCGCTCTCCCTCCCTGTCCCTCCTCCTCTTCTCCTTTTCTGTCACAGAGCTTTTCCCCTGTTTGGCGCCTCTCTACAGAAGCCTTTCAGGGACTACCTTGAGGCCCAGAGGGCAAAATTACAACACCGGGCGGGCGCGCAGCGCGCAGAAGAGGCCACCCCAATCGTAAGTCCCATCACTCATACATCTCTTATGCTCAACCTTTAAATTTACCTCAATCCCAGACGTGGCTTTTTGTATCTTTGTGTATTTTTTCCTCCACTCCTTTTAATTTATTACACGCACCTCTTATTTTTTTTTGTTTCACATCCTAATTACCTCCCTGCCCTAATTATCGCTTCAGGACTGGTTTTATTCTACCGTGTGATTCTGTTGAGGTGTTATTGTTTGCATGTGGCAGACCGTAGTGTCAGGGGCTCCGTGTGGGCTGTGCGGTGGTTGGTCGCGGGGGCCTGTTCGGGGTCTGGCTGAGGAGGGATGCTGAGTCATACTCCGAGCTCTTTGAGTGAACCGGACACTCCCCCGCGTCACACAAACTCCCCCCCCCCCGGCAGCCGAACCCTGTTGAACCCAGCGCAGGCTGCCGGAGACGGGAGGGGCCCCTGGGAGTAAAAGAAGAAGGAGGAGGAGGGTTGGGGCACGTTGGGAAGGGAAGCAAGAGGAGGGGGGGAGGTTGAGCCTGTACTCTCGATTCCTGCCGCCGCCGATCCCTCACAAGTGCGCACGGAAACAAAGAGCTACACCTCTTTTTTTTTTTTTTTACCTTCGCCTGCCCGTGTGCGAAGCGTTCGTCTCATCTAAAGCGCTTTTCCAGCTCGTGTGCGTGTGTGCGTACGTGTGGGAGGAGGAAATGAAAGAGAGAGAGAAAGAAAGAGATGAAGTTGCACAATGAGAGATTACGGATGTTTCTGGAACAATGTTCCTTTTTTTCTGGTAACTTGAACCTCCTGCTGTTACTTAAGGAAAGCTGCGGGCTTGTTCAATCGGCAGGAAGAAACGATGCCACCGTGCACGTGTCACTAACGTAAATCTTGTTTTAAGGGAACAGGGAGATGCATGTGGAGATGAGGGGCTGCTCAACCTGAGATGTTTCTGACAAGTCAGTGCATTAAAGATTAGGCATAATTGACTGTCTTTTTTCTCTCTCCTCACAGGTTTTGGAAGATGGTGATGTTGCATCATAAACTTTGGCAACGTAAAGCAAAACTAAATCGAGGAACCTGTTTTAACCCAAAATCGAATCGCTTCCTCAATCTCGTGAGAGCTGCTGATAGAATAATAGGTTTATTTTCCTCAATTTTCTTTGAGGTTTCTTTTGCAACATGGCTATCGGTTAACATTTTTACTTTTTAATGTGCTTAGCTGGTGGTTTGTGCTGAGATACTCATGTTCGCAGCTCTGTGTCTTGCACAAGTTATCTGATCCCATTGGTTGAGATGTTAAGGTGCACCGTGGCTTATGTCGTGTGTGGTCTTTTACATTTAGGAGAGAGCATTAATTTTCTTTTAAGATGAGTTGTTAGTGCTCATTTAATTCTAGATTCAGAATTTAGCCATAACAGGAAGTTAATGCAAAGACTCTAAAGTCGCTATAAGATGTTGTTATGCGTTCTAAAAGCTTGGTGAATCATAATGTTCCTTTCGTCTAGAGTTATTGTTTTGTTTCCAGAGATCCAAAGAGGAGAGGGAGAAGGAGTGTGTGTGTGTGTGTGTGTGTGTGTGTGTGTGTGTGTGTGTGTGTGTGTGTGTGTGTGCGTGTATGTAACCACATGACTCACTACAGGGCCACTCCACCAGATGCAATAACGCATTCAATCAGATTAAGAAGTGCGTGTGTGTTCGGGCACATATGTGCGTGGGCGGCTGCCACGTTTCGCGCGTTGCTCCTTATCGCTTATATTCTATACATTTGGAGAGCATCCGGTCATGCTGAAGGATGCTCGCTGCTGGATTGAATTTGACTAACAGATTGCCTGTCAATTTGAAAGGTTAGTATCTTGCCTCTTTTATAGTGTTGAGTAGTAATGCGTTTTTAATCGCTAGCGCAGTGGTGGTCCGCAAAACTCCACGTTTTGAACGACTCCTTAATCTAACACACCTGATTCAGGGGGCTCCGTGTCTTGGGGTGTGTCAGATGTAAAATGTGGAGTGTTGGGGGACCACTGGGACTAGGTTGAGAACCACCGCACTGGTGGCATAACATGAGGCGGCTAAGCGAACGTCTTGTCCATCGCTTCTTCTTGCGTCTTTTTTTCTTTTAATTGCTTGTGAAATGTTTTTTCGGTGCCTTTTTGTAACGCTGCCCTGGTATGTGAGTCTGGAAGCTGCAGGCGTATAAAAAAATGGAACAGTGTGGAGTTTCTTTTGCCGTTACCTTAAATGAACCCTCCGCTGAACTCAATGCACTGCCCGCTGCTGGCGTAGAGGATGAGAAGCAGTGTTGCCAGATCTTCTAAGAAACGCAAGCCTATGGAAGCGCTCGATGTTATTGATCAGCATGTAGCATTTAGATTAGAGATTTAATATTTAGATATATAATAAAAAAACAGATTGAGCATTTATGACCGCTTTAACAAAATAATGTTTCAACATATACTTTTGGAAATATAAATATTTCACATACAGTTGGATATGTGAGAATTAATAACAAATGTAACACTTTATACAAATATAATATGAATAAATACAAGTAATGATAAGGAAATACATCTGGTAAATTGTACAAATAAAAAATGTTGTTGTAATGTTATAAGCCACTTGATTAAAACAGGCTTAGTATACGCGGATATGGCAACATTGCTGAAAGAGAGGGAGCGAGCGAGAGAGGCTGTGTCTCAAAATCTAGCTAGACAGTCTTTCGAACGTTCGAGCGCGACGAAGATGCTTCAGAAAACGCTGTCTAGGTAGGAGCCTCGCTAGGAATCGAAACACAGCCAGTGAGACAGAAAGGAGAAGCTGTGTTCGATTATCTCACACCGCGCTTCGTTGAATGAGGGGGAAAACGCTTTCGGTTCTTCCATAACGGGATTTAAATCATTATATTGTTAGAATTGATGACCACGCCCCTCTTTCAGCCCCACCCTCTCGTATCATCATTGGTAAGTGAGTTAATTCTTCATTATGTGTCTTCTATATTGGTGTGGAGAAGTGTCTCTCCCAGTGTGTCAAATAGCTTATCAGACTGGTGTTGGCTGTTACATTCGCCCGGCGACAACAGTCTGTAGGCTGTCTGACATTTTGGGCTTTTTCATCCCCTCTAAAAAATATATATATATATATATATATATGTTGAAATTGTTTTTTGTCTCGATATTGGATATCTTAATTTTAGGGTGGTCGTTATGAAAGAAATATTTTCGATGTGTGTGTGTTTACAGAAAGCGTGATTGACGTGTTTCTGCGTAGCCTTTCTCGTTAAAGGGTGTGTGTGTGCGCGCACGTTCAGCACTTGGTTTTGTCCACTTGAATTTCTTGAGAATCCAGAAAGAACACACCTTATTGCAACACACTCTGTTATGACAGATCTTTTTGCCCACCCCTTTATTTGCACTTGCTGTCTATAGTTTGTTCTCTCTCTCTCTCTCTCTCTCTCTCTCTCTCTCTCTCTCTCTCTCTCTCTCATGTAACTGCTTATCTAACATGTGCAACTGGTATTTGTTATTAAATTAAAAAGATGTTCATTCAGCAATTCCCCCCTCTGTTTTTCTCCATTGTAAAAAACAGAGGGTGATCTGCTGGGCTTTTGCAGTCGAGTCGTATCATTTCCTCTTTAACTGTTCAGAACATCATGTACTTTAGGGAACCCCCTCTGCCATTCATGTATGTCTGTGTATGTGTCCTGTGTGTGAATCAATAAAGATGAATGAATAAAATGTCAATTTGTCTCCTGGTTTTTGAGTTGAGTTTTGTATTTTTTATTATTTGATCTTTATAACATGTTGTAAGTTTGTTTAGTGTACAGGAATAGCAATTGCAGGCTAATAAATGACATTTATTTTAAAGTTTAAAATTTAAGATAAAATAAGAGAAGTTCAAAGAAAAATACTTATTTGTATTCATAAAAATAAGAGAATTAAAAAGTTTCAAAAAATGTAAGTTGAGGTCAAATATGAGATTTTGTAGTATATTAGACATTGACAATAATTGCAGACAATATGTAATTTCTGCTTATTTAATGAAGAACAATACATCATGCAACATTAATTGCAGGCAATGAAATGTAATTTCTTGAAGAATTATAAGGTAATTAAAAATAAGATAAATTATGTGCAGCCAAAAATAAAATATAATATATATGCGTATTTATACATGAATACATAGTCAAATAAAAACTTATTCAGACACCTTCCATTTTTCACACATCACAGTTTATTCGCTATAGTTTAGAAAATGGTTATAAAATATGACAAGAACTCTGTTAAACTGTCAGAACAAATTCATCTTGATAATCACAAGTGAATTACAGTCAAATCAAAATGTATTCAGACATCATTTATATTTTACACATTATCACAGTTTATTGGCTATAGTTTAGAAAATGGTATTAGAATATGACAAGCATAGATAACCTGTGTCAGAACAAATTTATCTTGATAATGTCAGATAACTTTGATAGAAAGGAATGCATAACAAAACACGATCAGGTCAAAGTGTCAAATTCAAATTTTGGTCGCAAATATATAATAATATAATTTTTGGTTTAACTATGTGTGAAAAAATTATACAATTATCCTAGCCATTCCTTTATGCGCCAATACGAAGCAATTACTAAAAAAAAAAAAAAACTACTGTATGTGTAGATATGTGTACAGTACAATATAATGTATAATATAATATTCATCCTGTCAGAATGAAATAGTTGTTGGGTGACTTTCAGTATCGTGTTTACCCACCACGAAAAGCACGCAATTGCGTGGGGCCCTGCGATTTCTCGCGAGGGGGACCCCCCAGATTTCTTCCTCGATCGCAATTTCTCCCGAGTTGGAAGGAAGGAACGCAGTAGAAACGAACACGGGGCCCCCTCCCGAGGTTTTCTTCGGGCCCCCTATACCGTAAACACGCCCCTGGTGACTCTTCTTTCAGTGATGTGATGAATTCATCAGGAGCGATCACGCCCACTACAGTTACGAGCTTCGCCTGAGGCTTCGCCAAAATGCAAATCACTCGTTCAAACAGGTTTTAATATTCAAATAAGGCTTGACATGTTCAGTTGCAGTTTCTTAACAACCCTCCTCCATCTTATGACCAGTCGTTTGTGTAGGTTGCACAATAAGGTCAGGTGTTCTTGCTTAGCATGTGACCAAACACACCACACTTTTGAGGGTTTATAGTTAGATTTCCAACGTGCACGTAATGTGCAGTGCACTACCTCAAGCGACCAGTAGAGGGCACAGGCGAAAAATATCAAAGGAACGCATTAAAACTACTATAAAATATTGCATATTTACAGTTTGGTAAGCCTAAATTAAAGTGTCATTTGTATTTTGTGACCAGAAACTATATAATGACGTACATGTTAGCATTTTGAGGCATATTATGTTTCACTATAACAGTTCAAGTGTATTCATAATTAAAAGTCTGCTGAAGCCCAGGTGAGTCAGGGGTTTTAACTCATCACATGAATCAATGATGTTCTGTCACCGAACTGGAGAACACCGGCACACCCAAGCTGAGTCAGAACCAGGTGTAAACGTTACCTGAGGCATATACTGGGTATCTTTACCTCTCTTAAAACCCACAGGTATGTATCGTTAAAACTAGCAGAAGAATTGAGAGTTTGATAATCGTTAAACAGCTATGTGTTTTGTGTGTGTGTGTGTGTTTGTTTGTTTTTTTGTTTTTTTTGGGAAGGAGAACACAGTGTGTCTAAAATATTCCCGAAAGAGTGGACGCGGCCATTTGTAAAATTTTTGGGTCTGGCTTCTGGTCTCATCCACTTCCAGCTATTTTTAGCTGTGCAAAACAGCGTTTTTCTGCTTGATATTGCAAACTGGTGTGTCTAACCATATTATTTTAATGTATTATCTTAATTATAAACACACTGGTTTGTAGTAAACAGTTTTACCGTTTACTCCACTTTATTATTCCCTTTATTTCCCTATAGCGGCTAATGAACCGGAAGTCTCACCCATAGGCTTACTGCCGCGTTGAAGAAAAAGGTGGATAAACAATGAAGCTTCAAAATAGCTTGACATATCAGTCATATCAACAGCCATACATTGTGATACGCATTGTTTTGGTGTCAGGTTTTGTGATGTATGAATGAGTTGTTATGCCTCTGTTTCAAAAACATACAGCTTTGGAAAGTCCCTGTAACTATAATTTCCATAGTGATTTTTTTTTGTTCTGCTAGGAGCATATGTGACACACAAAGTGCCCATTGTGATCCATTCATGTGGTTTTATAAAGTGGGGAACAGAGAATTGTGGCTAGCCAGCACTTTGTAACAATGTATAGTGTGTGAGCTCGCATCTTTCTTCCAGTCATCCCTTTTGGCGAGCTCGCTGACTTTTGAACGTTTTTAAGTAGTTTAGGATGAATAAAAGGTTTGAATAGAATTACCCACATTCAGTAGAATTGCCATTCATGAATCCAACAGTGGCAAAACGATCGAACTTTCCTCTTACTTCGATCTCCTCCCAAATCTAAACATTGATACACCCAGGCCTCAAATATTCAACACCGAATCAAATATACTCAAGCAACACAAAATATTTTAATGCTACCATAAAATGAAATTAAATGTAAGTATATATGTGTATACATACACTATCTGAATATATTATAAAAGGTCATTTATTCCTGTGATCAAAGCTAACATTTTAGCATCATTCCTCCAGTCTTTAGTATCACATGATCCTTCAGAAATCATTCGTATATGCTGAGTTGATGTTCAAGAAACATTTTTTATTATTATTATCAATATTTATAACAGTTGAGTACACTTTGTCAGGATTCTTTGATGAATAGAAAGAATCAAAGATCAGCACTGATCTGAAATAAAAAGCTTTTGTAACATTATACCATTCAAAAGAAATTAGAAAGGAATACTTTTATTTAGCAAGGATGCTTGAAATTGATCAAAAGTGATGATAAAGACATTTAGAATGTTACAAAAGATTAAAGATAAATGCTGTTCTTCTGAACTTTGTATTCATCAAAGAAACAAAAAAGTACACTTAGCTGCGGATCATGTGACTGAAGTAAAGATGCTAAAAATTCATCTTTAAAATCACAGGAATACATTACATTTTAAAATATATTCAAACAGAAAATAATTATTTTATGTAGTACAAATATTTCAGCATTTTGCTGTTTTTGCTGTACGCTGGATCAAATAAATGGTGAGCATAAGAGACTTCTTTAAAAGACATTAAAAATCTTACTGTTCAAAGACTTTTGACTGGTAGTGTATACTGAAGAAAAGGTGTGTGATTTACTTTGAAAAATAAGTAGACAAACATTTACAAAGAAACGGTGAGCAACCCTGAATTAAATGTGAAACTTCGAAGCAGAAAGACTAAAATAGTATTTTCTTGCACAACGTACTCCAATCATTTTCGGAAACCCATTCTTTATACTCTTAACTCAAACGAAGAAATGAAGAAAAAAAATATTATTAAGTAAATTAAGATGAAAACAAGCGCAGTACAGATTATGCAGTAGTTTTGTCCGTGAGATGTAACGTTGAAGCTCATGACAGAAGCAAAATATTGTCAGGTCTTTTGTCGACACCTATTTGCAGTGCAGCGCTACTACATGTAAAACCAGCTTCCTATACGTATAGAATGACGTGTATTTGTATCCGTACTCCCGCGTACATCAGCTACAAACTTCCGGAGTTAAATAAAAGACATTCGTGTGTTTAAATTACATATGTCAACAATTCAGTTGTTGACAGTTGTTTTACACATCCGGAGCATGCGCACTGGCGTTCTGTGAAATTTCCTGTTCGCCTTGATTATCGTTTACCGGTAACGTTAGTTAATCTCCGTTGCGTACCGGAGCCGGTTGTGGCGTCGCTGAGTCGTGCGGGACCATGAGGTGTCCGTATTCATCGTAAATCCGGTATTGGAGTGTGTAACGAGACTGTGACAATGGCTGGGGTGTTTGATATCGACCTAGACCCACCGGAGGACAACGTGTCAGACGAGGAGCTCGCCGACGGGGTACGTAACCGGTAACCGGTTTCAGTTTTTCCGCATCGCCTCAACGCCGGCCTGAGGATCGATCCGTCACCTTACACGCTTCATAGAAATGCTATGGCTATACTATAGTAACGTTAAACTATTAGATGACAATACCATGATACTTCAATATTTACTATGTTGAGTATTATGTATGATTATTATATGGTTTAAAATGTTTTACAGCGGATAGATTTACAAAGTATCATAGTATATATGACAAAAATGGCAATGCCATTATTATAAGTAAACGTATTTGTCTGTTTTAATACGATTTTACTAGACTCTACGATTTTAGAGTCTAGTTTAAGATGGTTTATAGCTGGTCTAAGCTGGATATTAGGTGATTCAAACTGTTTAATATGTTGGACCTTCTTCAAACCAGCTACAAGTTGGTCAAACTGGATATTCCAGCTGAATTTTTTTTTTTTTTTTTTTTAGAATATATTAGCTTGAAGTAATCGCTAATGACAGCTAGAAACACATCTACCTGCTTAAACTGGGTTTTTGGATACCTAGCATTACTTCTGAGGTGTAAAAATGTCTGTTTTAACGGGCTGTCAAAGTTTTATGACTAAACAGACTAGTATAGTAATTAAAATAGTTGAATTTATAAAAATGACCCCGTTTAAAAGTTTACATACACTTGATTCTTTTAGTTGATTTGTTTAGTGATAGTTGTTCATAAGTCCCTTGTTTGTCCTGAACAGTTAAACTGCCTGCTGTCCTTCATAAAAATCCTTCAGGTCCCACAGATTCTTTGGTTTTCCAGCATATTTGTGTATTTGAACCCTTTCCAGTAATGACTGTGTGATTTTGAGATCCATCTTCTCACACTGAGGACAACTGATGGACTCATATGCAACTATTACAGAAGGTTCAAATGCTTACTAATGCTCCAGAAGGAAAAACCATGCATTAAGAGCTGGGGGTGAAAACTTTTGAACAGAATGGAGATATGTCCTATTTTGCCTTAATATCATATTTTTAAATTTAGTACTGTCCTTCAGAGGCTACAGTAGATAGATGTTTCCCAGAAGGCAAAATAAGTTAAATTTACCCTGAACTTTAAATTCAAAAAGTTTTTGTCCCTCAGCTCTTAATGCATGCTTTTTCCTTCTGGAGCATTAGCGAGTGTTTGAACCTTTTGTAATCGTTGCATATGAGTCCCTCAGTTGTCCTCACTGTAAAAAATCATAGAGTCACCGTTGGAAAAAGTTCAAATACACAAAAAATGAAGGAAAAACAAAGAATTTGTGGGACCTGAAGGAATTTTCTGAAGAACAGCGGGACAAACAAGGGACTCATAAACAACTATCACTAAACAGAAAAAAACGCAGCTGTGGATCATTCAGGTAAGAACACAGAATTAAAAATCAAGGGGATGTAAACTTTTGAAAGGGGGTCATTTTCATAAATCTAACTCTTATTTTCTCTTGTATACTATATGTAAACATCTTTTATGTGAAATATCTTATTCAAGTCAGTACTAAATAAACAATAACATGCTTGTGTTAAAATAATTAACATTTTGCAGATTCTGGAACTTTTGATCTCAGCTGTATGAACTTTTAAAACATTTCTACTGCAGTTAACTCACTAAAATTAAAGCAAAATAGACATTAGAGGTGTAGTGTTCAAAAGTTTGACAGAAGTTCACATGTCAGATTTTTAGACTCCTGAATTACTTCTGAAACCACAACACAATACTCTGTAGGTCCAACTTGCATTGGTCTGACACTCTCTCTATTGTTGGACTGGGTCTTGAAATGTGATAACAGCGATCAGTGACCTTGATACTCAGCTTGATGGAAGAAAGCCAGTGCGCATCAGTCACTGGTATAGATTGAGCTTTAATGGCTGTGTCAGATCTGCACACTGTGCATTTGGTGAAAAAGCTGCAGAGATACAACAAACTGCAGTCCACACCTCAAACACTCTGTAAACCTACTATAAATACTAAAAGTTTTGTTTCTGTCCACAGGCAAAGAGTAATGAATACATCGACCAGTGCGGTGGCTTTGAATTGTGAGTATGTCAAAGTGCAGTTTAATGATCTAATTTTAATCTAGCTCCTCAATAAGTCTCTTTAATTATTGATATTTTCATGTTTTGGACCAGTTTGGAAGACTGCGAGAAGTTTGAAATCTCAGAGAATAGTGTGAATCCAGGCACAGAGCAGATTCGCCCGGAATGTTTTGAGTTGCTTCGTGTTTTGGGTAAAGGAGGATATGGAAAGGTAAGCAAGACCAGCAGTGCTACCCAGTGTTTGCTCCCTGCATGTGGTGTAGTTTGAACACATAACATTGGCTGCAAAATAATGTACACTGCTGTTCAAAACAGTTTTTGAAAGAAGCTTTTTATGCTGCATTTATATGATTAAAAATACAATGTAAACCATAATATTGTGATATATTATTATTATTTAAAATATTTTATATTTTAATATAGTTTAAAATGTAATTTGAAAATGTTTGCTGAATGTTAGTGTTAAGTGTTACTTTCATAAATTTTTTCAGGGTTTTCTAATAAATGGAAAGCTCAAAAGAACAACATTAATTTGAACATTTAAATCTTTTGTAATATTATAAATGTCATCACTGTCTTTTGATCAGTTTAATGCATCTTGTTGAATAGTATCCATGTAATTTTTGCTTAAAAAATCCTACTAACCCCGAACTTTTGAACGATATTGTACGTAATTTGTTTGCACTCAGGGATAGTTCACTTAAAAATGAAAATTACCCCATGATTTACTCACTCGCTCTCAAGTCATCCTAGGTCTATATGACTTTCATGTCCTGG
This sequence comes from Cirrhinus molitorella, assembly GCA_033026305.1. Taxonomy (NCBI): domain Eukaryota; kingdom Metazoa; phylum Chordata; class Actinopteri; order Cypriniformes; family Cyprinidae; genus Cirrhinus; species Cirrhinus molitorella. Next base: position 18,849,995 of record CM065139.1, read on the forward strand.
CTCGTCCAACCTTTTTAATGGCAGCCAATGGCTGTTGATATTCAATTGTCCAATAGAAGTGCATCCAGCCATCATAAAAAGTGCTCCACACAGCTCTGGAGAGTTAGTAAAGGCCTCCTGAAGAAAATTTGTTTGTGTAGGAAAAACATCCATATTTAAAACTTTATAAACCGTAATCTCTAGATTCCGCTAACTACTAACACACGTTCACGAGAGAATAACGTAGGTGAGAATACGCTATGAGATATGCTATGAGATATGAGATCCAGGTTTACAGCAGCAAAAGAAGCAAAGTTTCCTTTGTTTAGCAATCTCCTCTTGGTGTAAATCGAAATCCTCCAACATTTGGCTAGAGATTGCAGTTTATACATTTTAAATATGGATTTTTTTTTCTTGCACAAACACATCGATTCGCTTCAGAAGGCCTTTATTAACCCCCCCAGAGGTGTGTGGAGTATTTATGCACTTTATTGGACTTCAAAGTTTTAACACCCATTCACTGCCATTATAAAACTTGGAAGAGTCAGGACATTTTTTAATATAACTCTGACTGTATTCGTCTGAAAGAAGAAAGTCATATATACCTAGGATAGCTTGATTGTGAGTAAATCATGGGCTACTTTTAATTTATAGGTGAATTAACCCTTTAATGCTTTTAGTTTTCATTTGCAGATTTTTTAATTGTAGATCTAACATGCCATTTTTTATCGGACATTCAACTTTTGTATGTTAAGAGTCCTTTTCTGTTTAAAAACAGGTTTTTCAAGTTCGCAAGGTAACTGGGGCAGATTCTGGGAAGATATTTGCCATGAAAGTCTTGAAAAAGGTATGGGCCCCTAAAATTCCCAGTAACTTTCTTTGAAAGTCAGTATGGGTGTTCCATCATGCCTGGTCCTGCTGGTTAACAGGTTGCATTGGTGTGGTTTGCTGCAGGCCTGTGAATAATGTCTAAGGAATGTTTCATCACTACCTGTAAACAGTTTTGATAATGATTGTTTGTATAGCTTTAGTGTCTTTTTCTGTTTCACAACAGCCAATAAAATAGTTTAACAGTCAAATTGCTTATTCAAAACAATTGGATCTTAACTGTAGCATTCAATAGGAGGAATATTGCTTGCGCTTAGAACATAAGGCCTTACAAACGGAGTCTAATTTGGCAAACAATGGATCGGTGGCAGATTTGGTCATTTATCAGCATGGTAGAAAGTTAATGTGGTCACAATGTGAAGCAGTCTCAACCAGATTTGCATACTGACACAATGCGGCTCTGTTCCTATCAACACTTAGTAGACCCTTCATTTTACACTGTAGCTTAATTATCTTTAAACCACTCTAGAACAGAAGAAGAGCAAGCGATGAGGCAGCGGATGCAGTTTAATCATTTTGAGACTGGTGCTGCATTGTTCTCTGTGGTTTGCATGATTGAAATGCTCCGGATTCCATTCCCAAATTGGATTTGCACACGTCTGTTTATTGCAACAACAATAAAAGCATTAATGACACCAGCGTGATGAGTTCACAGCTGTAATTAGGGGTGTTACAGCCCTCCAGCGCATAGATGTTCCTCAGGATGACAATGTACAGACTGTGCTTGTGTGCTTGACAATTGCTTAAAAGCACTTAATGTATTGAGTTGCTTCTGTCTGTTTCAACAGGCCATGATCGTTTGCAATGCAAAGGACACTGCTCACACTAAAGCAGAAAGGAGCATCTTAGAGGAAGTTAAGCATCAGTTTATTGTGGACCTCATATATGCCTTTCAGACAGGAGGCAAACTTTACCTCATCCTGGAGTATCTAAGCGGTAAGTTAAGCTGCTGGTGCTTTCTTGATCTCAAAAGTCAGCAAATCATGGAAAAAAAATCATGTGACCCTGGACCACAAAACCAGTCTTAAGTAGCACAGGTATATTTGTATCAGTAGCCAAAAATACATTGTATGGGTCAAAATGGTCAATTTTTCTTTTATGTCAAAATGATAATATTTTGTCAATTTCCTACTGTAAATATATAAAAAATTAAGTTTTGATTAGTGATATGCATTGCTGAGAGCTTAATTTGGACAACTTTAAAAGAAATTTTCTATTTAGATTTTTTTTGCACACACAGATTACAGATTTTCAAATAGTTGTATCAAAAATTGTCCTATCCTAATTGATTTTTTTTTTTTTTTATTGCCCCTTATTACTACTTTTGTGGTTCAGGGTCACATTTTTAATTGGTAGTTTTGGTTTAGAGAAAGTATCTGGAATCATTTCATGTTCCTGTAACAGGTGGAGAGCTGTTCATGCAGCTGGAGAGGGAGGGGATCTTCTTGGAGGACACAGCCTGGTAAGTGGAGCTTTATCAGTCTTATCAGGATGTACACTACCAGTCAAAAGTTTGGACACACCCTCTCATTTAATGTTTTTTTTTTTAAAGAAGTCTCTTATGCTCATCAAGCATTTATTCAATGAAAAATACAGAAAAAAAACAGTAATATTGCAAAATGTTATTACAATATAAATGGTTTATATATAAATGGTAATGTTTTTATTTTAATATACTTTACAATATAATTTATTCCTGTGATGCAAAGCTGAATTTTCATCAGCTGTTACTCCAGTCTTAAGTGTCACGTGATCCTTCAGAAATCATTCTAATATGCTGATTTATTAGAATTATCAATGTTAGAAACTGTTGTGCTGCCAAATATTATTTTGCAACCTGTGATTCTTTTTTTCAGGATTCTTTGATGAATAACAAGTTAAAAAGAACAGCATTTATTCAAAATATATATTTTTTTCTAACAGTGTAAATCTGTGCTATCACTTTTTATTAATTTAGCACATCCTTGATGAATAAAAGTATTATTTTCTTTCAAAAAAAGAGAATAAAAATTTACTGACACCAAACTTTTGAACAGTAGTGTATATTGTTAGAAAACCTTTCTTTTTTAAATAAATGCTGTTCTTTTTTAACCTTTTATTGATCAAAAAATCCTGAAAAAAGTCACAGTTTCCAAAAAAAAATGAAGCAGCACAACTGTTTCCAGCACTGATAATAAATCAGCATATTAGAATGATTTTTGAAGGATCATGTGACATGGAAGACTGGAGTAATGATTCTGGAAATTCAACTTTAATTACAGATATAAATTTAATTTTAATGTGTATTAATATAGAAAAACATTGATTTTACATCAGAGTAATATTTCACAATATTAAATTTTTTTCTGTATTTCTGATCAATTGTAAACAGCCTTGATAAGCATAAGAATCTACTTAAAAAAAAAAAAAAAAAAAAAAACATTAAATGAGAGGGCGTGTCCAAACTTTTTACTGGTAGTGTAGATTGTTCTGGGGTCAAGATGACCTATCTGCTATCTAGATGAAACATCTCTGTTGTGTGTAAACAATGATCTTGTGCCAGGAGGCTTTCAAAATTCATTGGCTTAACAAATGTAGTTTGTACTATCAACCCAAATGCTGATTTAAAGGTTTGATGGACCAGATACAGTATCTCATAAAATTGAGTACGCCCCTCACATTTTAGCAACAATTTTAGTATATCTTCTCAAGGGACAATACAATAGAAATGAAACATATATATATTTTAGCTTAGTCAATGTGCAGCTTGTATAGCAGTATAGATTTACTGTCCTCTGAAAAGAACTCAAAATGCAGCCATTTTTGTCAAAATAGCTGGCAACAAAAGTGAGTACACCCTAAGTGAACTTGTCAAAACTGTGTCCAAAGTGTCAGTATTTTGTGTTAGCACCATTGTTATTTGCACTGCCTTAATCATCCTGGGCATGGAATTGACCAGAGCTGCACAGGCTGTTGCTAGGATCCTCTTCCACTCCTCTATAATGACATCACACAGCTGCTGCTTCTCCACTTTCTGCTTGAGGATGCCCAACAGGTGTTCAAGAGGGTTCAAGTCTGGAGACATACTTGGCCGCTCCATCACCTTCTGTTTCCTTAGCAAGGCAGTTGTCAACTTGGCGGTGTGTTTAGGGTCATTATCATGTTGGAAAACTGCCGTTCGGACCAGTTTCTGAAGGAAAGGCATCATGGTTTGGTTCAGGATGTACAGTACATAATAGAATCCATGTTTCCCTAAATGATCTGCAGCTTCCCAGTACCAGCAGCACTCATGCAGCCCCAAATCATCATGCTACCACCACCATGTTTGACTGTAGGCAAGACACAATTTTCTTGGTACTCCACACCAGAGCATTGCCACATATGCTGGACACCATCTGAGCCAAACAAGTTTATCTTAGTTTCATCAGACCATAGGACATGGTTCTAGTAATTCATGCTCTTGGACAGGTTGTCTTCAACAAACTGTTTGCAGGCTTTCTTGTGAGCCAGCTTCAGAAGAGGCTTCTACCTGGGGTGTAAACCAACATGTTGCAGTGCGCGATGTATGGTCTGAGCACTGACAAGCTGACTTTCTACTTCTGCAACCTCTAAAGCAATGCTGGCAGCACTCATGCATCTGTTTTTGAAGCCAGATTCTGCACCTGACACACAGAACTTCGGTGATCGACCCTTGCGAGGCCTATTCCAAGTGGAACCCATTTTGGAAAACCTCTGTATGACCCTGGTCACTGTAGTATAACTCTGTTTCAGGGTGTTACTGAACCTCTTAAAGCCTTGGCCGTCTTTGTGGAGAGCAGCAATTCTAATTCTCAAATCCTCGGAGATTTCTTTGCCATAAGGTGCCATGTTGAAAATTCAGTGGTCAGTATGAGAGAACTGTACTCAAAGCACCAAATTTTAACTGCTCTAATACAAGATACACAACTTTGTATGGTCCTGTCAAGCAGACAAAAACATGAACACGATGAAAAGGCCTTACATGTGGCTTTGCATGGCTAAACAACATACTGCTGTTATCACTTAGTGTGTACTCACATTTGTTGTCAGCTATTTTGAAAATAATGGCTGTACGTTGAGTTATTTTCAGAGGGCAGTAAATCTATACTGCTATACAATCTGCACATTGACCGCTAAAATATATAATTTCATTTCTGTAGTATTTTCCCTTGAGAAGATACAACACCTCACTTTTGTGAGATACTGTATATGAAATTTGTTAAAATGTTTTATTTTCTCACTCTCATGTAATGCCAAACCCATATGCTGTTATTTTTGTCCATTGAACACACGCACTTAATTATATTTAAATTCTTTAATGAGCGTTTTAAGGAGTGTACATGGCTCTTTATCATACAGTGACAATTCATGGTGTTAAGCTGTTAAGCTCCAAAAATAAATAAATCACCTTAAAGGGATAGTTCACCCAAAAATGAAGATTCAGTCATCAATTACCCACCCTCATGTCATTCCAAACCCATAAGACCATTGTTCATCTTTGGAACACAAATTAAGATCTTTCTGAGGAAATCTAAGAGCTATCTGACCCTGCATAGACAGCAACATAGCTGACATGGTCTTATGGGTTTGGAACAACATAAGAATGAGTAATTAATGGCAGTATTTTAATTTTTGGGTGAACTATTCCTTTAAAAGTGGTCTATATGACTGTAGCACTATATTTTAAGAACGTTAATATGTATGGGGAAATAATATATCCAAAAATTAAGAAATGGATATTAAAAAAAATATAGGAATATATAGTATATATAATTTATTTGCCTAATTATATACTAATTAATTATATATAATATATTTCTCCTAGCTTTTACCTGGCAGAGATTTCTATGGCCTTGGGTCACCTTCATCAGAAAGGCATTATCTACAGAGATCTGAAGCCAGAGAACATCATGCTCAATAACAATGGTAATAAAACACACACACACACACACACACACACACACACACACACACACACACACCCACCCCCCCACCTCTGTCCTTTTATCCCAGATAGTCCTCAGACTTGCATCACTGCCTGTTCAATAAAGACTGTTCTCCTCTGCATGTGCTCATTCATTTTCATCTCAGGTCATGTGAAGTTGACAGACTTCGGACTCTGTAAGGAGTCGATCCATGACGGCACCGTCACACACACCTTCTGTGGAACCATAGAGTACATGTATGTACAAACTCAAATTTTTACATTAATCTTTTGTAACTGTAACTTCTAAATGTACAGTAAATAACCAGTGTAGTTCGCTCTGAAGTTCATCAGAATTGACCAAGTTGCTGAATACTAAATATTTGTGTTTATTTTAACGTGAGCATGGTTGTGATATCAACACATCCATGAAAATTTCTTAGCAACTTGTTAGTTTTAAAACAATGCTTTGTGTAGGCTTAAACTTCAGAGCTGGAAAAATCATGTTTTTGACGATGTGGCCTCTTGAAACTCCATGCAGAGCAGTTCATGGAGGTCAGAGCCTAAATCAATCATGTCAGTTGAAGGCTTATTTGGGGCCTCCGGTGTCAGTTAGGTCAAAGTAAAAAAGACAGCAGCACAAAAAATGGTTGGTGTGCTGGCCTTTTCTCTCTTCACTCATTCATTATGTCTTTCTCTCTTTGTTTCTCTTGTCCTCTCCCTCTTTCAGGGCACCAGAAATCCTCATGAGAAGCGGCCATAACCGAGCTGTGGACTGGTGGAGTCTGGGAGCTGTGATGTATGACATGCTAACAGGAGCTGTGAGTGTCCATGGCACTACTATATATGTAGTGTTCAGTTAATTACACAGAAGACAGAGCTTATCTCTTGACAAGGAATAAATGTGAGAGAATTCACTATTGATCATTTCTGGTGAAGTGTTCTATTGACTATAGATTTTGCTAGACAGAGATTCTGTTGACCTAGTCTGTTGACCTTTTTAGACACTGTTTTGACCGTTTGAACTCAAAAATAACATTGGAATCTTATTCAAATAGTTAATGTAAATGAATGTGGATAAAACCTAAAAACCTATACTACAAAACGATGCCGACACATGAACAGCATGTTTGTATGCTCTTGTTTGACATTTAATTCCAAAACTACTGGCATTAATACAGAGTTGCTCCTACCAAACAGAGAGGACTAGATACTACATGCTTAATATTTAATGTCTTCAGGTATCTTTTGAATTTGTGCATAGAGTAGAAGCTAAGTTTACCCAGACTGCTTTTTAACCTCTTAACTTTCACCTCCAGCCGCCATTCACTGCAAACAATCGGAAGAAAACCATAGAAAAAATCCTAAAGTGCAAACTGAACCTTCCACCTTACCTCACCCAAGAAGCACGAGACATTCTGAAAAAGGTAGAAGTTATAAGGTCAATCAGGTTTCACGCCAGTATGGAAATTTCCTGTTGCTCAACTTTCGGGGTTGTGTGTGTTTTTTACATCCAGCTGCTGAGAAGAAACACATCAACGAGGATGGGAGCAGGTCCTAGAGATGTTGTAGATATCCAGGTAAATGGGCTTTTGATGTGCTGAACCCATTATCATAAAAGCAGGAGGTTACATATACATATGTAGTGGAGTTTTATACATTTTTAAAAGAGTTTTTTTTTTTTTTAGAACCACTCCTTCTTCAGACACATGAACTGGGATGATCTGCTGGCTTTTAAAGTTGAACCTCCCTTTAAGCCTTTTTTGGTACGAGGTGTTTTCTCATCTCTTTGTCGTGTTTAGAGGTAATATTATAGAGCTCATGATGTAGTATCTGATAATAACTCCTCACAGATCTCTATTTCTGCAGCAATCAGCAGATGATGTTAGCCAGTTTGACTCCAAGTTCACTAGTCAAACTCCCGTGGACAGTCCTGATGACACGACACTCAGCGAAAGCGCCAATCAAGTCTTCCTGGTCAGTTTGTTTTCCTGGTCACTTTTTAGGCTAAATTAATCTATGCACTTTTTAAATATATAGTTTTGCATAAACACTATACCATGGTGAGGACTCTGTGTTACCTTGATTCAAAATCTACCAATAATAAACTTTTTTTTTAATGTTTATTAGCCAATAACAGAGTACTGCTTATTATATACTACCATTCAGGGGTTGTAGGAGTTTTTGAAAAAAGTCATTTATATGGAAGTCCATTTTCGACAGTGAATAAAAAAGGTTATTGCGACTTTTTATCCCGCAATTCTGACTTTCAGAATTGACTTTTTTTTTTCTTTGAAATTTTTCTTAGAATTTCTTAGAATTGTGAGACATAAACTTCTGACTTTTTTCTGAGAATTGTGTGATATAAATTTACAAATTCAAGAAATAAAGTTATAATTGTGGGATAAAAACACGCAATTCTGAGGTGCTGAGCGTGCATTCTACAATTTGATTTCTTCATGTCTAAACGAAGACTTATAATAAGGCGTGAGGCTCAGGAACACATCTGTATTATGCTTTGTTTTGAGGGGAGTTGTCTTTAAAACCAGGGTCGGCTTATATTCGGGTCAATATGGTATTGTTTAGAAATATTTTCATTTACAGCTATTTTGTGTTTAAATATAGTTAAAATTTGGATTTATTTCTGTGATTTTCAGCAGTTTAAATAAACAGCATTTATTTGCAATAGAAATTTTGTTATGGTGTTAAAGACTTTCCTGTCACTTTTGATCAATTTAATACATCCTTGCTGAATAAGGGTGTTTTGAATGGTAGTGTGAGTGTGAGTAATATTACTCACCACCAAGGCCTTAGTGTACGTGACACCATAGGGCAAACATAACAAGAAGCCTCAGAATTTGTTTATACACCATTTGATCTTAATTATCATCAGCATGCTGTGTAGAGCACTCAAGAATGTGTACAAGATTCATCTCTGATTTCCGACCTACATTGTAAGTGTGTGTACATGGTAAATTAGTTCTTTCTGTAGACAAACTTACGAGAAAGGCATAATGTCTCTCATCTGGTCTGTATTATTACTGTTTAACCACTTTTTCCAGCTCTTAGCGTGACATGTTCTTTTTTTTTGGTTTGTCATAATTGCACATCCTCTACAACTCATCTATGTTTTCCTTTTTTCCCTTTTATTTTTGTCTACCCAACTTTTTTTTTTTTTCATTTAATCTCTTCTCGGATGTCGTCTCTCCTTAGGGCTTTACGTACATCGCTCCATCTGTGCTCGAAAACATCAACGAGAAGTTCACTTTTGAGCCAAAATCCCGTTCACCTCGCAAGCTTCTGGGAAGTCCAAGAACTCCAGTGAGGTAATGTGTTTTTTTTCTCATTCCCCTGAGATTTCCCCCCCCAGATTACTCATGATCTGCTTTAGTAGAAACTTATTACTTTTAAGAATGAATCATTAAAAATAATCTTTCACGCTGTGTCCTAATATGCTACATATTAAAACCAGATGAAAAACAGTACATGAAAAGAGTAGTATGACTAAATTAACAGTATTCAAACAGTAGTCAAAAAAAATCAGAATGTCTTACTACTTTTGAAATGTCTATTGATTCCCAGCTGTGATTTTGTTGGGAATGACGTTGGTTTCATTTATCTGGGCTTTAACTCTAGGGTTGTATGTAACATGGTCATGTTTATCCTGGTTTTGCGTTTGTAACTTGAATGAATCGAGATCCATGACCCGTGATGCCATACTTTTTGTTTTTTCTAGCCCTGTGAAGGGTGAAGGGGGAGACAGTTGGTCTCGGGGTCCACCCTTCCCAGAAGTGCCCACAACCACCTCCTCTCTCCTGCCGCCCACTGATGCGTCCACGGAGGTGTCTAATGTGGAACAGACAGATCTTAGCAGCAACATGGAGGTGTCAGCTCCTCTCCCCATCAAAAAACCACTTGCCTCCAACACGGGGTCCTTCGTGAAACCGGCTCGCCCAGCGGGCGGCAGGAGACCCAAGCATTTGAGGATGAATCATTAATGAACGTCTTAAGTTTTGTACTTTAGGAATTTATCAAATTACCCAAAAGGCCTTTCTGCATCCAGTTTCTGTCTTTCTTAAACACTTGCCGCATCAGTGTACTTCATGCAAGCATGCAGAGCTTGTCCAGAACAAAGCCTGTGACCTTGCTTGCACTATGGTGAGGTGGTCTGCTGCTTGCTCTGAAAAAGAGAGACCACCTTGCACTTCAGGCGACTCCAAGCATGAATTTTACAGTTTATCTTTTATATGCCATGCTCCTGCAAAACATAAGGGAGAATATATAGTATCTTCTGTTGTATATTTGAAGTTTGGTCTGAGAAACTGAGTTTGACCCACGTGTTATTTGTGTTTTGCTTGGGATAGCTCTAAATTATAGTAACAGTATTTAAATGGATAGTACACCCAAAAACGTACTCACCCTTATGCCATTCCATACCTGTATGACTTTCTTCCAGTTGAATCATGCTTCAAAATGTCTTCTTTTGTGTTTCACAGTAGGACAAAAAGCTATACAGGTTTGGAACGACACAAGGGTAAATTGTCTTTTTTTTTTTTTTTTTAAATGGCAAAAGAAGATCCTGGTCTAGCATTCTTGGGGAATCTGTCTGATTTGTGTTGTTTTTGATTCTTAAATCATCAATTGTTGTTAGGAGCCCTAGAATCATAGAACATGGATATCTACAGTCATACTAGCCTAACCTACCAATCATAAACTATGACGTAAAAATATAAGCTGATTTATTATTATTATTTTATTTTTTGTGATGCTCTTTGCTGTAATAGACAGTGTTAGATGACTTCAAGATTTATTCTTTTGTTTTGGTCTGTTCTTGGTTACATTTAAAATTCATACATTCAAGTATTAATATACCTACATTCTGGGCATCAAATCACTGTTTTTCTTTTTGACAGTAAAAAGATATTTTTCAACCAAACTGTCTGACCAAATAATTTTAAAAATACTAGAATACTAGACAGAATGTTTATTTACTTTTAACTCTAGTATTAAAGACAGCACGACAAGTTTTGTAATAGGGATGGGCGATATGACCAAAATCGTAAAACATTTTCCTTCAAGGTAACAATATATATCACAGTATATATTATATTTTGTTGTTTGATTAACACAAATGACAGACAGCAGGAATATTAGACCACTGTCACTTTAAGCGCTCGACATTAACGCTTGTCCGGGACCAAGTGGATTTTGTGAAGGGGCGAGTGAAAGAGAATTTTGCTTGCCCGACCGGACAAGTAACTTGATTAAAACATCAGTAACTAGGGCAGCAAAATTTTGGTGAGAACAATCTTGATTTTATTACTTTTAGTGTAAACGGTGACTGATACCGGACAGTATCAAGGTTGCATCAGCTGAGGCTCGTGCAGCCATATCTGACACGGAAAATCAAAACTATTAGGCGCAACAACAAGACACAAAGAATCAAACATGAACAAACATACTGCGGTTAAAAAAAAAAAAAAAAAAGCTAAATATTGTATATAACATATGATATAGGTAAGCAACATCACATGACCAAGCCAGCACGATTGCAAATATGACATTGATTTTTATACAACAGTAGTTCAATAAAAAAGTATTTATTATTTTTGCATTTGCAGTTTTATGGTGTAAATGCATTTATGGAACCTCTTATCTTCATTAAACAGTCTGTCAGTGGAGTTTGTTGATGCTGATTCGATTTGAATGGTAACAACCATACAGTCTAATTATTTAAAAATGTAAGAATTTTACCTAAATGATGACATGTAGGCCTACATTTAGGACATTTAGAAAAATATTAACTCATAAAGTTAAAGGTCCACTCAAGTGCCTTGAAACACGCAGCGATCTCTCAGCCACAGCTACAGCCTGTATTTATAGTGTGGGGGGCAGGACGCTACAGATTCTAGAAAGCATTTGATTGGACAGAAGGTTTGATGAGAAGCTGAAGTGCAGTGTGATATCACAAAATCGTTGATTCATATTGGTGGAAATGATGAGGCTAAGTTTTGAATTCTCATATCTTGTAGTTGTGAATTTTGTTGTTTTTAAGCACACTAGATTATAGATAACCTTAAGGCAAACACATTCATACCAGAAGCCAAAAAAAAAAATTTGATTTCATGGGGACTTTAAAAAGTGTCCTAGGAATCAATTCAAAGTAAATATGACAAATATGCGGATTAAAGTAAGACCTCATAGAGCAGTGATGAGACTATTGCTTCAGAATGGAATACATAAAATTGCCCCAGACAAGTAACTTTTTTACTCGGACAAGTGAATGACACATGTCAATGCTTAATGTCAAGCCCCTTTGTTTCTCAGCTGTTTTAAAACATAAATTTACTGTGCTTACGAGAATACTTTCAAAGACAGACATTTTGACTGAAATCCGTAACCCTTTGACTTTTTATTTAACATTTAAGGCCTATAAAGCTGCGAAAATTATTCAAAACTCCCACGCCTCGCCGACAATGCTCAGAAACTCTCAGTCTCTCAGACAGTGCATACAATTCGAAATGAGTTCTCTTTTGCTGCTGATTGTGCTTTAATGGCTTGAAAACATTAGATTTTTTTTTAACCAAAATGCTTAATGCGTGCAAACGATTTTGGCAGGGTTCCCTTGGTTAAATTTGCATTCCAAGGGCTAAATATTTGTTATCGTTATTGGGGTCGCTTCAACACATGGCAACAGTGTCAAAGTAGCACAATTCCACAGGAAAACCACTGACTTAGCAACGCTGAACGTCACATGAGCATGTAACCGCAATTTCTACCGGTTGACAAATTTCTACTAGTTAATCGTGTTATATCGCCCACCCCTATAAAATACACTTCCCCCTATCAGTAATTGATTTTTTTTTTCCTGAATGTGTTTTCTTTAGTTTTTTTGCTTACCTATTTATTTATTTATTTTTTTCAGTTTTGTAAACTATGCAAATTTTTAATTCTTCATAGTCAAAAATGCTGATCAGGATTTAGTCGGATTAGTTACACAAACACAAAGAAATGCCAGCCCCATTTACTTTAATTTTTTATGATTTAGTACGTCTTTCTACAATGATATTGGAATCAAAACTATTTTATTATTGAGGATATTAAACATTTTGGGATTTAAATGTTTTCAGGATGTACGCTAGAAAACCAGTGGATTATTTGTAATATTGAACTTTGATTATTAAATAAGCTTGGATATATATGGTTAAGGGGAAAGAGGATCTAGAATGATGTAATAAAAGTAGTAAATATTTCACGAGAAAAAAATCAGTATTTGTTTCAATGCTGTACATAGACTTGATTCTTCGTTAATGTTGGTGCTCTTTCCTTATATTATAGTTTTTACAGATACAATAGTGTATGATGATGTGACTCCTTGAGCTGGTCGACACTGAATCTGCATCTTGTTAAGCTGTATTTCACAGGCATTCCTATTCTCATAGTAGTGTTATTGTTATCAACACACTTAAACAAATTCTGAATGACACACTTTTTTCCCATGGGAATGTAAAATAGGCTTGTTTTCTGCTTGAGAACATTGTTGTGACATTGTAACTCACTGATCGAATGTGATGCTAACCTCACGTCCTCAAAGTCTAATTTCTGTCGTGTAGATTGTAATTGCGCTTGGACATTAGGAGGCTGTTACTCTGATTGAACTGTCTGGACTTTGCAGCAGTTTCCATAAAGCCAATAATTGGCTGTACTCACTATGCACAGGAAGCATGATTGCGAATATCTTAAGCTGTCAGATACAGTGCCTACTGATAAACAACAGCCTGCTGTGCTGTGGCAGTTAACAGCCCGTAATGGCTTCATATGTGAAAGCCTTTGATTTTAAAATCCGTGCAAGACCAGCAGCTTAATTAAATTGCCTCGTAACTGGTACTTTGACTATGGAAGCATCCCATTTTGCCTAAGCATATACAAATATCGACCGTTTATTCTATGCAATGCTGCCTGAGAGAGAGGGCTCTCTAATGTGGCGTAAATGGCTTTATGTATCACGTGTCAGTGTGAGGAGTTGGATATTGACAATGAGCCTCATGGCCTGGGTTTAAAACCTCTCAAACCGTCTCCCAGTCATGTTGGAATATTAAGATATAACTTGGTGCTATGTGTTAATGGTCTATTTTTTTAATCTTCATTATATTATAAAATGTAATGTGACGTGTAATTGCGCTTTACAGTTGATCTGAACCTGATCTTGAAAATCTGTGGTACTCCATTAGGTTCTGAAACTCGCTGCATTATAAAGTGAAAAGGAAATGCCTGTGAAAAGAATTGAGATGCAGATGAGGATACATTTTGCATTTTAAATGCAAATGCTTGAAGTGCTGTGTTTATTAGACAGTGGCACGTTTGGTTTAAATCATGAATGGATGTAAAGTATGGAATGATTGTTTAGAATCTGGTGTTTTGTGATTGCTCATGTCCATTTTAAAATTCATTTTAGTGAATCACACAATCAATAAAGTTGAATTTGAGTTGAAATCGCAATCCGGCGTTTACTGGGCAAGCATTTCAATGACACTTTGATAGTTTGAAAAATTTATTTGGTCAAATATACTGGATAAAAATACAATTGTAACTGCATACTGTATGATGGTACTAAAATAGATATTTCCTCTCCAAAGCTTTGGTTTATTACAACGTAAGTGCAACATGATTAGAAAATGTCCATGTATCTGTGAAAGGCCTGAATTGGAAATGCATTTAGCATGTACAGTAACAGTTTCATAATTCAAAAGCCATCGTATGTTGTTCAGTCACAAAACTCGCATGGTTACAAAATTCTAACGCTACATCATTTAATAAATCAGTAGTTCATGTGCAATTACCTCACATTCAGATTATTACCAAAGAACCAGAATACTTCAAATAGAATGCAAAACCCAGAACTTTATGATTCTAAAATGCAGCTATTAGTCGTGATTAATCGATTCAAAATAAGTTTGTTTACATACTATGTATGAGTACTGTATATATTTATTATGTACATATAAATACACACACGGACATGTATATATTAAGTAAAAAAAATGTTAGGTTTATAATATAAATAATATACAAGCGTTTACATACAAATACAGATTTTTTTTTTTAAATGTGTACATACGTGTGTGTATTTATATATACATAATATAATAAATATACACAGTACACACACATATAGTATGTAAACACAAACTTTTATTTTGAATCGATTCATCGCGGCGACTCGTTCTGCAGCTCTACAATGCATTTAAAACAAGTTCAGTTACAAAAACCCCAGTATCTGACAAAGGATCATACAAAAAGACCCAGAACCTATGAAAAAGTGTTAAAATTAATTTAGGGAGACAACAAATGAATTTCTGTTACATTATCTGTGTGTTTTCTCTCAAACACAATCTGAAGAAATTCATTTGTCTCCGCTGTATTCTGCTTACACCCACAAGGTAGTTAGTAAAACCAGAGACGGCATGCAAGAACACATAAGAGAAATATAAATTATAAACACTAAAAAATAAACGAGTTCCACATGCGACAATAATAATAATTATAATATTAATAATAATACAAGAGCTGGTGATTGCACTTGTCTTTTTGACAAGATGTCCATGTTTCAAAACTTTCAAACTGGAGCTTCCTAGAGCCCTTTGCCTTGTATCAAGTGCTGTTCACTCAATGGAGGTGTTTGAGAGGAACAATCCACATTCTGCGGATCCACTGCTGGTTGAATGTTTCAGCATGTCACAATGCTGTGTCTCGATCCGTGCAGTGAGATTTCAGTAGATTTGTAAATGAGCTGATGTTGCGCCGTCTTTCCACTTATGCACCTTGTCTGTGATGACAGTGCGGCAGAGGGGGCAGGTTCTCTCCTGGTTAAGCCACTGGGCAATGCACTCCTCACAGAAGATATGCTGGAGACAATCAAACACGCATTATGTGACACTATATTACTTCTACAGGAACAAAAGAATACTAGCCATGTGACAGAACACAATAAGAACAAGTTTTTCGAGTTATTTGAAAAAGTGGACAGGACACATTGTAACATATAAAAGCTTATTAGCCTTAAAGGAACACTCCACTTTAAAAAAAAAAAAAAATGTAAAAGCTAATTTTCCAACTCCCCTAGAGTTAAACAGATGAGTTTTACCGTTTTCAAAATCATTTAGCTGATCTCTGGTTCTGGCGTTAGCACTTTTAGCATAGCTTAGCATAAATCATTGAACTAGATTTGACCATTAACATCTCACTCAAAAATGTAATATTTTTCCTGTTTAAAAATTAAAAGTTGTGATTTTCTTGGTTGATATAAATAGGAACTATACTCTCATTCCGGTGTCATAATCAAGGAACTTTGCTGTCGTACCGTGGGTGCAGCAGGCGCAATGATATTACACAGCGCCTGAATATAGTCCCCAGCTATTTTACTATTAGCTTAGTGGCTTAGTGCCGGTCATGTTGGAAGTTACCTAGCTGGGGACTGCTACCGGCAGACCCGGAGATCGGCTGAATGGTAAAACTCATCTGTTTAACTCTAGGGGAGTTGGAAAATGAGCCTATGTTTCTTTAAGCGTGAACTGAAGTAAAATTACCATGAACACATTTGTCTATTTAAAGTAAGAATCATGTAAACATTAAAATATAATACATTTGTAAAATAATAGTTGTGAAAAATGTATATTTAGAAGTTAAATGGAAAATAAAAAAAAACATACATGGCTGGCTAAATGTTTTCAAATATTTATATGCATTTTATATCAGGGAGAAAGATGCTAAATAATATAAAATATAACAATAATAATAACAATATAAACAAGATAAAAAGTTACCAAAAAGTATCATTGTATTTTTACTAAAAATATATTTTAATATTTTATTATATATAGTTTATTTCTTTATTAGCATGCTATGACAATTAAAGACATCAGAAAACCATAACAAAAATGCTATTTGATGTAATAATTTTTCTAGCATATACATACATATACATATATACAAACTGCTGTTCAGTAAGATTTTGAATGTTTTTAAAGAATTCTCATGCTCGTCAAGGCTGCATTGACTTGATCAAAAATACAGAAAAAAAACATCAATATTGTGAAATATTATTGCAGTCTAATGCTTTTCAATTTTTAATATACTTTCAAATATTTTTTTTCCTGTGTTGCAAAGCTGAATTTTCATCAGCCATTACTCCAATCTTCATTGTCACATGATCCTTCAGAAATCATTCTAATATGCTGATTTATTACTTTTATTATCAATGATTGAAACTATTGTGCTGCTTATTATTTTTTTGGAAACTTTGGCACTTTTTTCAAGATTATTTATTTATTTAAAATAAATGCTGTTCTTTTTAACTTTTTATTTATTAAAGAATCCTGAAAAAAATGTTCACAAAATATAAAGCAGCACAGCTGTTTTCAACTGATAATAAATCTGCATATCAGAATGATTTCTGAAGGATCATGGGACACTGAAGACTAGAGTAATGATGCTGAAATTCAGCTTTGATCACAGGAATAAAATTTGATTTGAAAATATATTTTCACATAGAATTTTTTTTTACATTGAAATAATTTTTCACAATATTACTGTTTTAATCAAACAAATACAGCCTTGATGAGCACAAGAAACTTATTTCTAGAAGCAAAAAAAACATACTGATGCCAAACTTTTGAATGGCAGTGTAAGTTCAGAAGAAACAAGAATTACATGAGCTAATTTGTCTTTTTTAAGTGGGCTTAGATTAGCTAAAATACTGTGTTCAAGAAGCATTATGGTTAGCTTGGAAATGTGAAGGTTAGAAGGAGTTGACATCACAAGTTAAACTCAAGGACCGCATTCTCACCTGACACACGAGGACCCGAGGCTGCTTAAAATCAGCCTGACAGATCGGACAAATGTCACCTGCCTCTCTAACCTGAGCAGGACTGGCTGGAACTCCATTCACCTTTACAGACAGGTCAGAACAACATTAAACAGCACATACAGAAAACAAGACATTTGTGTATAACGACTATTTGTCTTACAGATCACCCGAGAAATATTTCAGAATAAGAAGGGAAGCACAGGACAGGTAAAAGACTTTTGTACCTCAGGACTGAAAAAAGTTCGTAATGTTTTTTGCAATGATCCTGACATTCCATACAAGGCCAGAAGCTAAAAAAGAAACATAAGATCATAAGATTATTGGCAGTCTCCTAATAATGTATTCGTTTCAAACAGCAGCTTATTGTAATAACTGTGTGCACCTTCATTATGAGGTAGAGCAAGGCTAGCAGGATTCCCAGAGTCAGACCTACTGAGGTGTCCATCTCATCGTAGCTGACCAGATAGCGGAACCAAAGCGGGACAGGAGCGATCACCTGATACAGCTGACCCACCTCCTCTATGAGCATGTACCACTGACCCTATGGAAACCAGGATGGATACGGTGAATCTAACTTTCATTTTATTCAAAACAGCAAATTAAATAATATTACAAATCATGCTCACTCTTCGCCGGTATGTCATGAGCGGGGAGGGGATGAGGAGAATAAGACACTTGAGCCCCATGAAGAAAAACTTCAAAACGAAGTTAGTCACACCAACGCTCCATAAAACCTCCCAGAAGTTTTGAGTATCTATTGTAGCGTTGACAAAAACAAGACTGAGGGATGAAACAAGAAAGAGAGAGACGATTAGATTTAAATGGTATGTATTTGTCATTTAGTGGACATTTGGTTGATATATGTGAGCCTGGACCACAAAACTAGTCATAAGTATCACCAGTATATTTGTAGCAATAGCCCAAAATACACTATATATGGGTCAAAATTATTGATTTTTCCTTTTATGCCAAAAATCATTAGGATATTGAGTAAAGATTATGTTCCATGAAGATATTTTGTAAATTTCCTACTGTAAATACATCAACAATTAAGTTTTTATTAGCAATATACATTGCTAAGAACTTCATTTGGACAACTTTCAAGGCAATTTTCTCAGTATTTAGATTTTTTTTGCACACTCAAATTGGTTAGTACAGATTTTCAAATAGTTGTATCAAATATTGTCCTATCCTAACAAACCATACATCAATGGAAAGCTTATTTATTCAGCTTTTAAATAAAATATAAAATAAATATTAAATAAATCTCAATTTCAAAACATTGACCCTTGTGACTAGTTTTGTGGTCCAGGGTCACATATTACACTAAATGTAGTACATTATAGTTTGTGGTGAAGTGGTACAATGTAAAGCACTTACCAGCGATAAAGTGACTGAGTGTGAAAAGTGTAGAACACGAGGAGACTGGAGGATGTGAGGAACAGCAAGAGCCAAGCACAATGCAACTTTGTCCTTCGGTCCTTTACATATGAGAAAAAACAAAGGAGCCATCAGATTATTTAGTTTAATGTATATTTTTACTAAATTATATATATATATATATATATATATATATATATATATACACACGCTACCAGTCAAAAGTTTTTGAACAGTATGATTTTGAATGTTTTTTAAAGAAGTCTCTTCTGCTCATCAAGCCTGCATTTATTTGATCCAAAGTACAGCAAAAAAATATTTTTTGTACTAATTAAAATAACAGTTTTCTATTTGAATATTTATTAAAATGTAATTTATTCCTGTTTCAAAGCTGAATTTTTAGCATCATTACTCCAGCATCATGATCCTTCAGAAATCATTCTAATATTTAGATTTGCTGCTCAAAAACATTTATTATTATCATGTTGAAAACGGCTGAGTAGATTTTTTTCAGGTTTCTTTAAAGAATAGAAGGTTCAGAAGAACAGCATTTATCTGAAATACAAATGTTTTGTAACATTACAAATGTCTTTATCGTCACTTTTGATCATTTTAAAGCATCCTTGCTAAATAAAAGTATTCGTTTTTAATTTTTAAAAAGCTTTTTGTCAGATAAATGCTGATCTTTGAATCTTTCTATGCATCAAAGAATCTTGAAAAAATAAATACTGAACTGTTATAAATATTGATAATAATAATAATAATAATAATATTATAATAATAAATGTTTCCTAAACAGCAAAGCTTTGATCACATGAATAAGTTACATTTGAAATATATTCAAATAAAAAACGTAAAAGAAAAAGTTATTTTAAATCGTACAAATATTTCAAAATGTTTTTCTGTACTTTGGATCAAATAAATGCCGGCTTGGTGAGCATAAGAGACTTAAAAAGAACATAAAAAATCCTTTTGACTGTATGCATATATTTAAATATGCTCTTGAAAATGTTTTAAAATATATTTTATATGCAAAACTATTTTAACAATTATTCCTCTGATGTCAAAGCTGAATTTTCAGCAGCCATTACTTCAGTCTTCAGTGTCACATGATCCTTTAGAAATCATTCTAATATGCTGATTTGGTGCTCAAGAAAACATTTATTATTATTATCGATGCTGAAAACAATGTGGAAATTGTATTTGTATTAGTATTTACTGTCACTGGTCAATTTAATGCAAATTCCTTGAGGATTTTTTATTGCTCTTGGTGTCAATAGACTTTTGTGCATAAAGCAAAATTGCTCAAGGCACAACTGTCAAAGTTCATAGTTCCCCGTAACAGATTAACCTAGAACCATACTAGAGGAGGTAAAAATCACTGATCTCTAACTCCCCTGTTAAATATCAAATAATATGATGGACTTACATGGAGAAAGACTTGCGTCTGAATGCTTTTGTTGACATACATAAAGGTGGTAAACAGACCAACTGCAACAGCCAGACCTACAGAAAAACAACAACACAGAAGTGTGACAGGGGTCATGAACTTTACACACTGCATAAACAGCTGTTCTCAGTAACACATACCCAGGGCATGCTGAATGACTAGTTTCGCACAGAGAATAACTATGAAAGGAAGACTTTTCTTAAGCCAGCGGAGGAGGTAGCGCAGCTCTGATAATGAGCTGCTGGATTCTCCGGATTCCAGGTCAGACTCGCCGCTGTCCGTCTCATGCTCGTGGCTGTGCGTGTGTCCGTGTGAATGGGAGTGGCTGTGGCTCGCTGCTCTCAGCCTCCGCGAGGTCGCGCCACGTCCATTCGTCGACCCTGATGAGCTGCCGATAGGGACCCGGACATCCTCGTCTGTTTCCGGCCTGCTGGAACTTCCAGCCCCAGGCATTCGGGCGAGCAGCTCTGGCTGCAGGGTTAATGACAGCCCGTTCCCTCCCTGCGGACTCGGATTGGTTTGCATCGGGTCAGATGAATCCCTCAGTTTAAATGCTCTTCTGGACTCGCTATATGTTCCTCTGTTGAAAAAAAAAAAAAAATCATTGCATCAGAACTAATTTTGAGTTTATATCTCACAATCCTGAGAAAAAAAGTCTGAATTGCGAGATATAAAATTGCATTTGCAAGCTTTTATCGTACAATTCTGCTTTATAACGTTATATCTCACAATGCTGAGAAAAAAGTCAGAACTGTGGTGAGTTCATCTTTATAGGTCACAACTGTAAGTTTATATTACTCAATTCTGACTTCATAACTTGCAATTCTGAGAAAAGTCAGAACGGAGTTTATTTCTTGCAATTCTGACTTTATAACTCGTAATTGTGAGTTTATATCAACCAATTATGAGAAAAAAATTTAAATTGTGAGTTTATATCTCAAGTTTATATAACAATTCTGAGTTTATAACTTGCAATTTCGAGTTTATCTCACAATCTCGAAAAAGTCAGAATTGTGAGATATAGTCGCATTTGCAAAAAAAAAAAAAAAAGTCAGAATTGCACGGTTTTATTTCGCAGTTCTGAGTTTATTTCTTGCAATTCTGACTTTATAACTCGCAATTGTAAGTTTATATCAAGCAATTCTGAGAAAAAGTTAGAATTGTGATTTATAACTCGCAGCTGCGGGTTTATTTCTTGCAATTCTGACTTTATAACTCGCAATTGCGAGTTTATATCACGTAATTGTGACTTTATACCTTTTTTTTTAATCATGCAGTTCTGACTTGTGCTATACCTTGCAATTGCGAATTCATATCTCGCCATTTTGACTATTCCTTGCAAAAAAAAAGTCAGAATTGCGAGTTTGTATCACGATTCTAAGAAAAAAAAAATCCGATAAAGTGAGGTAGGAGTCGCGAAACCTTTTTTTTTCTTCAATAGCGGTAACGGACTTCCTTATGTTTCTCTCACTAGCAAGCGGATAGTGTAAAACAATAAAACCTGGAGTGGAACGTAAAAAAAATGGGTGGGGATGGGAAATTGCTGTCACTCCACTGCATTGATCCAATCCGTGCGTTTGCAACCAAATTTGTTGGTTCAGAAGAAATACACAAACTTATTTTTTTTTTACATGTTGTCTGAAACGTAAGTTACTTATTTTAGTTACTTCGAACTGTTTTTTAAATGTCACAATTATATCCATGCTGTTATTATTATTTATTATTAATTATATGAACACCTGCCTCAGTTGCGACCCAAAATTTGATGATATAGCTATATCTCGTTAACGTTATATACAGACAATTCAATTACGTCTTGACCAGTAACGTTTGGCTACGTTGTCCTTGCGTTAACGTTTCATTTCTCACCGTGTTTCATATCGCAAAAATCGTCGTATTGTGTGAAATAACATCACAACTACTCCACTGTAAAATTTTGGCCACCCCCAACTTTTTATGGCCCACCCAAAATGGAAATCCTTGCGGCGCTCCCGTTCGAAACAACAGCAGTCTTGCTCGTACGATAATCGTTAGTTACACATCTGTTTACATGATTATTCAAGTGCATAATGTAACATATGAACTGACCTAAACTTCGGTGTTAGACCATATTCGCTAGACATAACTGCATTAAATCAAGAATAATATATCGTCGCTAACCGTTTATATCTAAGGTTCTTGATGTTTTTTATGAGTAAAGGTCCTAATAAATAAATAACGTTAAATACCTGTCATACTGCGTTCGGAGTTTCATGATAAAGCGCCGATCTCCATTCTACAGGTTGTGGTAGTGTTTGAACGATCAAAACAAAATAACTTAAAGAGATAATAACCAAAACAGCTCATCGGCTAAAGGAGTTTCGTTTCAGCTTGACATTGTTCCGGGAGCCATCTGGCCTGACCTACTAAAGGAACCTGTGGCTCTGCTGGAAAGCAAAATAAAAGTCCTCAATAAGGCTGCCTCGTGCTTTCAAAATAAAAGTCCACTAAAAATGGAAAGAGTTTACTCATCCTCATGTTGTTCCATACCCCATTACTTACTTTTCTTTCACGGAAAATCAAATGAGATGTTAAGCACAATGAAATCTCGTCCCTTTAACTCACCTGCATTCAGGTTTGTTGTTAATGTTCTGGTTGGTTGATAATGTCTCAAGGTGCCCTCATTCCACTGATAGTTATCTGTTTCTTTTTTTCCACATCAGCTGGATTCTTTTCCTGAGCTGTCTGAGTCCCACTGCTTTAACTTTTGAGTCATAATATATATCCCTTTCCTCCCTTTGCCTATAGATAACCTGCCTCTGAGGGCCATGTCTACAATAGAATATCAAAGTCCAGCCAATCTGAACACCCTCACTCATGTCCACACCACTTGACCCCACAGCATGGTGTCTGTCTGTCTGCTCTGAATTTAAACATGCGATGCTAACACGGCATGCTATCCAACCCTCCAAAATAGACTTTGCACTAACAGGTTATCATCTTTCTTAATTATTTTCAGGTTGTCTTGCAACAGTCACTTTGCTGTTGCTCAGTGTAGGTCTTTGTGATAGATACAGCTTTTAAGTACTGTAAAAATAAGCCTAAATTAAATGTATGTATTCATTTCACAATGGTTAAACAGGTTAAATAAGGGTTATTAACAGCAATTGTGGCATAATGTTGTTTATGACAAAAAATAATTTAAATTTCTCTGAAAAAAGGGTCAAATGTAATATACACTACCAGTCAAAAGTTTTTGAACAGAAAGGTTTTTAACGTTTTTTAAAGAAGTCTCTTCTGCTCACCAAGCCTGCATTTATCTGATTCAAAGTACAGCAAAAACTGTATAATTTTGAAATATTTATATATTATATTCATTTTGAATATATTTTAAAATGCCATCATTACTCCAGTCACATGATCCTTCAGAAATCATTCTAATATTCTGATTTGCTGCTCAAAAAACATCTATTATTATTATGTTGAAAACAGCTAAAGTAGTTTTTTTTTCAGGTTTCTTTAATGAATAGAAGGTTCAGAAGAACAGCATTTATCTGAAATAGACATCTTTTGTAACATTATAAATATCTTTATCATCACTTTTGATCATTTTAAAGCATCCTTGCTAAATAAAAGTATTCATTTCTATAATTTCTTTCCCAAAAAATAAAAAATACAAACATGTATATTTAGTGTATAATGTTACAAAACTTTTTTTTGTTTTTTTGTTTTTCTCAGATAAATGCTGATCTTTGGCTCTTTCTGTTCATTAAAGTATCCTGAAAAAATGTATTCAACTGTTTTAAATATTGATAATAATAATAATAAATGTTTCTTGAACAGCAAATCAGCATACTAGAATGATTTCTGAAGGATCATGTGACACTGAAGACTGGAGTAATGATGCTGAAAATGTAGCTTTGATCACAGAAATAAATTACATTTTAAAATATATTCAAATAGAAAGCAGTTATTTTAAATAGTAAAAATATTTCACAATATTACCACTTTTACTGGATTTTGGATCAAATAAATGCAGGCTTGGTGAGCAGAAGAGACTTAAATATCGTCCCGCAAAAAACTTTTGACTGATAGTGTATATACATATGTAAGGTATATAAGTACTTAATTATTCTATTAATGTTTGAGAAAAGGTTAGTACACTTTGTTTTATACACTAAAATCATTAATATTGTTTACATGTTCTGGCTGTACTCTTGAAACTATATAATGTTTATGGATTTCCCCCATTAACTTCCAATTGTAATTGTGATTTTTATTCATTTAATTAATTGTAGAAATAAAATTTACTGGGTAGTCAACATATCCCTTTAAATGCTTGACCTGACCTCTAGACATGACCTCTGTCACGGGAGAACTGGATATCAGTTTTCCCCGGATTTTTTTTTCCATGAAACTCTACAGTGGGGTCCAAAAGTCTGAGACTATATTGAATATTTGAGACTGAAAATCAAATATAAGCCCAGAAAGTAGAATTTAAAAAAGTAGAATTTGCAAAAAGACGTATCAAGCAAAAGCTTCTGAATTTTAATTCAAAATGTTAATGCAGCCATCTATAATTAGTAATGACACTGAGACACGTATGGGTTAGAGATCAGTTGTCTAATCACCATCTACCCCAGACTGTACTTACGCAGACTCTGTGTCCAGACAAGGATATAATCATGTAATTGAAAAACCCATAACAGCCTCATACTAATCTAAACGTATGGGTCTTTCTGTGTAACCGAGCATGTTAAATGATGCCTTAGGATAATGCAGCTTAATTTGTGGAGGAATGGATGTAAGTACCTTGTTGTACATTTAGAAGATGATAATGTGAGCTGGGAGTGTGTCTTGCTTTTCAGGGGCTGCTTATTAAATAGAAACTCGGGGGAATCTATCATCTGATATTTTCCGGCACTAGAGAAACAGGTCTTTTAAGGTAAGTATTTCTCTGTGATATACTGTATAAACAGTAAGATCTGAAACTCTCTGGTCTTAAAAAGTCTCAGTTTAACCTTTTACAATTTAAGGCCTTAAAATCAGAGCAGATAAAGTCATACAGTAAAATGTTCCATGCACTGCAAAATATAAATATCTTCCTCAGTATTTTAGCTTTCCAATACAAATATCAGAAGTAAAAATCCTTAAATCAAGATACATTTACTACTTGCGATGCAAAATAATAATAACTTAATTTCTTTATAATTGTTACAATAATAAACACTTCATTTTGACCAGTTTCACACACAAAAAAAAGTCCTTTTAATCATGTCGCTTTGGTTCTCAAGTAAATGTTTCTGGAATAAAAAGCGCTAAGACATTTGCATTGGAAAACAAGACAAAAATGCTGAGGAGGAATATCACTTCTTTTCCTAATGAATTAAAATGTAATGGAGATTGTATTTTCTAAGTGAGGTGTTCCTAATACAAGTGCTCCCTAGACATTTACATTTAGATGATATATTGACATATTGTGTTTTACCTTTCATTTATTTACTTGTTCATAAAGGTCTTAAATTTACCTTTATAAAACCTGTATAAATTCTGCAAAGAATATAGCTTCATATCAGGTTTCAGATCATCTCTCTCTCTCTTATTTTATAGGAGTCAAGCCCAAAAAAGGTTAATGAGGTCACCCCCTCTCCTTTACTACCATGTAATCATGTTACTCAACGCAGAGGCTGGAAGTTGTCGTCCGAGTGAATACAGTAAGCGTAGCTTATAGAACTTAGCTTGACAGATAAATTGCTACCTGTTAGAAATGAATGGACATATCAAGAGTAGGGTGTGGATATAGTGAGGAGTGACAGACAAACTCCATCTCTGTCGTATTTTTATATCCCTGTCTTTCATTCCTGTTTCATTTTGATAGAAATAAAAAAATGAGCTCATAAACTATTTTATGATTATTATTTTTTTTTTACTTTTAATGTAGCCAGTGTACTGCCTAGTTTACAAACTCACTCCTCTTAAAGTGCACAGTCTTTTTACTAACAGCAGATGGCGCTTCATAGCAAGGAGTGATTTAAACAAAGGACTGACTGAAGACATTTCTATATTGTTAATAAGAGAAAAGTCCAGTGATAAATTCGGAGGTTACATAATGTAAGTGATTTCTGTATAAATATTTTGAGGTTTCAACCTCTTTTTTCCCCAGAGAGTTATATAATTTCTGTTTAAAC